>JANAVB010039020.1:1489859-1639999 GCA_029216955.1 Iris pallida | reverse complement strand
CAGCTCCACGTCCTCCTCTTCGGAAGAAGATTCAACGGAAACCACCTTCACATTATTAAATGCTCTAGATGAAGATGCTCCTTCAAAGCTTGAGATTCTTCAATCTTATCCAAACGCCGAGATAACTTCATTTGTTCAATTTTTATCTTTGCAACATCAGCTGAAATCGTCGACAGATGTTGTTCAATCTTGCGCAACAAACACGGAATAAAGGTTTCATTTGGATTTGGCATCCAATCTTCTACGTCTTCTACATTTCCTCCCACACGAGTAGACATCTTGAGAACAAGAAAACTATTGTATTTCAGAAAACTATTCTAATATTTCAGAATGAATAATAGTACTATGAAACAAGAAAACTATTGTATATATAGCAAGAGAGAAGTAAAAAGTGAGGAAGAGGAAAGACAAATAAATTTCGAGACTAGCAAACAATCTACTAGCCGTTTGATTAAGGAGAGCTCGAGGAAGATTCTACTAGCCGTTTGATTGAGGAGGGCTCGAGGAAGATTCTACTATCCGTTTGAAAATTACAAAAGGTTATCGTGATCAACTCCAATTAAGGAACTCTATAAGAGGTTTAATTTCGCTTGATTGAGGAACTCGACGAAGTCCACCGCGAACCGAAACTTCTTCTTTTCTTCTTCATCTCCGTTTCTCCTTCCAGCACCACCATGCCCTGTAGATTTATAACAAAATATTAAATTGTTATAGAAACAAAAAAACTAAATACGGAAAGATTACTAAATCAAAATCAAACAGAACACATATTCATAGAAAACATGAGATTAAAGATGAAAGTGCCACAGAAGCAACACCACAATTTTACAACAATTAAGCAGACTCTGCTAAGTAATAACTAAAATTAGGGATTGTGTCCTCCTTGGATTTAATTTACACAAAGAAGAGATTTGAGAGAACGAGCTTTTGTCGGCTTCCTTAATGTACCATTCTCCGTCCTAAATGTACCATTCTCCGTCCATTCGCCGTATTAAAGCAAAGAGAATGGCCATCTCCGTGTTAAAAGTAAAGTGAATGGCCATTCTTCGTCCATTCGCCGTATTCACCGTCCATTCGCCGTATTAAAAGCAAAGAGAATGGCCATTCGCCATATTCTCCGGCCATTCTCCGTCCTAAATGTACCATTCTCCGTCCATTCGCCGTATTAAAAGCAAAAAGAATGGCCATTCTTCGTCCATTGGCCGTATTCACCGTCCATTCGCCATATTAAAAGCAAAGAGAATGGCCATTCTCCGTCCATTCGCCGTATTCACCGTCCATTCGCCATATTAAAAGCAAAGAGAATGGCCATTCGCCGTATTCTCCGTCCTAAATGTACCATTCTCCGTCCTAAATGTACCATTCTCCGTCCTAAATGTACCATTCTCCGTGTTAAAAGCAAAAGAGAATGGCCATTTTTTGTCCAAAAAAATATTCTCCTCGAAAATATTATCTTTAGAAAAGTTAAAAATAATCCGCCCGACCTCAGAAGCAGGTTTCCTCAGTTCACCACCACCACCATGACATGTAGCTTTATTAACAAAATATTAAATTGTTAAATGAAAAATAAAATTTCAGACAATGGCATGGGCAGTAAAATTAGAGCGGCGCCGCTGGTACTTCTCCTTGTTCGAGGAGGCCTCGACGATGTCCGACGCGAAGCGGACCGATTCTTCTCGGCGCAGCTGGTACTCCTAATGAAAAATAAAATTTCAGACAATGGCATGGGCAGTAAAATTAGAGCGGCGCCGTTGGTACTTTCCTTGTTCGAGGAGGCCTCGACGACGTCCGACGCGAAGCGGACCGATTCTTTTCGGCGCAGCTGGTACTCCTCGTTGTTCTAGGGGTGCTCGCGACGTTCGACGCGATCCGAACCATTCTTATTTCCTTCTTCATCTCCGTTTCTCTTTCCACCACCACCAGCACCACGACTACCATGGCCTGTAACCCAAAAAAAAAGGTTCAGATTAAATTGGATGGACTTTTGAGAGAGTAAATATGAGTTAATTTAGGGTGTTCATTAAAAAAATTAAAGTGAAGAATGACCTGCTAAGCAAGTTACCAACAGGTCATAAGTCTAAATCAGCATTAAATGATGTCTCCTGTATTATTTTATCTGAATTAAACCTGAACCGTTGGATTAAAATCCAACGGTCCAGATTTCGGATGTATCGATACATCCATTTCCAGCGGATGTATTGTAGAATTTTCCATATATATATATATATATTTCGATGAAAGAAAATTTTATTGATAAAAGGAAAGCTCAGAAAGAGCATTACAAGATGTGACAGAGCCGAGAAACACAAAACTCGCTCCGGTAAACAAGTTAGCAGAAATTAAAAGCTGTTAAACTAAAACGGATTGATCGGGTGTGGGCGCTCGGCCCTAGGAATTTTTTTTTCTTTTTTTTTTTTGGTGGTGGAATTCAAAATTTGAAAGAAGATTCAAATTTTAAAACCACATGGGGATAGAGCCATGCGCGCGTCCCGAGAGGGATGACGCGTGACCTGACGGGGGGGGAGAGGGTGGGCGCGGGGCCCAATGGGAGGGCGCGGGGCCCAACGGGAAGGGCGGGGCCCCAGGAGGTGGGCGCGGGGCCCTAGGGCCAGCAGCGGAGCCCGGAAGCGGGCGGCGCGAGGGGCCTCGAGCCCCCCGCCGGCGAGACGCACGGGGCGGGAGGTGGGGCGGAGAGGCCCGGCGCGGAGGCTGAACAGCCGGAGGACCGGCCCAGGCGGCGAGGCAGGGGACGCGACTCCAGGGTGAGGGCGCGGGGGCGAGGCTTCCGGGCGGAGCAAGCCCAGAGGGGGCCTGGTCGGGGAGACGTCCGTACCCCACCCCCGGGAGGGGGAGTGGGCCGAGGGGCTGGGAAGGGAGAGGCTCCGGCGAGGGGGTGGCCGAGGGACGGGGGAGAGGGAGAGGGAGAGGGGGAGGCCGGAGGGGGGGGCCGGACGAAGCGTCGCCGCCGGAGGATGGGGAAGGGGGAGGAACAGGGAGCGGGGAGGGAGGGAGGGAAGAGGCGGAGGGGAGGGAGCGGGGAGCTCGGCCTCCGCGCCGTGCCGCTCAACGGAGGGGATCGCCCGACCGGAGGCGGGAAGATCTCCGGAAGCCGTAGAGGTGGGGGTCTCGAAGAGGGGAGACGGGCCGGAAAGAGGGACTGGGGCAGAAGCGGGTGGAGGGGCGGTCAGCAGGCTCGGGAGAGGACCGTCTGGCCGAGGGGACGGAGGGCCGCAGAGAGGGCGCGTCCGGGGGAGTCGCGCCCAACGGAGAGAGGACGGAGGTGGGCCACAAGGGAGCGGCCGGGGAAGCGCGCGACGCCGGATACGGAGGCCGGAGAGGGGGAGGGGGAGGAGGCCTGCACGGAGGGACGGCTCCGCCGGACGACCGGCCAACGCGGAGGACGAGGCCGGCCGAGTCCAGGGGGGTGACTCCCGAGGTGGGAGGAGCCGACGACTGCGGGAAAGGGCAACGGCGGAGGGAGGAGGAGCCGGGCTGCGAGCCACAGGGGGAGGGTCGGGCTGCAGAGGGCGACGGGGACGTCGAGATCGGCGAGAGCGGCGACGTCGCCGGCAGGGGAGAGAGTGGGGGAGAAGAGGAGGGGGAAGCCCGAGCGTCGAAAAGAAGGAGTGCCCCGCCGAGAAGATGGGGCCTAGCCGGTCGGAACGGCGGCTGAGAGGGCAGGAGGGAGGGGGCGCGGTCATCCCGAGGAGGCCGACCAGCCACACGCTCCAGCCCGTGAGGAGCGGGGGAGGCGGAGGGGCGAGCAACGGTGGCTGCGCTCCCCGGGAAGGGTGGCCGGAGAAGTAGCCAAGCCCAAGTCCGAGCGGGGGGACTCCCCAGGAGGGAGGAGCCCAGAGCCAGAGCCAGTCGGCCATTCTTTATATATATATATATATATATATATATATATATATATATATATATATATATATGTATTAGTTAAAGAAATATAATATATATATTATATATGTATTAGTTAAAGAAAAAGAAAAAGATTAGTAAATGAATAAGAGGACAGCAGGCCGAGCCCAAATCCTGCAGACTAGCCCAGCCCGCAAGTCCCAGCCAGGCCCACAGTGGCCCAGCCCGCTCAACTGAGCCTTAAGAACAAATCGAGCAGCTCTATTCCCAGCCCCCAAGCTAACCCGACCCAATCAGTGCCTATATATCGTATATATATATATATATAAAACCGAGAGATAGAACGCGAAGCCTTGGAGTCGAAACCCTAATTGAAAACCCGACAGCGCCACCACTTCGAGCGCGCACCGCCCCACGTGGCCAACGGCCGGCCATGGTCGCCGGCGGCTGCCTGGGTGCTGCCGCGCGCGGCGAGGCCGTGCGGATACAGCGCACAAGCGCGAAGAAGCAACAGCAGCAGTCGCAGCAACGAAGGCGACTTCGTGACAGAATTTTCCCCTGATACTCGATCATTTTACGAGCCGTCTTCTTAGGTACGACTACAACCTATACATCTATAAACCCTGTTAATTATTTCGTGTAGAATCAGATTCAATTTGGTGATAAATCAATACGAAATCGAGGAAAAACAGTCCCGAAATAGGACATTATATTGCTCTAGGTACCCGTATTGGAAGGCTGTTTCCCATCAACGCAATAGAAATCTTAGAAAACTATTTGAACACAGTTTTAGAACATATATAGGAGATCAGAAATCAATTTGTAGATTCGGATTTCATTAAGTACGCACAGAGAAATCAGTTTTGGAAATCAAGAAAAAACTATGAAAAACTGTTGACTCTGGCACGCTTTTCGGTGCAAAGCGGGTCCAACGGCGGACACCATTTTTGCCCGAAATTACCGTTTTGTCCCTGTGTCCAGAATTGGACTTAAGGACAGGCAATCCTAGCTAATTTGACTATTCTGAGAACGTTGGTACTATTTATTTCAGCATCCGGAGACTTCTACATGTGTTGACTGATTGTGGCTCATTGAGTGGTATAGTATTATTGGTTTCTCCAGCTAAGGACCTCAGGCAAGTGCACTTTCTGATTGCTTTCCGATTCATAGTAGTCTTTTCATTTCATGTCTATACATATAGCTTGCTGCTTATTGACACGCTCGTCACACGGAGTAGTCGGGAGGGAAAATATCTTAGTAGATATGTGGACTACCCAGAACTATCCTATGATGTCTATTCGTGAACAATAGCACATGTACACGACACGTGCAGGTGCCGGATTTACCCCCTAGCCATTCACATGTCGAAACAGATATTTCACACCACCTAGATCGATGTCTTTTATTAGTTTTTCCTTATTTTCTTCTCTATCGTGCTATGTCATCAGTTATTTACCAGTTTTGATATCTCATATGTTATTTTCATGTCTTGTTAATTCTATTGTGTTTTCGTATTGTCGTCGGTTTGTGTACTTGTTCCATTCCTGACTGGAAACCAATATTTTTCAGGTTTAGCCGCGATCACTCTTAGCACTGGAAAGACATGGGTATGCTGAGGACAACCTAGAAATAGATAGCAGTTGTACTCATTTTCATTAATTGTAAAACTTGTATTTTTCCTTTAATTATAAATGTTATGTTGTAATAAATTTAGAAATGTGAATGAGCAGCAAATTTCTTATTTTGAACATCTATTTCTTGCGGGCTTGACAGCGTTCTACCGCCGACTCTGCAGCGTAGGCTGGCTTGGACACGTCTCGTATCCGAAAAGCGGGTGCGGGTCGTGACAAGTTTTTGTGGTGGCCCATACAGGTCCGTTTTTGCAAAAGATTGCGAACTCGTGATGGTACTTAAGTTAGTCGTACCATTGCGAGCCTGCGCTAAGAAATGCTCATTCACAAATAGGATTAAAATGATTTAGGAGGACAACTAGGATAAGGGTCCCTTATTAAATTGACTAATCGGGTAGTTAAGGTGTTAGATAGGCCATGCATTTTAGGAGTATTAAATTCAGATAGCTTGCTAGATCCCTATAGACACACTATTGCTTTTGATATAATGATATGATCCAACGTGGGTATATTACTCACTTGATTAGTTTGGCTTTTCCATAATAAGGCTATAATCTTGATAACCTGTTCAGTTTTCTTTTGCTCTTTGTAGATATAAATTTTTTATAATCAGTTAGAATTGCCTGTTTTAAATTCTATTTTGCTGTAAGTAACTGGTTTATAATTTTTTGATTCTGCTTTTCATATACAAATCTCGATGTAGGATTGGTTCAAAGTTTTCCCCTCAACCATTTGAAATATTATGAAATAAAGATTAGGATGTTCTTATTTTATTTGTCTTCAGATATTCTTTTCGACCAGCCTTTTACCTTAAGGAATGAGACTTATGGCAGATGTTACACTATCTATCATAGTCAATTAGATTGGACCTTTAGATACCCTTGAAGTCTTAGGAAAATAGTTGGAATAAATTTTACGACTGCAATGGCCAGCCAGCAGCGCACTGGCGAGGCACAACCCATAGAAGCAAAATTATTTCTAGGAATCGTAGGTCGTGGAGCATTGCTAAAACTATGGCCTTGTTGACCTCTTTAGATCTTAGATACCCTTGTGTCAATATAGAGTAGAGTACCTGATAGCTTATCATATCTGAATCACGGAACCAAGGATTTACCTAGAATATAGAATTTAGAGTTCCATAACTTATTAGTCGACCAAGGCCTTATTATAAGAATATAGTAGGATGACTGTATAAGCAATGACACCAGGTAAGGATTTCATTCTCTCAAAACTCAAAACTACTTGTGCCTCCTTTCAAAAATCTCGCATATTTATAATTTGACTCTCTTGACCAATGCTGCTATTACAGCCTAGTTTTTGCAGGCTTACTCTTTTATCGAGCTTGATTCAAGATATATGTTTATTGGAGACGCCGCGCTAAATTGTCTAATCAGAATCATTGTATTACGGTCTGATCAACCATGATGCATTGGTTTGCTCTTCAACTAATTACCCTACGTGGATTGAGATATAGAGGTCTCTAGGATCTCACCCACGACTGCCTTGACAATTCCTCTTGAATTAAACATTCGCCCTTGAATCATGTAATTGTGTTCAGTGACATCTCTCTTGAACTTTTTATTGTTTTTGTCTTCACTGATTGGAAAGACGAAAGCTCGTAATTGATAGATTGATACAGAGTATCCCCATGGCTATGATGGTGGTATATGCAAGTGTAGCTACCATCGGCCAGCCCTGTGACAGGAACCTTGCCACCATATCCTAGCCTCTAAGGTGGGTAGACTGTAAGCCTTCTAAAATCTTGAGATATCGAGGATTACCGATTGATTAGAATAATTTTCCACTAGGATGATAATTAGAGCCCCATGGACTCCCACTTTCCATTTAGATCATTTTGTGTCCCCGGCCGTGTCATTAATATTCGGAGCACGAGGCCAGCTATTACCTTCCAACAAACTTCATATGCAAGATCTAGACGAGTCTACTTTTATCTAGGTATATCATGTCCCACTCAAACCCGTCCCCTTGTACTCTATTTTTGTGCTACGACTTTCAGGTTAAAAAGACTAGCTATAACTCTTACCATAGAAACCGTATACCTCCCGATTTCCAATAGAGCCTCAACCTTGACTCAGTTCCTTTGACCCAATATGGTTGCGATCTACTCGAATCCCACTACGCACATGCCACTAGTGTGCCACCCAATTGAGGCCTCATGTGTTACTTAAACACAAAAGTCACTGAAGGTGCATTTGTGGTTGTGGACCTAGCTAACCAACCCGACTAGCAAATAGCTAAACCACTTGGAAGGAACCTATTCTAGGATACCATAATCTAGTAGGAATAGTTCTATCATTGGAATCTTGTCTAGTCCATGTAGATTGAAACCCAATGTTCATCCAACCAACGACTGATGTCCAAATAAAGAACCCAGTAAGACCACAACCTTGATTTCCCAAATTCCGTTCTATTATGGAACCTTGTTTAGAATTTTGGGGACGAAATTTTCGTATTGCAAGGATTGAGCGACCCTCCAAGAAACGAAGGGTTTTTTAATTAAGCAATTGACTAGACTAGAGTAACCCAGTCTAGCAAATAAATTAATGTTTCGTAAAAATTTTAGCTGTGTCGTTGGATACCCTCTACCATTCTTGAAACTTCATAGTTGCTCTGGATTATTCTTCCTTATCTTCCTGTCCTGCCTATTACAGAAGACGAATGGTCATGTTTAATAGAATTTGCCAATATTTCTTAGCTACTTGGTAAATTTGTTGCTTGTTAAATTTTGGGTTGCTTGATAGATACGAGAGGATTATAGGTACCATATGTCCTAGATATTTTTGGAAGAGTTATTAGCCACTAGTTAGAAGATTATAAGATTTTAGTGACCTGTGTTTCAAGGGAGTAGTGTGATCAAAGATGGGTAGAAGTCCTCGAGATTTCGTAAATACCAAATGACTAGAGAAAGTCATAGAAATATTTTTTGAGAAATTAAACTTGAGGAGATTAAGGTGATAGTAGACTTTGATTTTCAAGGAATAGTTATGAATTAGAATTTCGAGGACGAAATTATTTTAAGGTGGGTAGATTTGTAGCTCCACATCCCAAAAATTTTGAAATATTTTATTTTTACTTATTTTAATTAAATGGTGATTTTTAGATTTTATGAATTATTAATTATTATATGTATACCATTATTGGTTATTAAATTTCGTTTTATTATTATTGTTATATATTGGGATTTTTATTTAATAATATTGTTTTTTATTATTTTATTATAGATATACTATATATATGTGTGTAATTGTATGTATAAGTAAATGTATTAAATAAAGGTATACATGTGTATATTTGGATATATATGAGTATGTGTATATATAGTATTATGTAAAAAAAAAAAATAGTATTATGTAATATATACATAAAATGTGTATATACGAATACATATATATGTGCGTATATATAGATAAATATAAAGGATAACATAAGGTGCATGTGTATATAATATATATAGGTAAATTATGTGCATGTGTATATATATATATATATATATATATATATATATATATATATATATATATGTGTGTGTGTATATGCGTATTTATATATATTATATATATACGTATATGCGGGTATATATGTATGTATACATATACATACGTAATTATGTGGATATATATATATATAATATATATATATATTATATATATATATATATAATATATATATATATATATAAAATATAATATATATATAATATATATATATATATATATATATATATATATATATAAATATATATATGTATTAGTTAAAGAAAAGAAAAAGAATTAGTAAATGAATAAGAGGACAGCAGGCCGAGCCCAAATCCTGCAGGCTAGCCCAGCCCGCAAGTCCCAGCCAGGCCTACAGTGGCCCAGCCCTCTCAACTGAGCCTTAAGAACAAACTGAGCAGCTCTCTTTCCCAGCCCCCAAGCTAACCCGACCCAATCAGTGCCTATATATCGTATATATATAAAATCGAGAGATAGAACGCGAAGCCTTGGAGTCGAAACCCTAATTGAAACCCCGACACCGCCACCACTTCGAGAGCGCGCGCCCCACGTGGCCAACGGCCGTCCATGGTCGCCGACGGTAGCCTGGGCGCCGCCACGCGCGGCGAGGCCGTGCGGATACAGCGCGCAAGCGCGGAGAAGCAACAGCAGCAGTCGCATCACGAAGGCGACTTCGTGACGGAATTTTTCCCGTGATACTCGATCATTTTACGAGCCGTCTTCTTAGGTACGACTAAACAACCTATACATCTATAAACCCTATTAATTATTTCGTGTAGAATCAGATTCAATTTGGTGATAAATCAATACGAAATCGAGGAAAAACAGTCCCGAAACAGGACATTGTATTGCTCTAGGTACCCGTATTGGAAGGCTGTTTCCCATCAACCCAGTGGAAATCTTAGAAAATTATTTGAACACACTTTTAGAACATATGTAGGAGATCAGAAATCATTTTGTAGATTCGGATTTCATTAAGTACGCACAGAGAAATCAGTTTTGGAAATCAAGAAAAAACCATAAAAAACAGTTTTCAAAAACTAGAAAATCCATCCACACGACGTGCGTCCCGCCATTCCGGGCGAAATGGTTGCGAACCGAAAGCATTGAAAGCTGCGTATCGGCTTTGTGGTCGTGTGGGCTTTGACGGAATTCAAATTGGTCGCGTGTGCGCGACGAATTTGATGCGTATCCGTCAAAATTTACCGTATCGTACACTTTGCAAATTCCCCAATTAGTTCGTAAAGGCTCGTCAGATCGAGACAAAACTTGCGCCAACAGGACCGTATCGTTTTTCTGGTCCTGTATGCCAAGTTTGGTCCGATTCTGAGACCGTTGATAAAATCACCGTTTTGCGGGCCCCATTAGGGGTGAGCATTATTCGGTTTTGGACCGAAAACCGAACCGAATAAGAGGTTCGGTTCGGTTTTAAAAAAATTCGGTTCGATTTCGATTTTGGAAATACTAAATTTTCTTATTCGGTTTCGGTTTCGATTTGGGTTTCGGTTTCGGTCCAAAACCGAATAAAAAAATTTAATTAATTAATTTATATATATATATATATATATATATATATATATTATATATATATATATATATATATATATGTATGTATGTGTGTGTGTGTGTACTATATATAAGTATTAATATATATAGTTATCTACAAATATATAGGTATATACTAAATATGTCTATGTATATTTAGTTACTATATATTAACAAAAAAAGCTCCAAAAAAATCAAAAATATATGAATAAATCGAAAAACCGAAAACTGAACCGATTTAATTCGGTTCGGTTTGATTCAGTTTTGGGCCAATTCGGTTCGGTTTCGGTTTTGCTTATTCGGTTTCGGTCCAATTCGGTTTTGGGTTATTCGGTTCGGTTTAAACCGAAAAACCGAATGCTCACCCCTAGGCCCATGGTCCCACTCAACGGGTGATTTTGTGTACGGCCCGCCGGAATCCAACTTTGGACATACGGTTGGGTTTGTATCGAAAAACTGGATCCGTAGACATATAGTTTGACGACTCTGGCACGCTTTTCGGTGCAAAGCGGGTCCAACGGCGGACACCGTTTTTGCCCAAAATTATTGTTTTGTCCCTGTGTCCAGAATTGGACTTAAGGACAGGCAATCCTAGCTAATTTGACTATTCTGAGAACGTTGGTACTATTTATTTCAGCATTCGGAGACTTCTACATGTGTTGACTGATTGTGGCTCATTGAGTGGTATAGTATTATTGGTTTCTCCAGCTAAGGACCTCAGGCAAGTGCACTTTCTGATTGCTTTCCGATTCATAGTAGTCTTTTTATTTCATGTCTATACATATAGCTTGCTGCTTGTTGACACGCTCGTCACACAGAGTAGTCGGAAGGGAAAATATCTTAGTAGACATGTGGACTACCTAGAACTATCCTATGATGTCTATTCGTGAACAATAGCACCTGTACACGACACGTACAGGTGCCGGATTTACCCCCTAGCCGTTCACATGTCGAAACAGATATTTCACACCACCTAGATCGATGTCTTTTATTAGTTTTTTCTTATTTTCTTCTCTATCGTGCTATGTCATCAGTTATTTACCAGTTTTGATATCTCATATGTTATTTTCATGTCTTGTTAATTCTATTGTGTTTTTGTATTGTCGTTGGTTTGTGTACTTGTTCCATTCCTGACTGGAAACCAACATTTTTCAGGTTTAGCCGCGATCACTCTTAGCACTGGGAAGACATGGGTATGCTGAGGACAACCTAGAAATAGATAGCAGTTGTACTCATTTTCATTAATTGTAAAACTTGTATTTTTCCTTTAATTATAAATGTTGTAACTGTTGTAATAAATTTAGAAATGTGAATGAGCAGCAAATTCCTTATTTTGAACATCTATTTCTTGCGAGCTTGACAGCGTTCTACCACCGACTCTGCGACGTAGGCTGGCTTGGACACGTCTCGTATCCGAAAAGCGGGTGTGGGTCGTGACACTATACAAGTACAGGAAACAAGACAGGAAATGTACCAAAATACCAAGAAACTTCAGGAATAACATCCTATGCTAGGATCCGTCGTATACTAGTCCGTGTACCATCGTGACGAGAATCAAGTAAAACACAATAACTGAATCGGATACAGAAAATATCAAGACAAGGAACTACTATCAGAGAAAGTACTCGCCTGCGGTCCTAAGCTGTCAAATGGGGTCGATGCTCAGAGTTATGCCACAGACCGAAAGATAAGATATACATAAGCTAATTAGGGTTCAACAGTTTTAGTCATGATTAATCTAGGTCAATCTCATCCACTAAGTCAAACTAGGCCACACTGAGTCACACTAGGTCAAACTAGGTCACAAGAAGTCAAACCAAGTCAATTAGGTCAAACTGGGTCAATGGTTGACTTACAGTTGACTTTTGATCAATTGGTTAACTCTAGTCAACTCTGGTCAACTCGATCAAATGTTGACTCTACTTCGAAGTTCAGTCAAAGCAGTCAACCATGGTCAAACAGGGTCAAGGCTCAACACATTCAATTTTAGTGGTTGTGAAATCACTGGAATCGATGGATCTCAAAATACAACAAAAAGATAAAGATTATAATAATAGGGTAAAAACCTATAAATGTTTTCGGATTGTGAAACAACCATCACCAACGTGTCCAGAATGGTCAAATTAGCTAGGACAGCCTATCCATAAGTCCAATTTGGACAAGGGCAAAAAGGTAATTTTGGGCCAGAATGGTGTCCGTATCGGACCTACTATACCAAAAAATGTGTCGAAATAAAAGTGCACTAAACCTAACAAATTATATGTCTGTAATGCCTGTAGTTCGTATTACGTATTTTTGGAATACGTGTACGTATTTTATTCTGTATTGCATGATTCCTGGCTTAGCTTTTCCTTCTTGGCTCGGTTTATTCTTAGCCCGGGGTTGGCTTGGTTCGGTTGGTATTATTTTGGTTCATCATGAACCATGGATGAACCCCTACCTACCACCACCTTTGGTATTTATTACCATTCTTCTTTCTCTCTCTTCATCTTCTCTTCCTCATTTACTTCCTTACCAACCAGAGAGAGGGAGAGAGAGGTCTAGGCAAGTACAACTTGCTTCATGGAGGAACTCAAATTTTATTGCTTCATTCTCTTCTTTACAGTATTTTAACTTACTTTAGTACTTGGCATTTCCACTTTTCATGGCTAGATTCTTGTAGATCTATTTTATATTATCAGATTTCTTGGGTTTTGATCTACTTAATCTCGTTATTTCTAAGTTTTGATGGTTCCATGTTGTAGAGCATTTCGTTCTACCCTATTTTGACCTATGGAAGTTCGGATTTGGACTCCGGATGATAATTTATGGAGCTTGGAAGCGTGGCTTCATGGTGTTCTTCCTCTCTGAAAGTTGGAGAAGATGAACTGTGCTTAGACTTGACTTGACCGCATGGCAATTTATGCGGCAAGTGGTTCAGCCGCATGAGACTCGTAGCCGCATAGGCTGAGTCTCATCCTTGGCCGCATGGACTTTTCCCCACTTAGTCGCATATGCGCCCTTGTCTCTCCTGGCCGCATGAACTTGTACTCCTTACTAGCCGCATGAGCCCTTGAACTGACCTGGTTGTATGAGCTCCTAACCGAGCCGCATGCACCCCCTTCATATCCTGGCCGCATAGGCGTATAACCTGTCTGGCCGCATAAGGCCTTGCTCCCGAGCCGCATACGCATCAGCACCCTTGGCCGCATGAGGCTGAGTCCATTATCAACCGCATATGCACCCTTCACTCCCAGCCGCATAAGCAGCCACGTTGACCCAGCCGCATGGGCTTCTACTAAGCCGCATGCGCCTCCTTCTATACCCTGCCGGCCGCATGGACTTTCTTCCCGTCAACCGCATGCGCCTGACCCTATTAGCCGCATGGGCTGTTCTCCTTCCAGCCGCATGAGATCATTCCTGGCCGCATATGTATTAGCCGCATGGCTCTCCTATAGCCCTGTGTATTGATATTTTATTAGATATTTTATGCCCATTTTATATCCTTACGCCTTTTGTCCTGAACTTGATAAATCACGATTTGATTGACATGATTGAAATGACAGTTGTACATGACACGGTGTGACAAGTAAACATGACGACCTGATCGTGGCCCGTCGTAGCGCACTCTTGACCAGTACACTTGACATAATAACATGACCTGATAGTGGCCCTTCGTGGCGCACTCTTGACCAGTACACTTGACATGATAACCTGACATGATATATCTTGAACAGCTGTTGCGACGGCTACCTGACATGACATGACTGTATAAATACATGGACACCGTAGGCAATTTTGCTTGTACAAATAAACCAGTCCTGTCTTGCATCATGTCTAGCATGGGACTCCTGAGTACCACGGTCAGGAGTACCTATTGAAATGGGCTATGGCTAATAACTAGATTAATACATTAGTCATGAAGAGATCTCCCAGCTACAGGCAATCCCGTCACCTGGGCACGCCTTGGGATCTGTAGCCTGCTGTCGAGTAGGGCACATTTCCAGCACACTGTCATGTGTTGCACCCTTCAAGCTACCTAAGGGTACATGTGTTTCCTGGACGATGTACCTACCTGAATTCAACTCTAAATCTTTTAACCCGGGTAACCTGGATGGACTGCAGGGCTGTGGCTGTGGAAGATTCTCATTGCATCTTGCTAGTAACTAGGCTTGTGATAACCCTAGTTAGTTAAAGTATCAAGCCGTAGTTCTTGTTTGGCCATGAAATGATTGGATGGAGTCTAACCTGTCTAGTCTTGCCCTGATTTTGTCCCAGATTACTGCATGACCAGAATGCTTGTATTATTTTACCGATAAATGGGGAGAATTCCAAGTTCTGTTCAGACGAAGGGTTACAACCCCGGTCCTTGTTTGGTTTACGGGTTGTAACCTGGCTATCTGAATAGTCCCATGGTTATCTCATCGTATATCACCTGTCATGATTTTCCTTTTTACTGTCTTTCATTTAAATTATATTCTTGTGCTAATTGCTGGTTTTAGTTCCTAAGTGAAGCCTCCTTTGTGGCACTTGCTCTTTCTGGGGTCTGACCCAGCTGGTTTTGTATGGCCAGATTCCGGAGCAGCTCCAGAGGATCTACCGTTTTCCAGCCCGATGGTGAATACCAGACGTAACCAGGGCAACGAGTGGGTTTCTTTTGTCCTCCCACTTTATTGTAAAATTATTTTTTTGAGGCGTTTAGCCGCCGAGCAAGTGTTAGCTCGGGTACATTTTACTTACTGTCTGCCTACGGGCTGTAACATGATTGGCAACCTAGGGTTGATCATGTATGACTAAAACTCTTGCTAGTCCTCACATTTTGTAACGACTAGCTTCATAATCAGCTGAATATGTAAGTTTGGGACGCCTTACTATTGTATATTTGGTGATCTTACATCTTGTAATATTTACTTATTTGCTTGTGATTGAGACACTAGGCTTGTTATTGACCTTAAGAGATGATGGCTTGTAGATAAACCCTCATATATCTAGACAGCCGTGACCGTATAGTGGAGTGGATCCATTTCATTATACGTAGCTGGTTATGTCTGCCCCCGCTCTCCAGTATTCTGGTTCTGGGCGTGACAATGTCCACAATCCAGAATGACGATATGAACTCAACGGTATATCCGAAATTGGATTCCGATGACCCGATCTCAGATTGGTCCGTTGACCCGGATATTGGAATCCGATTTGTACGAAAAAGCATGTCAGAGCCAATGTTCTCAAAACTCAGCAAATGATATCAACGAGTCCAGAATGACGATACGAACCCAACGTATATCCAGAATTGGATTCCGATGAGCCGATCTCAAAATGACCCGTTGACCAGGATATTGGTATTCGACTTACACCGAAATACGTGCCGGAACCATTGTCCACTAAAACCTAGCAAATTATATGTCAACGAGTCCAGAATGATGATACGAACCCAACGGTATATCCAGAATTGGATTTCGATGAGCCGGCGTCAAAAAGTTCCGTTGACCCAGACCGTGGAGCCCGCTTTGTACCGAAATGCGTGCTAGGGCCCACGTCCTCCAAATCTAACAAACTTTATATGAAAACGTGCCAGAACGACGCCACGAGTCTACTGGTGGTGTCAGAAATTAAATTCGGAGTCCCGAGTTCAAAAATAGAATTTTACAACTTGGAAATTACGAATTCGGACGGCTAACTTTGGCGTCGAATTCAACCAATCAAACGTGCTCACAATAAAACAAAACTTAAGGGGAAGGAAGAGGGTTATACCAGCTGCGCATAGGAACCAGTGGCACGCCAGACGGAGCTACGATGGAGGAGATACGAACCGACGAATTTGGCTCCGTAAAATTGTCTAAAAATAACACAATTTAAACGGTCAACTTGGTGGGCAGTTTTGATGTATCAAACGACAAAATTAACGGACGACATTTGGGAGAGTGAAGGGGTATATACCTAGATTGAGATGGATTAAAGAAATCGCCGATCCAATGGTCGAATTTCTCAAAAAATGCACACGAAGTTGCTGCGACGAGGTGCCATTCTGGATCTCGTTCGTGCGCGCGTCGACGGGATTTCGTGCAAAATGCACAAATCGCCTACGTGGCTCGTTGGAAAGAAGTTGGTGGCCATGGGGGCCTGCCCGGGGGTACGCCAGCCAAGGAGAGGGCTCGCCGACAGCGGCGGTGAGCGCCGGCGCACGGCTGCCGGTATGCGCGTGCGGCTGCCGCTCGACCATTGCTGGCTGCTGCTGCTGTGCACGGCGGCACGACGGCTGCGGCTTTCCGGCGGTGGCCGACGGCTGCGACGGGGTGGTGCTCGCGGAGGTGGTGGTGGCAGTTGATGGGAGAGGAGGAAGGGAGTGCTGTTGTGTGATGGTAAGGTTGAGTGTGTGTGTATTAATATATAAAGAGAGTGAGAGATATTTAGAGAGAGAGAGATATTTAGAGAGAAAAAAATAGAAAGAGGGAGGGGTTGGCTGGCTGTACATGGGGAGGGGGTTGTTTAGTGTGATGGTGAGGGGGTGTTTGTAGGTAGAGAGAGAGTGAGAGATTTATATTATTGTCACGCCCCAGAACCAGAATACTGGAGAGCGGGGCAGACATAGCCAGCTACGTATATGAAATGGATTCTATCTCGCTATACGGTCACGGCTGTCTAGATACATGAGGGTTTACTACAAGCCAACAGTCTGCTATGGTCATGAACAAGCCTAGTGTCTCAATCACAAGCAAGTAAGTAAATGTTACAAGATGTATGATCATTAAATATACAATAATAAGGCGTCCCAAATATTACATATTCAGCTGATCATGAAGCTAGTCGTTACAAAATGTTAGGACTAGCAAAAGTTTAGTCATACATGATCAACCCTAAGATTTGTCAATCATGTTACAGCCCGTAGGCAGACAATAAGTAAAAGTTCAACCGAGCTAAACAGGTGCTCGTCGGCTAAACGCCTCAAAAGAATATATTTACAATAGAGTGAGAGAGCCAAAAATAACCCACTCGTTGCCAGGATTCCTTCTAGTGTTCATCATCTGGCAGGAAGGTCGGTAGATCCTCTGGAGCTGCTCCGAAGTCTGGCCATACAAAACCAGCTGGGTCAGACCCCAGAAAGAGCAAGTGCCACAAAGGAGGCTTCACTTAAGAACTAAAACCAGCAATCAGCACAGGAATATAAATATATAATAAAAGACAGGAATATAATTAAATGGTAAAGACTGGAAATAAGGAAAACATGCCAGGATGATATACGACGAGATAACCTTGGAACTATTCAGATAGCCAGGTTACAACCCGTGAACCAAACAAGGATCGGGGCTGTAACCCTTCGTCTGAACGGAGCTTGGTTTCTCACCATTTATCGAGAAAATAATACAAGCATGCTGGCCATTCAAGTCTGGAACAGGATCAGGGCAAGACTAGACTGGTTAGACTCCATCCAATCACTCACGGCCAAGCAAGAACTACGGCTTGATACTTTAACTAACTAGGGTTGTCACAATCCTAATTACTAGCAAGATGCAGTGAGATTATTCCACAGCCACAAGCCCTGCAGACCATCCAGGTTCCCCGGGTTAAAAGATTAGAGTTGAATTCAGGTGGGTACATCGTCCAGGAAATGAATGTTCCCTTAGGTAGCTTGAAGGGTGCAACACATGACAGTGTGCTGGAAATGTGCCCTACTCGACGGCAGGCTACAGATCCCAAGGCGTGCCCAGGTAACGGGATTGCCTGTAGCTGGGAAATCTCTTCATGACTAATGTATTAATCTAGTTATTAGCCCTTAGTTTATTTCAATAGGTACTCCTGACCGTGGTACTCAGGAGTCCCCTCCTAGACATGATGCAAGACAAGACTGGATTATTTATACAAGCACAATCGCCCACGGTGTCCAGGTAATTATACAGGTCATGTCATGTCAGGTAGCCGTCGCAACAGCTTATCAAGATATAACATGTCAGGTTATCAAGTCAAGTGTACTTGTCAGGAGTGCGCCACGACGGGCCACTACCAGGTCATGTCAGGTTCTCATGTCAGGAGTGCACCACTACGGGTCACTATCAGGTCGTGCTCAATTATCAATTCCAAGCATATCAAGTAAATTCGGGGATTATCAAGTTCAGGTCAAAAGGCGTAAGGATATAAAATGGACGTTAAATATCTAATAGATATCAATATACAGGGCTATAGAAGATCCAGGATAAGGAAAATAAAACCAAACTAACATGCTGATATAAGATCAAGTCTGCCAAGGGCCATACGCTCAGACAAGCATACGCTCAGGTAAGCATACGCTCCCAAAAGGCAGCGTATGGGGGTCACAAGGCTCTCGAGTTGAACCAGGGTGACAAGATAGGCTAGCGTACTCAAGCCAGCGTACCAAAGGATCCATACACTTCCAATGGGAAGCGTACGCAAGGGTCAGCGTACACAAGGGCACGCTCAAGCTACAGGTCAGCGTACGCTCAAGCTAGCGTACGCTCAAGACTGCGTACGCTTCGAGCTAGCGTACGAAAGGGCCAGCGTACGCCTTTTTCGCTTAAGCTAGCGTACCAAGGCACGCGTAAGCTCAATCTAGCGTACGCTCAAGACACACTGCCAACAGGCAGCGTATTAAGGTGAGCGTACGCTCACTAAAGAGCAGCGTACGAAGGCTAGCGTACGCTCGCTAAAGAGCAGCATACGAAGGCTAGCGTACGCTCGCTAAAGAGCAGCGTACGAAGGCTAGCATACGCTCGCTAAAGAGCAGCGTACGAAGGCTAGCGTACGCTCATTAAACAGCAGCATACGAAAGCTAGCGTACGCTCACTAAATAGCAGCGTACGACTCAGTGGCGTAAGCTAAAAAGCTAGCTCACTGTTCACTGTCTTCTCCAAATGGCAAGAACAGCAAGAACTCTAAGGTTGAATCTAAGCTTCCATTGTCCAAATCTTGGTCAAAACAAGTCCGAATCCAACTTTCCAAAGGTCAAAATTTGGTAGAATGAAATGATCTACAACATGGAATCATCAAAACTTGAAAACAAGCAAGTTTGATAGATCAAAACCACCAAAATCCGAAAGTAACAAAACTCTAGATCTACAAGAAATAAAGCCTCAAAATAGAAAATGACAAGTTCTAATGTGGTTTAGAATCATGAGGAGAAGCTAATGAAACCATCAAAAGAAGTTCTCTTGTGGAAGCAAGTTGCACTTGCCTATGGTGTTCTTGGTTGGTGGAGAAGAGTGGTAGGGGAAGGAGAAGTAAATGAGAATTATGGAGAGAGAGAAAGAAGAAATGGCAATAAATATCAAAGGTGGTGGTAGGTAGGGGGTTGTGGTGGAAATGAAGGAGAAGCATAGGCTAAGGTTTCCACCCTTGGCCCATGATGAACCAAGCATTGGGCCGGCCGAACCAAGCCAACCCAAACCGAGAGTAAACAAGCCAAGCCAAACCAAGAAGATATGCAAATACAAGATAAAATACGTATACGTATTCTAAATACGTAATACGAACAACAGGCATTACAACTCTACCCACCTTAAAAGAATTCCGTCCTCGGAATTTAATTAAGAGGCTAGAGGGACAAGAACAAGCTATACTATTCACAGGCAATTATACTAGGCAATCAATCAATCATGCAAGCAAGGAATTGATGGCATGAGGCATAAGAAAGATATTATACCTCACGAGTCAAACAAGTCAGGATATCGCGATCGGATATCATCCTCACGCTTCCACGTTGACTCACCCAAAGAGTGATGACCCCAAGCAACTCGGACTAACTTGATAGTCTTGTTCTTGAGGATCTTCTCTCTTCGATCCAATATAGACACGGGCCTCTCCTCATACGAAAGGTTGGTACCAACAACCAATTCCGAATGATCCAGGATGTGGCTCGGGTCCGGGATATACCGCCGTAATTGGGATACATGGAACACGTCATGCACCTCGCTTAGCGACGGTGGAAGAGCGAGACGATAGGATACATCTCCTACTCGCTCCAGAATGTCAAACGGTCCTATATACCTAGGACTAAGCTTGCCCCGTACGCCGAAACGAATGACGCCACGGTTAGGCGAAATCCTCAGGAATACATGATCGTCGACCGAGAACTCGAGAGGACGCCGATGAGAATCTGCCCAATGACGCTGGCGATCTTGGACAACTCGAAGATGATCTCTGACTCGCCTGACCACTTCAACGGTCTGAGCAATCATTTCTGGACCAAGCATCTGCCTCTCTCCGACATCATCCCAAGCTAACGGGGATCTGCACTTCCTACCATACAGTGCCTCGAACGGTGCCATCTGGATACTGGCCTGGAAACTATTGTTGTACGAGATTCCACCAGGTGTAAATGATCTTCCCATGAACCACCGAAGTCAAGTGTGCAAGACCGCAACATGTCTTCAAGAGTCTGGATCGTGCGCTCCGACTGTCCATCTGTCTGCGGGTGATATGCTGAACTGAACTGGAGATGAGTCCCCAAACTCTCTTGCAAGCTACGCCAAAAGTGCGACGTAAATCTTGAATCTCGGTCCGAGATGATACTGACTGGCACACACGTACAATCTGACAATCTGCCTGAGGTACATCTCTGCTAACTGAGCCGTCGACTGACCAACTCTGAATGGAAGAAAGTGAGCCACTTTCGTGAGCCTGTCAACTATAACCCAGATAGCATCTCTACCAGCTGGGGATCTAGGTAATCCAGTCACAAAATCCATGGTCACATGCTCCCACTTCTATTCTGGAATCGGTAAGGGCTGAAGAAGTCCAGCCGGTCTCTGATGTTCGACCTTAACCTGTTGGCAAACCAAACACCGAGAGACAAACCGAGCTATCTTCCGCTTCATACCATTCCACCAGAAATGCTGCCGAATATCACGGTACATCTTCGTACTGCCGGGATGGATGGAATACTGCGAACTGTGCGCCTCTGACATGATCTCCTGCCGGATATCTCCGCTGGGTACACAAAGACGCTTACCATGCCTAAGTGTACCATCCTCATGAATACATAACTCTGGTCTTCGTCCTGCCTCACACTCTGCTCTGAGTCGTTGAAGCTTGGAATCTGTTGACTGCGCCATTCGGATCCTCTCGACTATAGTGGACTGAACTTGCATGCTGGCCATCAACGCCACACTGGAAGGGAGAACAACTTCAATACCCATCTTCTGAAGATCTGCTAACAGCTCTGGTTGCGCTGTTAGGAAATAAGCTCCGGCTCTCCTGCTCAATGCATCTGCTACGACATTGGCCTTCCCAGGATGATACTGCAAGCTGACATCATAATCCACAAGAAGCTCCAGCCACCTCCTCTGACGCATGTTAAGATCCTTCTGGGTGAAAACATACTTCAGGCTCTTGTGGTCGGGGAAAATCTCTACCCTATCTCCGCACAAGTAGTGCCTCCACAACTTAAGTGCAAACACCACTGCTGCCAACTCCAAGTCATGGGTTGGGTAATTCCTCTCATGATCACGAAGTTGTCATGACGCATAAGCTATCACCTTCCCATGCTGCATCAGAACACATCCTAAACCTCTGTCTGAAGCATCACAGTACACTGAAAATCCTCCGGTTCCATCTGGAAGCGTGAGAATAGGAGCTGTTATCAGGCCTCGCTTCAACTGCTCAAAAGAACTCTGACACTCTGCTGTCCAAGCAAACTGTACATCCTTGCGGGTCAACTGGGTCAATGGCGCTGAAATCCGAGCAAAATCCAAAACAAACCGTCGGTAATAGCCAGCCAATCCAAGGAAACTGCGAACTTCTGCAACGGTGTTGGGCACTGGCCATGACTCAATAGCCACAATCTTCTGGGGATCCACTTCTACTCCTCCTCTGGTGATGATATGACCCAAGTACGAAATGCGATCGAGCCAGAACTCGTATTTACTGAACTTGGCATATAACTGGTGCTCTCTGAGAGTCTAAAGAACCACACGAAGATGCTGCTCATGCTTCGCCTCACTCTTGCTGTAGACCAGAATGTCATCCAAGAACACGATCACAAACTGATCCAAGTAAGGCATGAAGATGCGATTCATGAGGTCCATGAATACTGCCGGCGCATTGGTTGCTCCAAAAGGCATAACAAGGAACTCCCAATGCCCATATCTCGATCTAAAAGCTATCTTCGGGATGTCCTGCTCTCTGACTCTGATCTGATGATAACCTGAGCGCAAGTCAATCTTCGAGAATACTGAAGCCCCCTTGAGTTGATCAAACAAGTCATCTATCCTCGGAAGAGGGTATCTGTTCTTGATTGTCACTGAGTTCAAGGTACGATAATCAACACATAACCTGGACGTACCATCCTTCTTTTTCACAAGAAGCATCGGGGCTCCCCAAGGCGATCCACTAGCACGAATGAATCCCTTGGTTCTGAGTTTTTCAATCATCTTGTACAATATCTCCAACTCTGACGGCGCCATCCTGTAGACTCTTTCTGATACTGGGGCTGTTTCGGGGATCAAGTCTATAGTAAACTCGATCTCCCGCTCCGGAGGCATACCTGGAAGTTCTTCTGGGAAAACATCTAGAAACTCATCCACTATCCTGGGCAACTGAACTGCTGCTACTGCCATCCGCAATACTGGAGGAGATGACTCAACTTCGCCTTGGGAGAAAGAAAACTCCGGCTCGCCTGGAATGCTAAAAACAACCATGCCAATGTGGCAGTCTATCCTAGCATACTGGTTCCTCAACCAATCCATCCCTAGGACCATATCATAATCGGCCATCGAGAACTCTATCAATCTAGCGGGGAATTCTCTACCGCTAACTACGATCCGACATGAGGAAAACACTCTATCTACACCCACAAGTCCGTTACCCGTAAGTATATTGAGCCTTATTGATAATGACTCGGGCTCCAATCCTACCCGTGTCGCGAATTGTGCAGACATAAATGAATATGATGCACCAGAATCAAATAAAGCTGAAGCTGGAAAGGAGTTGACGAGAATAGTACCTGCCACTACCTCTCCTGGTGCCAATCCTTCCTCCATGGTCATCACCATAGCCTGACCATGCCTTCGGGGTCTGGTCCCCTCTGCTGAAATCCTCGCTGTCTGCTCTGACTCTGGGCTTGGGCTTGAACATACTGCTGGGGGTTCTGCTGCTGGAACACTTGGGTCTGAGGCGACAAGGGCCTCGGCAATGGATACTGCTGCTGATGGACCGGAGCTGGTCCTCTCACCGAAGAGCTAGAAAGGTTGGATGAGGATGAACCACCCCTGTTCGGGCAGGATCCAACCCTATGGTCTGGTGCTCCACAAGCCAGACACAATCCCTGTGCCCTGCGACATTCTGCCACCACATGGCCTGGCTTCCCACAATGAGAACAACCCACTGCGGAAGATTGCTTCTGCTTCTGCTGCTGCTGCTGCTGCTGAGGGTACGTCGGGGTTGAATGCTGAACCGACGTCACTGAGGCTGCTTGCCTCGGAGCTCCAATAGTCAAAGCCCTGGCTGCCGGGGCTGGGGCTGAAGACTGATTCATCTGGCCGTGAGATCTCTTCCGACCTCCGGTCCTGTCCACGATCCTCTGGGAGGTATACTCATGCCTCCGGGCTGCTCTCAAGACTGCATCAAAAGTCTGATGCTCAAACTGCTCAACTGCTAACAAGATCTCCAGGTGCAGTCCCTGCTGGAATCGCTGGGCTCTATCATACTCGGTTGCCACCAAGGTGGGCAAACCGACTGAGTCTCGAAAACTCGGCCGCATATCCATCGACCGTCCTGCCTCCTTGCTTCAGATTGGTGAACCTGGTCTGCAGATCATACCGAGCCACGACATCGAAATACTTGGTCTGGAATCTCTCTCTGAATACTGCCCAAGGAATGGGTGCTGCTAACCCAACGGCCTGCGCTACCCACCAGCTGCGGGCAAGATCTAACAACTGCAGGCGCACTACGGCTACCTTCTCGTTCTCTGGAGTCTTGGCTGCTTCTAGAACCAGCTCTGTATCCTGAAGCCATGTATCTGCCGCGATAGCATCTTCACTACCGTCGAAGAATGGAGGATTCAAGCGCTTGAAGCTGTTGGCCGCGTGTTACCCTGATGACCACCCGGGTCAAAGCTGTCACTGCTTGGTGCAAGGCATCTCCACGTCGGTCTTGGGAAGCTATCAAGGTCCTGACGAGTCCTACCAAAGTGCCGTCATCAGGCTCGGCAGGCTGAACTGGCTGAACTGGAGGCTCTCCGCCAAAAGGCACGACTCTGGAGGCTACTCCGAAATACTGGGCTTGATCTCCAGGTTGCTGCTGGTCCGCGGGAGGTGCTCCGCCTTGCTGATCGGCCGGGTCAGGTACTATGCCGCTGAAGAAGACGACATAGAAAACAATAAGGAAGGACAAGGACAGATCAACGATACAAGCATATGATCAGGACAAGAATCCAGGGATTCAGAAGATACGAGCAGAGATCAAGGACGAATACTGATTGAGACATCTATTCGGTAAACCCTCACATATCTTGATTTACAAGACCTGCATGGGCCACCACTTAAACCATGTCACGCCCCAGAACCAGAATACTGGAGAGCGGGGCAGACATAGCCAGCTACATATATGAAATGGATTCCATCTCGCTATACGGTCACGGCTGTCTAGATACATGAGGGTTTATTACAAGCCAACAGTCTGCTATGGTCATGAACAAGCCTAGTATCTCAATCACAAGCAAGTAAGTAAATGTTACAAGATGTATGATCATTAAATATACAATAATAAGGCGTCCCAAATATTACATATTCAGCTGATTATGAAGCTAGTCGTTACAAAATGTTAGGACTAGCAAGAGTTTAGTCATACATGATCAACCCTAGGATTTGTCAATCATGTTACAGCCCGTAGGCAGATAATAAGTAAAAGTGCAACCGAGCTAAACAGGTGCTCGTCGGCTAAACGCCTCAAAACAATATATTTACAATAGATGGGAGAGCCAAAAATAACCCACTCGTTGCCAGGATTCCTTCTAGTGTTCACCATCTGGCAGGAAGGTCGGTAGATCCTCTGGAGCTGCTCCGAAGTCTGGCCATACAAAACCAGCTGGGTCAGACCCCAGAAAGAGCAAGTGCCACAAAGGAGGCTTCACTTAAGAACTAAAACCAGCAATCAGCACAGGAATATAAATAATATAATAAAAGACAGGAATATAATTAAATGGTAAAGACTGGAAATAAGAAAAACATGCCAGGATGATATACGACGAGATAACCTTGGAACTATTCAAATAGCCAGGTTATAACCCGTGAACCAAACAAGGATCGGGGCTGTAACCCTTCGTCTGAACGGAGCTTGGTTTTTCACCATTTATCGAGAAAATAAATACAAGCATGCTGGCCATTCAATAGTCTGGAACAGGATCAGGGCAAGACTAGACTGGTTAGACTCCATCCAATCACTCACGGCCAAGCAAGAACTACGGCTTGATACTTTAACTAACTAGGGTTGTCACAATCCTAATTACTAGCAAGATGCAGTGAGATTATTCCACAGCCACAAGCCCTGCAGACCATCCAGGTTCCCCGGGTTAAAAGATTAGAGTTGAATTCAGGTGGGTACATCGTCCAGGAAATGAATGTTCCCTTAGGTAGCTTGAAGGGTGCAACACATGACAGTGTGCTGGAAATGTGCCCTACTCGACGGCAGGCTACAGATCCCAAGGCGTGCCCAGGTAACGGGATTGCCTGTAGCTGGGAAATCTCTTCATGACTAATGTATTAATCTAGTTATTAGCCCTTAGTTTATTTCAATAGGTACTCCTGACCGTGGTACTCAGGAGTCCCCTCCTAGACATGATGCAAGACAAGACTGGATTATTTATACAAGCACAATCGCCCACGGTGTCCAGGTAATTATACAGGTCATGTCATGTCAGGTAGCCGTCGCAACAGCTTATCAAGATATAACATGTCAGGTTATCAAGTCAAGTGTACTTGTCAGGAGTACGCCACGACGGGCCACTACCAGGTCATGTCAGGTTACTCATGTCAGGAGTGCACCACTACGGGTCACTATCAGGTCGTGCTCAATTATCAATTCCAAGCATATCAAGTAAATTCGGGGATTATCAAGTTCAGGTCAAAAGGCGTAAGGATATAAAATGGACGTTAAATATCTAATAGATATTAATATACAGGGCTATAGAAGATCCAGGATAAGGAAAAAAACCAAACTAACATGCTGATGTAAGATCAAGTCTGCCAAGGGCCATACGCTCAGGCAAGCATACGCTCAGGTAAGCATACGCTCCCAAAAGGCAGCGTATGGGGGGTCACAAGGCTCTCGGGTTGAACCAGGGTGACAAGATAGGCTAGCGTACGCTCAAGCCAGCGTACCAAAGGATCCATACACTTCCAATGGGAAGTGACGCAAGGGTCAGCGTACACAAGGGCACGCTCAAGCTACAGGTCAGCGTACGCTCAAGCTAGCGTACGCTCAAGACTGCGTACGCTTCGAGCTAGCGTACGAAAGGGCCAGCATACGCCTTTCTCGCTTAAGCTAGCGTACCGAGGCACGCGTAAGCTCAAGCTAGCGTACGCTCAAGACAGACTGCCAACAGGCAGCGTATTAAGGTGTCACTAAAGAGCAGCGTAAGGCTAGCGTACGCTCGCTAAAGAGTAGCATACGAAGGCTAGCGTACGCTCGCTAAACAGCAGCGTACGAAAGCTAGCGTACGCTCACTAAATAGCAGCGTACGACTCAGTGGCGTAAGCTAAAAAGCTAGCTCACTGTTCACTGTCTTCTCTAAATGGCAAGAACAGCAAGAACTCTAAGGTTGAATCTAAGCTTCCATTGTCCAAATCTTGGTCAAAACAAGTCCGAATCCAACTTTCCAAAGGTCAAAATTGGGTAGAATGAAATGATCTACAACATGGAACCATCAAAACTTGAAAACAAGCAAGTTTGATAGATCAAAACCACCAAAATCCGAAAGTAACAAAACTCTAGATCTACAAGAAATAAAGCCTCAAATGGAAAATGACAAGTTCTAATGTGGTTTAGAATCTTGAGGAGAAGCTAATGAAACCATCAAAAGAAGTTCTCTTGTGGAAGCAAGTTGCACTTGCCTATGGTGTTCTTGGTTGGTGGAGAAGAGTAATGGGGGGAAGGAGAAGTAAATGAGAAT
The DNA here is from genome assembly GCA_029216955.1 of Iris pallida. Taxonomy (NCBI): domain Eukaryota; kingdom Viridiplantae; phylum Streptophyta; class Magnoliopsida; order Asparagales; family Iridaceae; genus Iris; species Iris pallida. The sequence continues at coordinate 1,612,352 of JANAVB010039020.1, read as the reverse complement.
TATGGAGAGAGGAAAGAAGAAATGGCAATAAATATCAAAGGTGGTGGTAGGTAGGGGGTTGTGGTGGAAATGAAGGAGAAGCATAGGCTAAGGTGTTCCACCCTTGGCCCATGATGAACCAAGCATTGGGCCGGCCGAACCAAGCCAACCCAAACCGAGAGTAAACAAGCCAAGCCAAACCAAGGAGATATGCAAATACAAGATAAAATACGTATACGTATTCCAAATACGTAATACGAACAACAGGCATTACAATTATATTATATTATATATGTATATATACATATATAAAAGAGAGAGAAATAGAGATATTTATACATAAAGAGAGATATTTAGAGTAGAGAAAAAAGAGAAAAATATCAGTAGGGTGTATGGGTAGTCATGATAGGGCATACACCAAATTAGATTGGGTATTGGGCCAAATTTGGACAAGCTTGGGGCCAAGATTTAATTAAAATAATAAATTTAAATTAATTAAATCATAGATGAAATGGGAGCACAAGGAAATTAATTTGGTGGCACGCAAGTGGCACGTGTATAGTAGACTCAAAACAGGCTAGGGCCATATATTGGGTCGACTGGATTGGACTGATGTCAGGCCGAAAAATTAAGTTGGAAGTTAAGTCACGAATTTCGACAGACGGTAAATTGGTCTAAATTGACCCAAAAGTTGCACAAAGCAAATAGATCACAAGGGAACAAGTTCGAGTGGGACACGATATATCAACATGAAGATAATCTCGTCTACTACAAACTTCAAGAAAAAAGTTTCCAGAGACTGGCATCCCTGATGCTCTTGAAATCCAAGTCACAGTAAAGAGAATTTAATGATCAAAATTAATTAAATAAAAATGAATTATCGAAAATAATTCATTTAGAAAATTCAAAATAAATCTCAGAAATTCAGTGGGCTTACATCCTATCCACCTTATGAAAATTTTGTCCTCGAAATTAAAGGTTGGTAGTGGGGTTAAAACATGATAGAAGATTTAGACAGTTTTTTAGGTACGATCCAAGAATGACGAGTTTTGCACGATCAAGATAATCAATTCAAAATTGTTCAGGCACGATGAGGAATTTTGGCACGATTGAATCATGATACGAACAAAATCATATGTGCATGATTTCAGAAATAAATCAAGTCATTGGGGCACTATTTTAGAGACGGTTTAGAGAATCGAAGATACAAATGAATTTCAAGTACGGGATGATCTGTAGGACTTAGGTTGATAGAAAATTAACCTGAAAGTCGCACAGGATAGATCAGGATGAAAAGCTAACCATGGCCAAAACAAGGTTTGGCATGGTTAAGATGAAATTTCAGACACAAACAAAATCGAAATCAAGGTCTTATAGGCCCGATCAAAGATTAAAGAGTATGATTAAAAAATTATGACATATGATCCAAGTTCGAACGCGATTAAAATTGGAAATAATCTAAGTTCACTTGGCACGATCTAGATATGACAACGAAATCAAAACTTGAGCTTCGTCCGATTATAATCAAGTCAAAAATTTGATTAACAGGATTTCAGCTCGATGAAATTAGATTATAGGTCACATAAGCACGATCAAGATCCAAGTTCAGTTGCGAATGACGAATAAATCATGAATTCAATACCAAGGTCTTAAAAGCACAATTTAGGAAGGAACCTAATTCAATTAGGCACGGTAGAAAGTCAAACATGTTTAATTCTAACACGACTAATTTGTAGTCACACTAGTTAGTCGTGATTGAAAGTCAAAAAATTTAGGCACAAGTTTGAGGTAAGATAAAATGTATAATTATGATCGTTAAAATCACGATCAAATGATTCAAGTCGGCTTAGTCACGCCAGGTCATCTGGGTACGACTAAGCACAATGAGTTCATATATAATCAGAAAATTAAATCAGGGTCGAAAAGAGTTTAGGCACGAGTATTCAAAATCCAAACATGATCAAAATTAGAAGGCAATGCACGAGGGTTAATAGCATTAAAATCCAACCACGATAAAGAAATTAGTCTCAACACGATCTAAGTTGATCAACTTTCGAGTAAATCAGAATTTGGACAAGATGGAGAATAAGATCAACGAAGGTTGGGCACGAGCATCCAAGGATGGAAATCCAAGTTAGAATTGAATTTAACTCAATTGAGTCCGACCTAGGATACAAGTACGAATAGAAGAGATGACCAAAGTCGGTCGCGATAAAGAAAATTATGATTTAACGATATTGAAAACTCAAGGGATGATTCAAAGATACGGAATAAGTTAAATTTCTTTAGTAGAAAATCAAAGACAAGGTTTCATAGGGAAGCCAAGTTAATCATCTCTCTCTGATACTATCAAGTTTATCTGGTCATCATTGGCCAATCACACCTTTAATCTCATAAGTCCCATATAAAACCAATTTTATACAACTACTTCCAGAATTACCCTTCCGTCATGAAGATTGGACCTTGTCATGATACCGTAGGCCAGATCCAAACTTCCAAAACCCTAATCAAGAAGTACAATCTTCACTAGAACTCCACACTATCCACTTAATCATCCTTAAATCCGAATTCTTCCACATTGTCCTAAATTGATCCGAAACCTCTAAATCAAGTTTATAATATCCTTGAACTTGTTCAAATTACGCTCCTTGTGTTATTCAAATCTAATACCACTAGGCTTTATAAAACTTATTCTTCCATTACCAAATCAACCTTCATATTTCCTTCATCATACACTTTTAATTATCAATCATCTCAATTAATAAATATTCACAAAATCTCTTCTTCTTTTTTGGCTCAAAATCCTTGTGTTCTTTATCCTCTTACCAATGCCTTGTCCTATTTCTTACCATCACCACGTATAATTAATTTTTTTCCTATTATTAAATTCCAACTTCCATCATAACCTCAGTATGAAATACCTCGAGAACCAATAACCTAAATTTGTTAAAATTCAAAAAAAAGTTTCACTCTTGGATATCCTTGTCAGGTTCTAAACTATATCCACGAAATATTAATTTTCATACCATTAATGTACATCCTATTGTCCTTCTTATTTGAAATCCTTGAACTTGCTTTCCAAGTAATTCATCCTCGAAATACCCTAGTAACTCATTTCTAGACTGATTATATTGACCCCTTGGTTTCAGTTCCAACCTCAATCATATTCCTATCTCAAAATTCTATACTAGATCCAACATCTCATATTCCTACCAAGATACTACTTGATAATAAATCTGCCTTCCGAACGAGATGATTTACGATACTTCCTTAATCTTTCCAAGGTGAAAAGAAACAAAATTTTAAATAACTTCACAGTGTAGTTGACATGAATGGATAAAAGACAGGTGATTGGTGTAATCAAGACATAATTAATCAGGATGGATAAAGTAATGACAAGATGAGGAAATCATCATATGATGAGAAGAGAAATGACGGAACAAGAAATAATGGTAGAAATTGTCATTGATCAATAGGTCAAAGAAGTGAATCAATTTAAGATATGACCTGATAACCATACACGTCTATCCAAAATCATATTGCCAGAAATTATGCCATGCCAGTAAGCATAGCTGCAATAAACGATAGAGTCCATAACTAAGGTATACACCCTATAATCATGTCATCTAGATTCCTTACCATGCCAACCGGTTTGGCTGTAAGAGAATCTAAATGCCAAAACTAGGATAGTATATCCAAAATCAGGCTCCATGTCCTTGTCAGACTAGCTAATATGACTGCGATAAATTCTAAACTCCATAAATAAAATAGATATTTATCGTTCTCGTCGTCCTCATCAAATATGTTTATCAGAATATCTTAACTCAATCCAGAGAAACTTATCTTCTAATAAAACCAAAATCGAAGTCAACAACGAACATCAAGATTCAAAATTTTCAACAATGAATCAAGGATAAGTAGATGGAAACTAGCGAAAATAGATTCCGAGACAGGATTTAGGAAAAGTTCCCAGGAGAAGTCCCAAAGGTACTATCTAGGTCAAGATTAAAATTTCTGGAATATAATCTATATAATCTCAACCTTGATATATGATTGGCAAATCATATTTGATTCTAAACCTAGAGGATATATAAGTTCAACTTATACCTTCCCTCTGGGATCCACAACTCATCCCAAGCAAGAGTAAAGTTTGATACGGACAAATATTTCAGAAATCAAGACGGACAGAAACAAATGGGAAAAGTTTCGAAAAGTTCGAAATAAGATTCCCAGGGGTCATCCCTGGAATCTACCAAGAGTTCCTAATATGTGACTGAGTACCAAATTCCTAAAATATTCCATAACTCAACCTTAATCCTAGGGCAGGCTCGTAGTAGTAAAAAAGCTCAAGTACTACCACGACTTTGCATTAATTACAAAGACTGACCTGCATGGGCCACCACAAAAATGTGTCACGACCTGCACCCAGATATACGGATACGAATACGTGGGCCACGCCCAGCTACGCCGCAGTATCGGCGGTAGAACGCTGTCTAGTACCCAAAATATACACTACATCTAGAAGGTCCATGAACTACAAATGTACTCAATGTAGCACCCAGTTTCTAAAATGAGGGTAATTTTGAAATTTTGTAATTATAATTATTTAATAATGATATTTAAACCATATTATAATTTTGGTGATTTTTAGTTATTTTAAAACTATTTAAAACTACGACTTATGATTTTGATGTTTTGCTAGTGCAACCTTAGAGATTTCTTAACCTAGAGACTAACCATGATCATATGAGCCTAGCCATAGGTTTAGAACATCAAGTTAGGGCTTTTTAGTTAAAAGGGTATTTTGGTAATTTATTAGAATTTATTTGGAATTATTTGTATTTATGTGTTTTTATTATTATTTAATTATTGTTAAGTGTCATGAGAGCCCCTAACCTAGTTTACCCTAATCTAGAGGTTAGTTACTAACCTAGAAACTAAGGGGTTAGGTATTTACATGTTAGTCAAGGTATAGAAAATATCTAGATAATTACTTTTGTGATATTTCTTTGAAAACCTAAAGATCTAAGCTACCTTTACATAGAAGTCAATCTTCCTTAACTTAGAAGCAACCCAAGGACACCCTCCCCTACCCCCATGGCAGACCACACCATGCCCCCCCTCCTATATATCACCCCATAGTTCATTCAAGTCCCCTTACATGAAATTTACACTTCACAAAACCTTGAAATTCCCATTCCTTCACAAGACCATAACTTCATCAATTTGATCCATTTCACCTCTAGTTTCTTGCATTGGGACCCTACAACATCAAGGGTGCTAAGGGAGGCTAGCAATCAAGATTCCATAAGGCTAAGACATCACCAAGTGGAAGGACAAACACCCCCCTCTTTATTGAGTTTCCATTGGAATTGCACCAATAGGTAAATACCCTCATACATAGTTAAATTCTGTTTTCTCTTCATAAATGCATGCATCTAGGTACCATGGACCTGTAGGCCAAGTTTGGTAGGAAGTAGGTTTGATTTGGTGTCCGTATCGGACACGTATCCATGTTTGAAAAACAGTGTTTGGTGAAATGCCACTTAGGTTTTAATGTTGTGTTTTTTTTGAAACAAAATATATTTTTGGGTAGCCCTAGACATATAGGACACAACCCTAGTTGACTGAGCACACTTCGAGTCGTGTCCGTGTCCAAAACGGGACACGAACACGCTGCACACACTGTGGCAGTGTCCTGCTACCACGATGTTCGTACTCACTGCACAGAGCACTAGGACACGTCAAAATTGATATGGACACGGGGGCAATGTCTGCGAACATGCCCCCAAAGTATCATGACTTCTCGTGTCATGTCGAGTGAGAAAACTCACTCGTACTGGACATGTACTGTACTGCACGCGCACGTTTTCCTCACTGACACGCGACTCGTGTCGCACGGACACGAGTCGTGGACACCTCGTATTTGTACGAGTGTGTAGCCCAACACGTGGGCTACACGTGGACATGGCCACGAGGTCCCATGTGGCTCGTGTCGTGTCCACGAGACACGTGTACCGCTGCACGATGCGGTGCTAAATCGCGTATATCAGTCGAGTTTTCTCGACTGATACGGGTCTGTATCGACACGTGAGGACACTTGGACACCGTGCAGGCACCTAGACACCTAGTCCAACCCTAGGCGAACCTAGGGACACAACCACGAGATACGAGGACACGTGTCGTGTCCTACACGCGTGTGCATCTCTGCACGATGCTGTGACACTGTAACTTACCCGATTTGCATTTTAGACACTTGGACACGTCGTGTCACGTCGTGGTGGACACTTAAGGACACGAGGGACACGAGTATACCTAGGGGTACGATTACCAACCTTTAGGCGTAGGTATAGCTAGGTTTTTGGCTCGAATTTGGTTTTTCCCCTTTACCTACACTATGTTCAGTGATGAACAGTGTTTCTATATTTTCCAGTTTTTAAAATCCGATTTCAAATCGATTTTGATTAAAATATATATGTAAAATTGTGTGTATATATACTGTATATAAAGTATATATGTATATGTGTGTGTATGTATGTATGTGGGTATGTATGTATATGTATGGATGTATATAGGTGTATATAATATATGTAATGTGGTGTGTGTTGTGTACCCCCCCTTTCTCAGAAATCTGAGAACACACCCCCTCTCACTGTTACACACACACACACACTACCCCTTCCCATGACCCCCTCACACACACATGTTCACACCCACACACACCCTACACACTCACCCCTCTCTCTCTTGTTCACTCTCTATCTCTCTCACATCTCTCTCTCTATTATTTCTCTCTATATATATCTATATGTAATATTATATATAATGTTATATGTACATATATGGAATATATATTATATATATATATATATATATATATATTATATATTTATATATATATATATATATATATATATATATATATATATATATATATATATATATATATATATATATATATGGTATACATATAGTATCTAGGTTATGGTCTAGATACACTAGCCTATGGCCAATTAAGGGTTGACCCTAATTTGTCTAAGTGACCCCTTGACCTAGGTACCTTAATGACCTTTGTTTGACTAGAGTTGACCAAAGTCAACCTTAGGTCAAACTTGACCTAATTAACCTAGAATTGACTTAGGATTAACCTAAAATGACTAGTTTAACTAGATTTGACTAAACACTAACTAGTTGATTAAGTTCGACCATATGGTTATGAGATAGTCCTATGTAATTTAAGATATGTATGGGGTTAAGTGGGATAATTAGGAGTTGTGTCTTGAATTGGGTTAGCCCTATAGAGTTGACTTAGATTGTTAATGGTTGACCCTTAACCTAATGACCTTGTGACTAGTCTATGTTGACCAAAACCTTAGTTAGTCTAAGTTTGACCTAGATTTGACTAACCTTGACTTGCTTAAACTTGTTTGACTTAGTTGACTCCTTATGACCTAGTATGACTTAAGTTGACCTAGTTTGACTGTTAGAGTTGACCAAGAGTTGACTTTTGACCAGATTGACCTAGAATCATGTAGTATGCATTGTATACTCTATTTTTACCATTGTGGATATATTGTGACCTGTTTTACTCTAAATAGGACTCTGTGACACCAGTTCGGACATCTATTCATATCAGTCATACAGGGTGACAGGCGAGTACATTCTCTGATCATTTCATACTTGTTAGGACTTATATTCTTGCTCTAGATTACTTTACATGATGCTGTCACATCATTATCACGGATTAGTACTATATGGATCTTGTCATGCGATGTTATCTCCCTCGGGGTGCATCAGATACAATTGTCATGTGCTTTTCACGAACATCTTGTATTTCTTGTACACCGCTTTCATGTATACTCTTGTGCAATCTTGTACTCTCACGATCACGTGAGCAATTAATAAAACCTCTTGTACAAGGTAACGTAACTTGACTGGATCGTTGTGTATTAATTAGGGAGGGTGAGTAGGAAATGGTTATGTGATCAAAATCCCATCTTGTGAAATCTTGTGAAATTATGTATATGTCCATTGTACACTCACGTATGATGGAGTTACCCTTGTATTGTCCTAACCCGTTTATATAACCATCTCATGCTCTAAATCACATGTTACCTACAGTTCTTACTTATCATATATATAGATATTTCCAGTTATCAAATCTCTCTCGTTTTTATATATATCTTTACAGTCCATGTATCTTACTTTTTGCATGCTTTACATTTCCTAACATGATATAAACTGCGTGAGATGTATTGTGCTCGTTCCTGTCCTGACTGGACCTGTTAAAAATATTACAGATGATGATGGTGACTGTCCTACCTTCTATGGGACACATGAGGGTGACCTTCAGGAGCCTGAGGAGCATCTAGCTCAGTAGAGGGTGCCTAGTCTAGTCTAGTGTTTATAGTTTTCATTTTGTATCGGATTGTTTCGATTGTTAGTTGTGACTTAGTTATATTTCAGGTCTTGTACTTATTGTGTTGGACATCTACTTGTGTGGTGTGATAACTCTATTTATATTCAGTTTCTTCCTTTTATCTGATTCCATATCATGCTCTATCTTTCCTAGACTTGTGTTTGAGATATACAGTTGAGATGTTATGTTATACCTCCGTGCGGAGATGACAGGTTTATATATCTTGTTGTTAGATGTTAGATGTTATAGATGACCTATACAGCGTTCTACCGCCGACACTACGGCGTAGGCTGGACGTACCCACGTTCTCGTGCCCCTAATCAGGGTGTGGGTCGTGACACTCAATCACAACCCAACATCTAAAGAAGATGAGACATGAAAGATAACTAAGGAACAAGAACAACTAGAAACTACTAGAAGGAATCATAAGACAGAAAAATAAGAAAAAAAATAAGACAAACTAAGGATAACTACCAGGCAACTCACATAGAAGAATAGTGAGATCCACCTCAGCTAGCAACATTATGAAGTCCAATAATGGCATAACAACTCCTAAAATATTATCAACGTATCCAGTCAGGATGGGAACGAGTACGTAAACTAACAACATTTTCATAGTATTGACAAATGCTGTAAGAGATAATCATAATAGAATACAAGATGATATATCAAGACTGTAAGTAAAATAGAATATATAAACTGGAAATCATGTCAAGGTGAATCATGCAGGGAAAGTAAGCTGAACTGTAATATGTAACTGAGGTAATAAATGTAAAATGTGCCTCGAATATTATAGCATAATGTGATCGGTAAGGGTAAAGATCAGGCTTCCAGCCGACCGGCTACAAGTATGTGGACTCGGCCCGGCCGGGATGGCAAGCTATGGAACAAGTAGTAGCACAGGTCAGGCTATACCCATCGTGAGGTGAGGGTATAGCTATGATACACGTAGTAACTCAAGATGGACATTGATCACACTATCTATAAAATTCCCCATCCCGAGTAGTATATGGATCCGGACATAGCACGTCATGACACGGGATTCCCTAAGAGGGTAGCTACTCCTCTCAGGAATCGTTGTTTATACAAGTACAAGAAACAAGACAGGAAATGTACCAATATATTAAGAAAGTCCAGAAATAACATCCCATGCCAGGATCCGGCGTATTCTAGTCCGTGTACCATCGTGACGAGAATCAAGTAAAACACTATAACTGAATCGGATACAAAAAATATCAAGACAAGAAACTACTATCATAGAATGTACTCGACTACGGTCCTGAGCTGTCAAATGGGGTCGATGCTCAGAGTGATGCCACAGACCTAAAGATAAGATATACATAAGCTAATTAGGGTTCAACAGTGTTAGGCATGATTAATCTAGGTCAATCTCAGTCCACTAAGTCAAACTAGGTCACACTGAGTCACACTAGGTCAAACTAGGTCACAAGAAGTCAAACCATGTCAACTAGGTCAAACTGGGTCAATGGTTGACTTACAGTTGACTTTTGGTCAAATGGTCAACTCTAGTCAACTCTGGTCAACTCTAGGTCAAATGTTGACTCTACTTCGACGTTCAATCAAAGCAGTCAACCATGGTCAAACAGGGTCAAGGCTAGTCTCTATAAACATCTACAGGGTCAACACATTCAATTTCAGTGGTTGTGAAATCACTGGAATCGATGGATCTCAAAATACAACAAAAGGAGAAAGATTATAATAATAGGGTCAAAACCTACAGATGTTGTCGGATGGTGAAACAACCATGACCAACGTGTCCAGAATGGTCAAATTAGCTAGGTTAGCCTATCCATAAGTCCAATTTGGATACAGGGGTAAAAAGGTAATTTCGGGCCAGAATGGTGTCCATGTCGAACCCACTTTGTACCGAAAAATGTGTCAAAATAAAGTGCACTAAACCTAACAAATTATATGTCCACGAATCCAGAATGATGATACAAACTCAACGGTATATCCGAAATTGGATTCCGATGACCCGATCTCAGATTGGTTCGTTGACCCGGATATTGAAATCCGATTTGCACGAAAAAGCGTATCGGAGCCAATGCCCTCAAAACTCAGCAAATTATATGTCAACGAGTCCAGAAGGATGATACGAACCCAACGGTATATCCCGAATTGGATTCTGATGAACCGATCTCAAAATGACCGTTGACCCGGATATTGGTATCCGACTTGCACCGAAATACGTGCTGAAACCAATGTCTACTAAAACCTTGCAAATTATATGTCAACGAGTTCAGAATGACGATATGAACCCAACGATATATCCAGAACTGGATTCCGATGAGCCGGCGTTAAAAGTTTCGTTGACCCGGACTGCGGGGCCCGCTTTGCACTGAAATACGTGCCAGGGCCCACGATCCAAATCTAATAAAATTTATATGAAAACGTGCCAGAATGATGCCACGAGTCTACTGGTGGTGTCATAAATTGAATTCGGAGTCCCGAGTTCAAAAATAGAATTTTACAACTTGGAAATTACGAATTCGGACGGCCAACTTTGGCGTCGAATTCAACCAATCAAACGTGCTCATAATGAAACGAAACTTAAGGGACAGGAAGAGGGTTATACCAGCTGCGCATAGGAACCAGTGGCACGCCAGACGGAGCTACGATGGAGGAGATACGAACCGACGAAGTTGGCTCCGTAAAACTGTCCAAAATAACATAATTTAAACGGTCAACTTGGTGGGCGGTTTTGATGTATCAAACTACAAAATTAACGGACAAAATTTAAGGGAAGTGAAGGGGTACATACCGGGATTGAGACGGAGCAAAGAAATTGCCGGTCCAACGGTCGGATTTCTCGAAAAATGCACGCGAAGTTGCTGCGACGAGGCACCATTTCTGGATCTCGTTCGCGCGCGCGTCGATGGGATTCTGTACAAAACGCACGAATCGCCTACGTGGCTCATCGGGAAATAAGTCGGTGGCCATGAGGCCCTGCCCGGCGGCGGCAGCCGCGGTGGCGCGCGCTGCCGTGTGCGCGCACGACTGTTGCTCGACCGTTGCTGACTGCTGCTGCTGCAGCGCCGCAGCTGCTGCCAGCTGCTGCATACGATGGCGCGACGGTTGCGACTGCCCGACGGTGGCCAACGGCTGCGGCGGGGTAGTGGTGCTTGCGGAGGGGTGGTGGCGGTTGATGGGAGAGGAGGAAGAGGAGTGCTGTTGTGTGATGGTGAGGTTGAGTGTGTGTATTAATTATTAAAGAGAGTGAGAGATATTTAGAGAGAGGAGAGATATTTATAGAGAAAAAAATAGAAAGAGAGAGGGTTGGCCGGCTGTACATGGGGGGGGGGGGGGGTGGGGGGGGGGGCTTTGTGAGTGTGATGGATGAGGCTGTATTTGTAGGTAGAGAGAGAGAGAGAGTGAGAGATTATATATTATATATATATATAATATATAAAAAAAAAATATAATATATATATATATATATATTATAAAAGAGAGAGAAATAGAGATATTTATGCATAAAGAGAGATATTTATAGTAGAAGAAAAAGAGGAAAATATAGTGGGTGTATGGGCAGTCATGATAGGGCATACCAAATTAGATTGGGTGTTGGGCCAAGTTTGGACAAGCTTGGGGCCAAGATTTAATTAAAATAATAAATTTAAATCAATTAAATCATAAATAAAAGGAGCACAAGGGAAATCAATTTGGTGGCACGCAAGTGGCACGTGCATAGTAGACTCAAAATAGGCCAGGGCCATATATGGGTCGACTGGATTGGACCGATGTCGGGCCCGGAAATTAAGTTGTAAGTTAAGTCACGAATTTTGATAGACGATAAATTGGTCTAAATTGACCCGAAAGTTGCGCGAAGCAAGTGGAGCACAAGGAACAAGTTCGAGTGGGACACGATATATCAATATGAAGATAATCTCGTCTACTACAAACTTCAAGAAGAAAGTTTTCAGAGACTGGCATCCCTGATGCTCTAGAAATCCAAGTCACAGTAAAGAGCATTTAATGATCAAAATTAATTAAATAAAAATAAATTATCGAAAATAATTCATTTAGAAAATTCGAAATAAATCCCAAAAATTCAGGGGGCTTACAATAGATATGTCTTGATATAGAGCCGAGATCTTAAGATAAGTGACTTCATCGGTGGATCCCGCTTTGGGCAAGATCTAGGAAAAGATGATCCGATGGAGTTCATAAAAATAGTTATTGAGATATTTGGCTCTAAGCTTGCGAGGACGTGTGTTAGGAGAACACAAGCATCCTTAAAACCCTCAAGAGTGGTATCACCGGGAAATTGAAACTGTTGGACATCAACAATTTTTTTAAGTGTTGGGTTCCGGGAGTTCAAGGTAATCGGCAAGTTCGAAATCGTCAAAAGATATGTTAAGATGAAGATGAGTTAAATTACATTAAAACATCTGTATGGCATTAAGATAGACAAGAGATGAAGTTGTGACGATTTATCTAGGCATAGATCATGAAAAGTGCGTCATATGAAAAAATATGAAGTTTATCGGATGGCCCGGGAACACACTACGTGAGCGGAAGTCCGTGTACCACTCATTGGATGCATCCAATGAGACAAAAAGTTGCTCATTGTAGGTATTGGAATTTGGTGGAGGTGGTGGATTGAACAAGGGATGAATAGGAGGAGAAGGAGGAGGAGGGTTAGATGAAGATGCTCCCTCACTTCTCATCCTCTTTCCTCTACCAAATAATTTTTGAGCCATTGAGAATGAAAAGATAAATTTGAAAGAGATGAAAATGGAGTTTTACTTCACAAAAGTAGTTGGAGATGGAAGAGATCCACCAAAAACCCTTAAATCTTGAGTTCGGGGAAAAAAGCCCTAAGATTTAAGTTTTCTAGGTTAGGGTTTGAGGAGAAAGGGTTTAGAGGGAGGTAGAAGAAGAGAAAAGTGATGAAAGAGAGAGAGAGAGAGAGAGAGAGTTCGATATATAAGGATTAGGGCCACAGGTCGGGTTAAATCGTGGCCGTCAGATAAAAAATTGGATGGCCAAGAGCAACTGGGGTTCTGGAAGAAGGCACACAGAGTTTGGCCTGAGTTCTGTGTGTCTAGCTCCAGAACACAGAAAAGGTTTTAAAAAGAAAGTATGATAGAAGAATTCTTGAATTAGAAATATTGAATATTACAAGCCATAAAAATGGTGTAGCTATATAATAAATATTGTTAAAATGATGATCATCATAGTGAAACTGCTTTAGGTTAGCTGTAGGAGCCGGATCCCAGCTAGCGGTAGTCCGAAGACTAGTGTACCGTGTCACTTAGGCTTTTACGCCTTGTTGTCAGAAGGGCCCTTTCGGCTTGTACCCAAAGTATTGTTACCATGAATGATGTACATTATAACCGTTATTTACGTATGTATAACTTATTGTATGACAGTTTCATCCAAAATTCCTAACTCTTGACGAAGAAAATTGAAGCGCTTTTGGCTAGTAGTTTTGTAAAGAAATCTACTAGCTGATGTTCAGTGTCAATGAATTCTAAGTTAATAGTCATGCTGTTGATGATCAAGCAAGAAATGATGTCTAATCTCTATATGCTTTGTGCATGATTGACATACTGGATTCTTGGTAAATTTATTGTACTAGTGTTATCACAGAAAATAGGTATGTGCTTGAATAATAAGTTATAGTCTTCAAGAGTTTGCTTCATCCATATAATCTGTGCACAAAACAACAACCAGCTGCGATGTACTCAGCTTATGTTGTGGATAGTATGACATAATTCTGCTTCTTGCTAAACCATGAGACTAAAGCCTTTCCTAACAAATGACACGTTCTGCTGGTACTCTTACATCGACTTTGCATCCCAAAATAAGCATCAAAAAAATCCGATTAGTTAAAGAAAGTGGTTTTGGGATACCATAAGCTATCATAATCGTTCCTTTAAGATATCTAAAGATACTCTTAATAGCGGTCATGTGTGATTCTTTAGGATTAGGTTGATATCTAGCATAAGCAAACGCTAAACATAATGTCGGGACGACTAAAGTTAAATACAATAGACTACCAATCATACCTCGATACTTACGTTGATCGACTGGTTTGTCGCTTTCAGGTTCCAGCTTTGTTGTAGTAGCCATATGAGTGCTGATAGGTTTGATGTTGTCAAGCTCAAACTTTTTCAGCATGTCCTTTATATACTTCGACTGACTGATAAAGACGCCTTGCGAGAATTGTTTGACTTGCAGTCCAAGGAAGTAGTTGAGCTCCCCCATCATGCTCATCTCAAACTCGTTCTGCATACAATTGCCAAATTCTTTGCATAGATCCTCATTAGTTGACCCAAATATGATATCATCTACATAAATTTATACTAACAAAACTGTGTCATCAAGGGATTTTATAAAAAGTGTAGTGTCAATTTTCCTTTTTGAAAAACCTTTATCAAGTAAGAAAGTCCTAAGGCATTCATTCCAAGCTCGAGAGCTTGTTTGAGGCCATAAAGAGCTTTCTTAAGTTTAAAAACATGGTCGGAAATTTGTGATTTTTAAAACTAGGAGGTTGTTTGACAAAACCTCTTCTTTAATAAGACCGTTTAGAAAAGCACTTTTCACATCCATTTGAAAGTTTAAAATTTTAGAAATTTACAAAGGCACAAAGCATCCAAATAGATTCAAGTCGTACAACAGGAGCATACGTCTCATTATAGTCGATACCCTCCTCTTGGTTGTATCCTTGAGCTACGAGATGAGCCTTGTTGTGAGTGACCGAACCGTCCTCATTAACTTTGTTGCGAAAATCCCATTTGGTACCATTGATTGAATTATCAGCATGTCTAGAAACAAGTTCCCAAACTGGATTTTGTTCAAATGGTTGAGTTCTTCTTGCATTACAGATATATAAAATTATCGTTAAAAGCTTCTAAAACATTTTAGGTTCAATTTGAGTAAAGCAGTTCTAGCAATAAAATCTCTTATAGAAGATCTAGTAGTTATCCCTTTCGATACCTCACTTATTACCAAGCTTTCTGGATGAAGGTTTGAATTGGAACTTTTTTGGTAAGCTCTTCAGAGAACTGGTTTCGGGTGGTGGTTCATCATCATGGAATGATAGCTGTACTATTATCCTCATCAAAGTTACATTAGTAGACTCTTCAACAATCATAGAGCATTTATTGAACACTCTATATCCCTTACTCTTGGCAGAATAACCAAAAAGAATACCTTCGTCAGCTGTGGCATCAAACTTGCCTAAGTTGTCTTTGGTATTCAGGATAAAGCAGCGACAACCAAACACTCGAAGGTAAGAAACATTAGATTTCTACAAACCAAAGCTCATAGGGTATTTTCTTCAAAATAGGTTGAATCAAAACCCCATTCAAAACATGGCACGCTGTGCTGACAGCTTCTACCCAAAAATATTTCGGAAGAGAAAATTGATTCAGCATGACTCTAGCCATATGCCAAGAGTCCTATTCTTTCGCTCCACAACACCATTTTGTTGAGGAATTCTAGGACAACAAAACTCATGATTAAAGCCATTTAAATCACAAAACTTTTCAAAATTAGAATTTTTGAATTTGCCACCATGATCACTTCGAATATGAGTAATCATGTAGCCTTTTTTCGTTTTGGACCTTTTTAGCAAAAACTTTGAAAACTGAAATAGTATCACTTTTATTTGCAAGAAAGAAAACCCAAGTGAATCTTAAAAAGTTATCAACAATAACGAAAGCATAGAGTTTTCCGCCAAGACTGGCTACTCTACTAGGACCAAATAAATCCATATGGAGTAGTTGCAAGGGTCTAGTAATACTTACAGTGTTTATGATTTAAAAGAAAATTTGGTAGCCTTATTCTTTTCACATTTGGTACATACCGTGTCCTTTTTGAATGTGATTTTAGGCAATACTCTTACTAGCTTCTTGGTAGATAGTCTTGATATGGTGTCCATGTTAGCATGACTAAGAATGATGCCATAATAGCCTTTCATCTTTTTGGGCGTAAAGGCATCTACCTGTACTGTTAGTATCTCTAGATAGATAAAAAAATTGTTATCTTCTCTTATCCCTTCTAAAGTAATGTCTCTAGATGATCTATCATAGATAAAGCATTTAGTTTTACCAAAGTTAATATCATATCCATGATCAGCAAGTTGACTAATGCTGAGTAGGTTATTCTTTAACTCGATCACTAAACAGACATCCTTAATAACAGGAGAATAAGGATAACCAATTGTATCGTTACCTATGATAGCCTTTCGATTGTTACTGAAGGATAATATCCTTCCCTTTTTATTGATAGTGTTGCGAACAGATTAGCATCTCTAGTCATATGTCGCGAGCACCCACTATCGAGAATCCATTTGCTTCTAGTTTGAGAAGGAAGGTCCACCTACACCACGAGTAGATGTGACCTTTGGTATCCAATTTTTGTGGATCCTAAAAAGTTAGTCTTTGGTACCCATGCATATAGATTAATATCTACTAGTTTTCTAATTCTATATTGTGGTAATATGTGTCCATATAAACCACAGTAAGTACATGTAGCATGTATATTGGTATTGGGTGCAGGATGATAGTGATGTCTATATGTGGGTGTAGGATGATGATAATTATGTGTAACAGCAGTATAATTGTAGTGACTGTGTACAGCAACAGGATGATGACATATTTACGTATGGGAGTTCTATGTGCTGTATGGGAGTAGGTACATAAAGGCATATTTTTATGTGGTATGTGGATGAGTATTCTTGTAATGACGTGCTCTCTTGTGTTGAGCCTTCTGGTGTTTAGTGTAAGTGTTGTGATTATGAGACTGAGATTGAGGTTGAATAACCTGTTTACCCAGTCTAATCTCTAATTTCTTAGAGACAACATGCAACTCATCATATTTAGCAGTAAGACCATTTATTCTACCAGTAGCAATCTTGCATTTATTTTTCGCTTCAGCAAGTTCTTTATTTAAAGTAGTGATATCATATGTTTGCTTCTCAATAAGAGATTTGACATCGTGTAAGCTTAACTTAAGCTTAGATACCTCCTCAGTATTTTCCATGGGTGTAGTTTCTAACGTTTCTAATAAACATGAAAGTCTATGGATCTCAGCTTTATGAGCCGTGATTTTATCCTTAGCATGTCTATATTTGTTAATAACCTTTTTGTGGTCTTCAAGTAGATCACTAAAGGCATCACCTAGTTCATCAAAAGAAAAGTCGTCAAGAGAATCATTTGCCTTATCTGAAGTTGCCATTAGGCAGACGTTTGCCGTATCTTGCGGAGAGTCCTCTTCTTCGTCTGAATCACTGGCCTCGCTTTGTGCTAGATGTTAGTGTTGGCATACTTTCTTGAGGTTGCTTCTTGTACGACTTTTCGTATCAGCTTCCTTTCTTTACTACATGATAATCTTTTTTGACGTGTCCCGTCTTCTTGCATCCAAAGGTGGGTTCTTCCTCATCGTCTTTTTGTTCATTCTTCCGGTTGAAGCGTAGGAACTTCTTGAAAATTTGAACCATGAGTGCTTGATCATCACCTTCGGAATCGTCGTCATCTGTTTCCTCTAAAATGGTTCTTCGACAATGAGCTCTTAAGGTAATTTCTTTTTCTTTTGTAGCAGTTTCTTCAAAATCTTTGTGGTCGAGCTCATGCGTCATCAGCTTGCCCATCAGAGTTTCTAGTGACATTGCCGTAAGATCATTTCCTTCGATAATCGTTGTGACCTTGGGGTTCCAGATCTTCGGCAATCCTCTTAGCTCTTTGCATATTTTCTCATGGTTGGAATATACTTTGCCAAGGGAAGATAGAGGGTTGACGATGTCGAAGAATCTGGTGAACATCTGAGTAATCGTCTCATTTGGCTTCATTTTGAATGCCTCGTATTCTTATGTCAGACGGCTGATCTTTGATTTTTTAACCTGTGTGGTTCCTTCATGAGTCACCTCCAGAAGCCTCCATACTCATGTGAGGTGGAGTATGTAGAGACCCTGTTGAATTCAGTCCTGTCTATTGCACATAAGAGAGCATAAATAGCCCTGGCATCTAGACTTGCCTGTTTCTTTTCCTGGTCAGAATATTTGTCGTTGGGTTTTTCAACAAGAGCTCCCTCGACAGCTATTCTGGCAGGTTTTTTGTAACCATCCGTGATAATGGTCCACAGATCAAAGTCTAGAGACTTGAGATAAAAACTCATCCTAGTTTTCCAATAGGTGTAGTTAGTTCCATCAAATAGGGGTAGCCTATTTGTGGACTGTCCCTCACCATAGTTGGAAAATGTAGGTTGTGTGGTTGCCATGGATTATCTCTAGGATATTAATCCAATAAAAGAGAACAGAGCTTTGATACCAATTGAAGTACATGTAGGCAACTCTAAAGGGGGTAAATAGAGTATGTGTCGATAATACCCAATTAAAAAATTACTCCATTCAAGTCCAACCAACAGAAATATAATAGAGTATTGCGAAATATAAATAGAGATCAGAGAAGCATACTCAGATACATCAGTTTTTAACCTGGTTTCCCTCGTGGAGGACTAGTCTAGGCCTGAGAACTCTAGCTCAGGATTGAAATCCTATTTGTGAAATAGCGTAAAACTACGTGCCTTTACTCAGAAGAACACGCCAACTTCTTACAGATTTGCGGATGGCAAAACTTGGAATTGTTCAAGTGACTTCTTTTGAAACTCTTGCACACAAACTTCTAGTTGACTCGTACTGAGCACCTTGGGGGCTTGGAAGTTTTGTGGCTCGTTAGATGAAGAATAAGCTCTAGAATATAGTTATAGGAGAAGAGAAGATGAGAAGATTGGATGAATAAAAATGAAAAATCAAGGCCTATATACTACTCCAGAGAGACAGAGTTCGGTCAGAACTCTGTCCCAAAATTTCAAATATTTAGCCGTTGGACAACTAGAATCCAATAAGCCCTAAAAATTAGTTCCTAATTTTAAGGGACAGAGTTCGGCCCGAACTCTGTCTCCTAGGGGACAGAAAGTTCAAATGGGCTATGTGGGCTTGGCAAGTTTTTAGTTTGTTTGGTGAGCTTTGGGTATTAAGTCTAGGGTTGAGATACTCAGTGCGACTCAACTTACAATAGCCTAGACTCAATAAAAAGTAAAAATACAGACTCAGAGTACAAGTAACAGTAGCACTGTCGAAGTAATTATCGATGATGTCTGCTTGAACTGATATGTGATGATGTTCTATTTTGGAGCTTGATGTGTCAAGTTGGATTATAATATATCGTCTTGTTAATTATCAAGATTAGGTTGACTGCGATCCAGTTTGGGTCAACAAAAATCTTATGTTATTGTCCTAGTATCAATACGGGATTCTGTATAGCAAGATGTAATCAAGTATGGGAATCCGTCAGTATACAGTATCAAAATGAACATGTCCTAGGGCCAGAGTGTACCCCGCAACGATTTGTCGCGGTAACAAAATGTCAAAATCTAGTGTCGATATCCGATGACGCTACCGTCCATCGGCACCCGAATATGATTCGGACGCGAAGTATCAAACACGGCCCAAGGTGTTGCAATAATATACACATAAATAAATATTAGAAATTTTAAATAATATAACTGAAGTACAAGTAAGGCAAGGTACACTTGCCTAGATCTGAAATCTGATGAGAATGATCTGGTCCCACGTCCAAGTCTGAAAAGCCTAAGGAACCTAAAGGAATTATTTAGGACTAATTAACTACTTGGTTTTTTCTAATACATAACATAGAAAATTAGATAAGTAATATATTAATATCCATATTAAATGGAATAAAGAAAAGACTTGCTTCCTAGTTTAAACTTGCAAATACACTTTTATATTCGTTGCCTAATGGGGGAAAATAACATAAAGGATCTTGTTTTAAGGGTTTATTAGATGACAAAAAGTATACAAGCTATTTCCTTCCAAGCTTAAATCCCTCACCTAATAATCAACCTACATACATGAAATGTTTTCTTGCATTGTCCTATCCATTTGTTTCACAATAATCCTCGTCTACATACATCATAGGAACCTAGGTTAGTTATGTCCTAGCCTAGGATTTTCACATGGCAATAAGAAAAGCCTACCTACATTGATACTACAATCCTATCTCATAATGAGTTTTACTTAACAAAAGGAAGGAAGGATAGGAAAGAGCTATACCACTAAAACATCTCTATCCATGCTTGTACCATATTGTAACAGAACCGTGTATATTTTAACATCCTCTATTGCATCATTTCATTCATTTTTTCTTTCAAATTTTCTTTATTCTTCCTCATGGTCACTCACCAATATAAGTATGAATGCAGCATCACCTATGTCATGTGAGTTTCATTCTCCCTAATGCTACTCTCTCTCTTATAAGAGTTTAGCAGAAACTCTAGGGCACATCCTGCACTACATTGGGTGTTAGGAAAACTAACTACTTCTATTCATTCATTCATTCCAAACCACCCTAACATTCAACCCCATACTTCTAACATTTTCCTCCTACAATACTTCACATATCTTCGTGTCATCTTGTTTACCCCATTGTAACAGAATAGGTGAGAAGGATCAGATTCAGTTGTATAATATACACCCTTCTATTACAATCACTATATTCCTCTCTTTGCTTCTGTTGGCCCATTCCATGGTCACACCTGATTTTAATAATCGACATAAACTTAAGTCAATGCACAAAATATATGAATTACTGCTAATCATTTTAGGACATGCGAAATAAATATCAACGAGCGTCGTACTGCATCATCCAACATATAATTCATCAATCTGAAGATTAATTTCAATGGGATTCGGTCCGTTGCTCCAAATCTGCATGCAACGTACATATGCAAAATATTTGCATCAAACTCTGCCAGAACTCTGCCCGAGTTCGGTCCCAGAAAATACCTATAAATAGAAAGAGTTTTTTATTTCAAATAACTCATTCATTCTTCATCTTCTCTATTCGATAAGTGTTTTCAACTGATCAAAAGCTTTCAAATCACACCTATACTCCTCTTAGCCAAAAGCCAGTAATATCTACTTCGATCTAGAGTCTTTTGGTGTTCAAGAGTTGTAAAGTGGTTGTTCAAAGTACAACAATTATCTTTGTTGTGGAGCCGGTCGTGCGTTCGTCACCAAGCACAGTTTTGTGAAGTTGGTCGTGCACTTGTCATCAAGCACGGTGTTGTAAGAGACTGCAAGCTCTCAATAGCTTGTGCCTTAGTGGATTAACATCGAACAAGAGTACTCGAGACTTGATTAGTTCTCTTAGAGGGCTACCAGTATACATCGTTGTATCACTGAGTTTGTTCTCTCTATCTCTTGCTTTACATTTACTGTCTCTTATTTTCTGCCATAGTTTAAAATTTAAATTGGTGATTATTTTCTGCTGCACACGCACACACTCTATTCACCCCCCTCTAGAGGTACGTGTTTGCCATGAAATATAAAAGAGCAGAACAGTTTTATAGGAGGACTGGACTTTTACTTCACGTTACAAACTCGCTTGTACAAAGAAAGCCTAGGGACGTAAACCTAGGTACAACAATCTAAGTACAATTATTTATTTTTTATTCGGAGGGGTGACGGTAGAGGCTAGGGAAAGCGACGGCAGCTCTGTCTTACTCCTTGGACGATCGGACCTAGCCTTGGGTCCTGTGACGAGATGCTTGACGTTGACGAAGAAATGCTCTTCTTGCTCTCCTCGTATTGCTCTTCTGGCTTCTCTCTCTCTCTGGATTGATCTCGGTGTATTTTCTCTCTGATTATTAGGGGGGAAGCCTCTCTCTGTGTATGCGTATCTCTCTATGCTGCAAGGGAATGGCACCCTGCTATTTATAATAGTGGAGGACATCATTAGGGTTTGTAATGATTACCCATTCTCAAAGTGGCGGCGGCCTGATAAGTGATCAATCTGGGCCATTAATTTTGAGCATGAAGGGTCTGGGCCCTTAATGAGGATTATGCCAAATCATGTCAGTAATTAATATTGATTGCAATAAATCCCCATTATGATAATTTGCTGATATCCGCAAATCTAAATAAATCAATTTAATTCATTCTCTTGCCACGTGTCCCAAATCATTGGGATCTGACCCAAAATTTGATTATCTTTAGGACACGTGTCCTGTCATCATTGTTGAGCCGCATAAGGAGCGTTCATATTTGGGCCGCATGAAGGTCATCATGACCGAGCCGCATGAAAGATTTCATGATCGAGCCGCATGAATAGTCTCTATACTCGAACCGCATGAAGGTTGTCATGACCGAGCCGCATGAATATGTTCATGACCGAGCCGCATGGGGGTCTTCATGGCCGAGCTGTATGAAAGTCTTCATGGCCGAGCCGCATGGATTTCTTTCATGGCCGAGCCGCATGGGAGACCTTCATGATTGAAACCGCATAGGTTTCTCTGCACTGGCCGCATGAACTCGTATAGTCTGGCCGCATAAAGTTGCCTCGAAGCTGTAAAGATTTTCTCCAGTTCCCTAGGAAGATAGTGCTTTTGTGTCAGCCACTATGACTACTTTACGTCAGGGCTGTCAGCTGTCGGCTGTCAGCCGTCACAGCATTAATTGTGTTTGAATGACGCTTGGTACAGCTGTTCTGAAAAGACACGTGGCTTCCCTCTGCGGGCCGCATGGAGTCCACTCGAGCTGCCTATTGTGTTTGAGCCGCATGGGACTCCTGAGCCGCATGGATCATTTTTCTTTTCTTTTTCATGCTTCTACAAGACCCCCTTCAAAGTTTTTAATTTACAAAATTGAAATACTTTGAATAAGAAGCATGATTATGCCAGAGCCGCATGGATGTATTCTGTCCTAGCCGCATGGAGTTGACCAGCCGCATGATTACCCCAACCGCATAACTCTCTGAGCCGCATGGGCTGTTTTGGCCCTACCGGTCCTGACCCTTTACTTCCCACAGCGGATGTTCTTGGGGAAGGCTCGGCCTGCTGCGATCTGGGAGAAAGGAGCGTTTCTTCTTTTTTACTGACTCATGTCGAGGGGCCTCCCGCCAGCTCCGGGCAAATGGGAGTGGAGCTTGTTCCGGGAGCGATGATCTCCGCCTCATCCTCTGCTGCTTATACGGCTTCGGAGATTGACTTCTCGGCCCTGCCGAGCATTCAAGTTCTGCGGGCTGCTGAAGAGGAGTTGGCTGCTGTTCATGCGTCCTTCCGCACGGAGTTTATTTCCCTTATGCCAGGAGCGGCAGATTCTGTTACGTCTTCTTCAGTGTTGCCAGCTACACTTCTGTTGACGCCGGCTTCTTCGGAGGCTCTGGACGAGGTATCGCAGGATGTGGTCGACAGCTTCTATCGCCATTTAAAGAGGGGCGTAGATGCTGCCGTAGAACGGGGGACCCCTTTTTCTCTGTCCCTGCGGTGCGCTCGGGGTCAGATTGAAACTTTGAAGACTCTTCCGGGCGGGGTGGGGTTGGCTGCGCTCCTGGAGCCCAAGTTGGCAGAGGCTGATCAGCTCGTGACCCGATTGCTGGTGTTACGGCAAGCTGACTTGCCTGCTACGATTGAGCGGGAGCGGGGCTTCCTTATCGCCGCTCGGGATAGGATAAAGCTCGCTCGAGACACTGTCGGGCTAGTTGTGAAGGGGGACCTTGACGAGCTTTCTGCTTCGTATGACAGGCTGGATCGTCGAAGTCAAGCTTGTAGGGCTCGGGAAGAGGCTGCTTCTCGTGGAATAGCTGACACGACGGAGCGGATTCTCGTACTTCAGAGGGAATTGGCCTTCCTAGATTCGGAGCTGAATGCTGCTCATGCGGAACATGAGTGAATCATTCGGGAGGCCGAGAAGGTTTCCCGATCTTCTGTTAACCTGGAGCGGGCTTTCAAGAAATTTGAGGACAACTGGCAAGCTCATGCTCATCTGGAGGACGCGGCGGCGCTGACCCAAGAGGCGGAGCGTCGAGCTAAACAGAGGTTTGAGTGGTCGATTGCCTTGCTGACGGACTGTCTTACGGCACTATGTGCCCCAGAGCAGTGATCAGTTTTCTATTTTCTTTCATTATTTTCTTCTCTTCTTTTTTTTCTTTTTGTCAAGGGATATGGTCCCAGATGATGTAGTACTTTGAATTTTGAATAAATGAGCATGTTTCAACTTATCTTCTCTTTCTTGTACTTGTAGTGTTTGTGGAATTGGACCTTACTGGGAGATTATTTGTGGACCTGTTACCCTGGGTGTACCTTTGTTTTAGGTACGAGTAACAAGTTTCGGAGAGGAATACCTAGAACAACTTCGCGATAAGACAGCTATAGAAGTTTCTGGTATTCGAGAGAATGCCAGGGAGCAACTGGGCTCCCAGGCATGATAGGGAAGGGATGGGCGTGTACTGGAGACCCAGTACAGCATCTGTGGTCGACTGAGGACATTTGTGGTCATCGGAAGACGTTTGTGGGCCTATTATCTTTGGGCGTACTCAGATCGTGGGTACAGATAATAAGTCGAGGGAGGACCATCATACTTACTCAAAGGTAGTGAGGACATGGCAAGTATGGATTCGTGGAGGATATTTGTGGTCAACAGAGGACATTTGTTGTCAACAGAGGACATTTGTGGTCAACAGAGGACATTTGTGGTTAACAGAGGATATTTGTGGTCAACAGAGGACATTTATGGTCAACAGAGGACATTTGTGGACCTATTATCCTTGTCGTACTCCGGTTGTGGGTACAAATAATAGGTTGAAAGGGAACCGACATACTTACTCAGAGGTAATGAGGACATGGCAAGTATGAAGGTTTCTTCTACGGAGCCTTCCCACTCAGAGGTAATGAGGACATGGTAGGAGTGGGCTCAATGAAGAGGGGGTACATAAAACGACTCAGAGGTAATGAGGACATGAAAGTTCTATGTGAGGGGGCGGTTTGTTTTTGGTGGAAGTGAAACGACTCAGAGGTAATGAGGACATGGCCATTTTTTAGAAATTTGTGGATCGCTTACCCTTTTTGTGCACTGGAAGTGCGGGTATTGGATCATGAGGGAGGATCTCTTTCAGGAAGAAAGTTCAGAGGTATGATCATACATGGCTTACTACCTGAAAGAGTGACCGGGATGTGAGTTCAGAGGCACCGTCGGGTACGTGACTCGATATTACGAAAGTGTGAGTTCAGGGGCACCAGCAGGTACATGACTCGATAATCTGGAGAATGGTGAGTGTCAGTTCAGCGGTACCAGCGGGCACATGACTCTATGTGTGGAAAAATTGTAGGAATGAGTTCAGAGGCACCAGCGGGTACATGACTTGATCTGTAGAACCAGAATGTAAGTTCAGAGGTACGGGGAGGTACATAACTCGACACTCTGAGATGTCTCGAGGATTTTGTTTCAGACATAATACTTCTTCAGGAACTTGCCGTTGATGGGCAACATGAGCAAGTCTCCATTTTTCTTTGCGAGGCGGTAGGCGCCGTTGGAGAATACGGCTTCGATGATGAACGGGCCTTCCCATTTTGGTTGGAATTTGCTGGCGATTTTATGCATCATAACCATCGGCCTCCGAACCGCCAGAACGAGATCGCCTACTTGGAATGTTCTGACCTTGACCTTCTTGTTGAAAGCTCCGGAGATTCTGGCATGATATAGTTCGATTCGCTGTTGAGCTAACAGGCGTTTCTCGTCTAGAGCCTCCAATTCCTGTAGTCGGCGATGGTGGTTTTCGTCTGTCGTCAACTGATATATGAGGGCGACCCAGAGTGAGGGGATCTGAGTCTCTAATGGAAGGACTGCCTCACTGCCGTACACCAGGGAAAATGGTGTATTTCCGGTGGCTGTTCGAACTGTGGTGCGATACGCCCATAAGCATTCGCCGAGCTTCTCGTTCCAGTCGCATTTGTTAGAGGACACGAATTTCTTAAGTAGCTTGATTATGGTCTTGTTGAATGCTTCTGCTAACCCGTTGGCTGCTGGGTTGTAAGGTGTCGAAGCAATGTTCTGAATTCGGTGCTTGTCGCAGAACCGATAAAATGCGTGGCTTGCGAACTGTGGCCCATTGTCGTGAATGATCCTTCGGGGTAGTCCAAAGCGGTAGATGACATGATGCTTAAGGAAGCTGATCACGTTTGAAGTTTTCAGCTCTGCCAATGGGATGGCTTCCGTCCATTTGGAGAAGTAATCGGTGATTGCTAGTATGAATCGGTGTCCTCTGGACGAAGCCGGGGTGATTGGGCCGACGATGTCCATACCCTATGCTTCGAATGGCCAAGAGGCCACGGTCGGATGCAGGAATTCAGATGGCTGGTGGATGAAGTCGGCGTGGATTTGGCAGGCTTTGCACTTTCTCGCATAGTCTATCGCATCTGCTACCATCGTGGGCCAGTAGTAGCCCATTCGGCAAAGACGGTCTTGTAATTTAGGGCCAGGCTGATGGGCCCCGCAGACACCGTCATGAGCTTCTCGTACGGCTTCTTTGGCTTCCGTGTTTGACAGACACCGAAGAAATAATCCATCATAGGATCGGCGATACAGCATTTTCGTCTCTGTATCATAAAAAAATCTGAGAGAACGTCTTCTGATAGAAGTAGCTTCCTTTGGATTCTCTGGCAGGATGTCGTATACTACGAAGTCGATGAACGGCTGTCTCCAGTCTGGTGCTTCGTCGACTGAAAGGGCGGAGTAGCTTTACATGCATTGAACGTTATCCTTAGGACAGACCAGTTCACGGCCTATTATGTCGACTTGATGACGAGCGTAATTTAGCACAGCTAGGGAAGCGGCCAAACCAGCTAGGGAATCAGCCTCAATATTCTGGAGTTTGGGAACATGTTCTATGAAGAATCCTCCCAGAGACGAGATAATGTCGATTGCTATTCGATGATACGGGATCATGTCTTCGTGGCGGATCTCGTACGACCCCCGAATCTGATTGACGATTAACTGCGAGTCGCCGTATGCTCCAAGATATTCTACCCCCAGTTCCTTCGTAAGCCAGAGGCCAATGACCAAGGCATTGTATTCGGCCACATTATTTGAACAGGGCTCTGTGAGTGAGTAGGCCCGATTGATCACTAAGCCGGAGGGAGAAATCAGCACCACTCCAACTCCAGCGACGATGTTGCCTTTGGGTCAAGTTCTCGAAGCGCCGTCGAAGAACATTCGCCAGATGGCATCATGGGAGACTGCATTTGAACGGGTGACCTCGTCCGGTATCTCTTCATATACCCTAGTCGTCTCCGAACCTGGATGGGCTGCTAGAAAGTCTGCCAGAGCCTGGCCTTTAACAGCCTTTTGCGGGACGAAGATCATGTGGTATGGTGATAGTAATATCGCCCAGGTAGCAAGGCGAGAGCTGAGTGCCCCAGGTTTGGTCATGAGGATCCTGAGGGGGTTGATCCGCGATATCACGTGGATGGTTTGTCCGTGATGTAGTGTCGCGTCTTCTGGATGGCGAACACGAGAGCAAGGCATTCCTTCTCTACAGCCGTGTATCGATATTCTGGACCAATCAACTTTCGACTGAGGTAGTATATAGCTTGTTCGTGACCCGCGTCATTGTTCTGTGCCAATAGAGCACCAAAAGAATGTTCCATAGCTCGCACATAGAGCAGGAATGGCTTTCCAGCAACAGGAGCTACCAGGACTGGGGGGTTCGACAAATATTCTTTGATGCTGTCGAAAGCGCGCTGGCATTCCTCATCCCATACGAAAGAGACTCCCTTCTTCATGAGATGGGTGAATGGTTGACATCGTCCGGAGAGATTAGAGATAAATCTCCTGATATAAGCTAGCCTGCCTTGGAGGCCTCGGAGTTTGCGGAGATTTTTCGGGGGACCCATCTCCATGATTGCCTTTGTTTTTTCGGGGTCGATATGAATGCCCTGAGAAGTAATAACGAAACCCAAGAATTTCCTGCTGGAGACTCCCAAGAATGATTTTGTAGGGTTCATCTTTAAGTTATGTGCTCGCATTAGGTCGAACACTGTCCTGAGATCTTGCAGATGATCTTCCTTCGAACGGCTTTTGACGGTAATGTCGTCAACGTAGCACTCCACTGTCTTGCGCAAGTGGTCTCTAGAGATGACGCTCATAGCTCTCTGGTAAGTGGCACCGGCATTCCTTAAACCGAAAGGCATAACGGTGTAGCAATATGTACCAATCGGTGTTCGGAATGATGTGTGCTTCTCGTCGTCAGAAAACATCTTGATCTGGTTGTATCCTGAGAAGCCATCCATGAAAGACATACGTTCGAAGCCGTAGGTGTTGTCAATCATTATATCTGTAATAGGGAGGGAAAACTCATCCTTAGGACACGTCTCATTCAGATTCCGGAAGTCAATGCATATTCGGATCTTCCCATTCTTCTTGAAAACTGGTACGATGTTGGCTACCCAGTTTGGATACGGGTCTCCGCGAATGAAGCCGCTGGCTATCAGTTTGTTGACCTCGTCTTCAATAGCATTCTTGACATCGGGGCGAAACCGTCGTTGCTGTTGCTTGACAGGTTTTGCATCCGGACGAATATTGAGTTTGTGGAGTGCTATCTCGGGGTCCAATCCTGGCATATCTTCATAGCTCCAGACGAACATATCGATATACTCTTTGACGAGTTGGAGCAGCGAATCTCGCTCTTCATCTGTCAGACTCTGGCTGATGAAGATTGGTTTCGGGGAGGCTTCATCACCAAGATTAACTTGTATGACCTCATCTTCAGTGGGAGGTTCTCTTTGCTCGAAACGCTTCTCCCATTGTTCATCTAGCTGTTGTGCCCATGGTTCTAGCTCAAGAAGTTCGGGGATATCCTCGTCTTCTTCATAGGCATCGACGAATGCCATGTTGACTGACAGGACTTGTCTGAATACGTCTTCGATGCTGGTATCCGAATCAGAAGTTGGTGACCCGGTCGAATACAAATGCCAGTCATATTCTTCATCTGAACTTTCAGGGGTCGTCGTGGGTGTTACATACCCTAATCCACATCGAGTCTTGCTATAGTAGTCCCGTGGTTTGCCAGCCGGGACTGGGAGCTTCAAAGGTAATCGTCGTCCAGTACCGTAGTTCAAACCCGGTGTCGTTTCCAGATCGTACCCCTGTTTCTGCATGAGATATTTAGATTGGGGGCTATAAAGATACAGAGGTAGTCTCCCGGCATCCGATCCAAGGTCGACTTCTTCTATGGTGAAGGGATGCAGATCGTCCTTCCGGCCGAAGATGATTGGATGGTCCCCTCCTTCGATTATTAGGTAAGCATCTTCTGCTGGAGTAAGCTGGATTGTGGCGTAGACATTTGTCACCTGTGTGTGTAGGTGAGTGCCTATACCATGTTCTATAGCGTACATTGTACAAAGCTTATTAAGCTCGAGGTAGTTCAAAGATAGCCCTTTATTGATGAAGTAAGATATCTTTTCTAGGGGGATTACATCATCTGCGGAGGGAACATCAGTGTGGGCAGCCACATACTTGGCTAACTCCGGTTCCTCTTCGGCTATCCCCTGTGTGAATGAAGACTGAGAGGACGACCTGGGGAGCTTGATCGTCAGCGGTTCAGTTGATGGAGCTGAGCGTGGAGTTGTTGGCAGACTAGCGACCCCCAATTTGGTACTCGATGTGGGGCGAGGAGTGGCTGGTTCGCTAGAAGTGTCAGACCTTGCATCGGGGTGACGATCCTTCTTGGGAAGGCGTATCGTCAGTGGCTTGTCGGAGGGATTGAGCTTCTCCGTTTTGGACTGATCGACTCTTGGCAGTCTGATTGTTAGTGGCCCCGTTGTGGATCTTGGCACTTGGCCAGACCTTGGCAGTCGGATTATCATCTGCTCTTCTTGTGCCAAGAGGCTGATTGCGTCCTTACGCAGAGTGGAGGTAAGGGGTGCAGACCTACCCGGTTTGCGAGCTTGGAGGTGGATCGTCAGAGGCTCTTCTGATCCTGTGGCTGTCTCGGTACTAGCTTGTACATCTCCTTCACCAAGATGCTTCTTCGATTTTTCGTATAGGCAGGAGTCTGAGTAGTAAGATTCGACCCCTTTGAAGGGATCGATATCAGCAAATTTTGTCCTCACGAAGCCATGTTTGTCGACATATTTGAAGCACTGGTGCAGCGTGGAAGGCACGATCATGTAATCGTGTATCCACGGGCGCCCCAAGAGGATGTTGTAAGAAGTGTCTGCATCTATGACGTAGCAGGTGACTTCGGATTGGAGGTCGCCAATTTGACACTTCAGACGAATCTTCCCAATAGGGTAGCTCCTGCCCGAATTGAAACCGCTGATGGCGGTGCTTGTAGGCGTCAGGCGATGCATCAGGATGCAGAGATGATGTAGCAGACCCTTCGGGATAATGCTTATGGAAGAGCCAGGATCAATGTGCATCCGATCCACTTTTACGTCGCCGATGTATCCAGTATAGTATAGTAGGCGATCGTGCAGATTAGTTTTGATGAGCATGTCCTACGGAGTAAAGACGATGTTTGGCATTGCGCCAGTGCAGGAACTATCCTGGAGATCCACAGGTGAGTCCTCCCCGGTAAGGTTGGATTGAGCCAGATAGGCATCGGCATTTTGGAGTGCTTCGCTCAATACAATACGAACGTCCTTGGAGAGCCTTAGGAGTTCGTACAGTGACAATTTGGCTGGTGTGTTAGCCAATTACGCTAAGATGTCAAAGTTGTAGGGCCTCTCCAGCCCTTAGGCTGCCTCTTTTCGGAGGAATTTGTCGAAGCGAGTCTCCCTCGACCTAGGCTTGTCGGTCGTCGAAGGCTGAGCCGGTCCCGGAGCATCAGTTGTAGTGGGTTGATGATTTTTATCTGGATTGTCAACCACAGGCTGGGATTGCGCCCCAGACCGCGTGACGACGGTTGTAGCTTCCTCGACGTCTGCCGAGATTGTGCGACAGGATCTGATTTTTCTATTCTTTTTCTTGTCGATAGAAGAGGATATGGACCGAGTCACTTTCGATACCAAGTCTGGATGGATCCACATGACCTCCCCTCGTGATGTGGTGAGGGGCACTAAACCAGCAGCCTGATCTCGGGGAGGTAGAAGATTAGTAATCTCCATTGTCGCCAGAGGGATGGGGACCATCCCGTCTTGAGTTTCCGTCGGAGGGAAGCTGCCGAATTGTACCGACACCATATTGGCTGCCACCGTTACCTCTTCGAAATCGATGGCCAAAGCGTTCGAATCGATAAGGTTTTGGATGTACCGTTTCAGCTGGTAGCAGTCGTGTGTAGCATGGTGGACGTAGCGATGATAATGGCAGTACTTTGGGTTCGCCATCTCTGCCGGCCGCGGTTCCCGCCTTGGTGGAGGAAGCTGAATTCTGTCCCCTTGTATGAGCATGTCCAAGATGGGCTTGACGTGACCGTCTTCGAAGGAGTAAGTGATTTACGACCATTATTTGTCTGCTGGCTTTGGCTCAGGTTTCTGTGCCGTGTCGGCCACCATAGCCTGCTTGCCCCTGCCGTCCCGATTGTTGGAGGGATTACCCCCAATGTCATTATTGGTGTTAGGACGCTTGCCCTTGTTCTCTCTGTCCGAGATGTGCAATCCCAGCTGGCGAGCCTTCTTCAATCGTTCTTCGGCGCTTGTGGCGCTGATGATGAACGTTTTCCAGTCCTTGAATTGACTTTCGCCCATCCAGAGACTGATTATTGGGAGGAGTCTCTTTTGGCAAATTTTAATCAAGGAGGAATCTGGATTTTCAGAGGGCAAGTTCATGGCGGTTTGGTGGAACCGCTCGATGTAGTTCCTTGTCAGCTCTTTTTTCCCTTGGACGACGTCCATGAGGGTGGACATGGTGATGTCCTGCCCTACTTCGTAGAATCTCTCCAAGAACATGCGCTTGAAGCCGGCGAAGGAGTGGATGCAGTTGTCCGGCAGGTTGCGATACCAGTCGAAGGCGACTCCTTCCAATGCCCCGATGAATAATCGTATGAGAATGGCATCGTCATAGGGCAGATGGTCGGTGGTGACCTCGAAGTAAGTGATGTACCGACTTGCTGAGGTCTTGCCATCATAAGGATTGATATTGAACGGCTTATATCTTGGTGGAAATGGAACATCCCTCCATGCAGCAGGGTATGGTTGCCGTGTTCTGAGGTCTTGAGAGTTTTCTCGAGCGTGGAACATGGCTCGGAGCTCCTGGACCTCTCTTCTAGCTTCGCGTGCTTCGTCTACGGCGGTGGGGGCCGTTGTTTCCGGAGGATTGTTGCCCGGGTTTGGTGTCGTCGAATTTGAGTCCGTATTGACCGCGGGACCTGCGCTTGTTTGGCCAGGCGTCCCTCCTTGCAAAGTTGGAAGAGCAGCTTTAATCCTATCTACAGACTTGACCAAAGCAAGCAATATAGCTTCGAGACTGTCGATGCGCTGGCGATCACTGGAACCACCTTGGTTGCTGTCTGTCATGAATACCATCTTTACATGAGGAGAGATAGACGGAGCGGTGGAGGAAGCGCCCTCCGAATCATATTCCTGTAGTGAGAAGTCATCGGGGTATGTGGGTATGTTCCCTTCTGATTCAGACTCGGAAGGAACGGTACCCCCAGCCTCCGAGTTCGCCTCGTCTTGGGAGTTGTGGATGTCGTCGGGGACGTCGAGGTTTGCTGTATCCGATGGGAGAGTTGTCTCCCCTGGCTCGTCTTCCTGGAACATCGGATTGCTGTGGAGGCTCGAAGGGGTGCTACCTCCAGCCCCAGTAACCCCCTGTGTTATGGAGGACGAATCTCCCACTGTAGCAGATTTTGTCTTAGAGCGAGTACCTTGGAAAACTCCGGTGGTGGGCACCCGCTTAGACGACAGTCTTTTAGTCGCAGTGGTTGAGATCTTCGGGCTGGGAACATTCATCTTCTTCCACCTTCCATCAGCGGGGACTTTCCGAGCAGAGTTGTAGGAGACGACGGGTAGTGCCTCGTCTTCTGAAGATGGCTGTTGCAGTTTTTGAAAGACAGACTGCCGGTCTTCTTGCATCGTCGTGCAATCGCAGCAGCAGTTGACGATGACTTGGGTGCAGTGACGTCCTTGGGAGGACTCTTTGCATCCCAATGCATCTTCTCTTTTCTTGCGTTTGTGGAGGATGGCCTCACGCAAGTCACTTGTTTTGCTGGCTCGGGAATTCCGAGCACGCGAGTGTGTAGGCCTCCCGTCTGCTTCCTGATTCGAAGGTAGTTCGTATACTTGCCTTCGTTCGTCATTGGGAGATGCTTGATGACTATCCCATCCATTGGCCGCAGGGGGCATGGTACGAGTAGCTTTATACAACTTTTCATTAGAGGCCCGCATGACAATCAGCGGGACGCTCCGATAGTCAGAGGTTGGGGCAGCTGACTGGGCTTGGTGAGCCCGCGCTGCCCTAGACTTCTTCCTTTTAGCACTTACGGGTGCGTAATAGGAAGAGTCCAAGTTGGATACCACAGAGTCTGGCTTATCATCCAGAGAACCATCAGGGTCAGGACCGCATGAGAGACGGTCGAAGACCGATCGAGAGAAGCGTGGAACAGACGCTATACGGCTAGGATTGGAAGCCGTACAGGCTGTCTGCATGCGGCTGTCTTTAGCTGACGGATGAGTTGTTCTTGTGCGACTAGGAGTCACGACCGTGCAGGCTGGCCGCATGCGGTTGGCAATTATGGCCGCATGGGTTTTCTACAAGCGATTGACTTTAGTAACCGTATAAGCTTCGTCCATGCGGTTGGCAACTGTAGCCGCATAAGCTATACGGCTGACAGATGTGGCCGCGTGGTTTTCTTCCTGCGGCTGGCGGATGTAACTGCATAGGCTTTCTCCATGCGGCTAGAACCCTTATGCGGCTCGGATCGCATAGAGTTCCTCTTTGCCCCTGCAAGTCCAGCATCATAATGTTTTCTTCTGTCGGACTTGGGGACAGCAGAGTCGTCTATGATCTGAAGTGGGGCCACAGGAGAGTCTTCTCCGCCGTTTTGAGCGACAGAGGGTATCTCTGCAAGAGCTTCAGTAGGAATGAATGATCGGGGTCTCCACTCCTTGCGGGCCTTCTTTGTGCGGGCTCGCTTCTGGACCGGGCCAGTGCTCTTGTCGGAGAGCATTTCTTCGAACGCTTGTTGGTCGAACCGGGCGACCATCTTCTGTTGCGTGGAGCCAAGCTTGGCTGCATCCGATTGCGTCACCAACTCCTCAGCCGTGGAGAAGTTTTTTCCCAGCAGAGTCGCCATCGTGTTTGCCATGAAATATAAAAGAGCAGAACAGTTTTATGGGAGGACTGGACTTTTACTTCACGTTACAAACTCGCTTGTACAAAGAAAGCCTAGGGACGAAAACCTAGGTACAGCAATCTAAGTACCATTGTTTATTTTTGATTATGGGGGGTGACGGTAGAGGCTCGGGAAAGCGACGGCAGCTCTGCCTTACTCCTTGGACGATCGGACGTAGCCTTGGCTCCTGTGACGAGATGCTTGGCGTTAACGAAGAAATGCTCTTCTTGCTCTCCTCGTATTGCTCTTCTGGCTTCTCTCTCTCTGGATTGATCTCTGTGTATTTTCTCTCTGATTATTAGGGGGAAGCCTCTCTCTGTGTATGCGTATCTCTCTATGCTGCAAGGGAATGGCACCCTGCTATTTATAATAGTGGGGGGCATCATTAGGGTTTGCAATGATTGGCCATTCTCAAAGTGGCGGCGGCCTGATAAGTGATCAATCTGGGCCATTAATCTTGAGCATGAAGGGTCTGGGCCCTTAATGAGGATTATGCCAAATCATGCCAGTAATTAATGTTGATTGCAATAAATCCCCATTATGATGATTTGCTGATATCCGTAAATCTAAATGAATCAATTTAATTCATTCTCTTGCCACGTGTCCCAAATTATTGGGATCTGACCCAAAATTTGATTATCTTTAGGATACGTGCCCTGTCATCATTGTTGAGCCGTATGAGGAGCGTTCATATTTGGGCCGCATGAAGGTCATCATGACCGAGCCGTATGAAAGATTTCATGACCGAGCCGCATGAATAGTCTCTATACTCGAACCGTATGAAGGTTGTCATGACCGAGCCGCATGAATATGTTCATGACCGAGCCGTATGGGGGTCTTCATGGCCGAGCTGTATGAGAGTCTTCATGGCCGAGCCGCATGGATTTCTTTCATGGCCGAGCCGCATGGGGGACCTTCATGATTGAACCGCATAGGTTTCTCTGCACTGGCCGTATAAACTCGTATAGTCTGGCCGCATAAACTTGCCTCGAAGCTGTGAAGATTTTCTCCAGTTCCCTAGGAATATAGTGCTTTTGTGTCAGCCACTATGACTACTTTACGTCAGGGCTGTCGGCTGTCAGTCGTCAGAGCATTAATTGTGTTTGAATGACGCTGGGTACAGCTGTTCTGAAAAGACACGTGGCTTCCCTCTGCGGGCCGCATGGAGTCCACTCGAGCTGCCTATTGTGTTTGAGCCGTATGGGACTCCTGAGCCGCATGCGGCTCCTGAGCCGCATGCGGCTCCTTGGCCGCATGGATCATTTTTCTCTTCTTTTTCATGCTTCTACAGTGCTCAACGGTCCTACAGCTTCTTCCTCATGGTCGTTCACCCTGATTGCAGCACCTTTGTGACACAATCTGTACTATACTGGCATATTAGGGAGACTAACTAATTCTTTTGCATTCACTACTTCCATATTCTATTAATTTTTTTAACATGCCAATCTAATGAGTGGCAACCAGTGTTGATTCTCCTCATTGTCACCAAACATTAGAGTACGGCATAGTCTCATACATTTCACATACATGAAAGGCTCTCTCTTGCCATTGGTCTCACACTTGATTTGTTCTTAGTCATTATCTAACAACAAATGGCTAACACAGTATAACAATTGCAAGCTCTTAAAACCAACCATGTCATGCATATAGGAGTGCTGGTATGAACAATATAGAGGAAAAATGGGGACTCACAACACCAAAAGTGTCAACAACGGCAAAGGGAATATGACGGCGATGGTGTGCCAATGCTTATGCTTTGCAATATCACCGTACATGGACGTCGGCGGAGAACTACACGTTAGGGTGCGGCTGCTACTCGTTCATCTCGTCGTGGCAGCTAAGTCCTCTGTCGCCGACGAACTCACGAGAGAGAAGGAAGGGAACTGGAGGAAAGAGGTGACTTGAGGTGTTGCTATGGCGGCTAAGAGAATAGGAGCTAGGGTTTTGAGATGGGGAGGAGAAAATGAACATGAGGTATTATATAGGGGGTGGCTAGGGTTTTCAGATGGAGGGAGTCATCCGTTGAATGCTATGGGCATGCCTGCACTTATAGGTGAATAGTGTACTAAACTCTTCGAAGAAGAACAGTAAGATCCAATGGTTTATTTGGTAGCGGGTTAACGGGTCGACACGGGTTGGTTTGCGGTTGAGACCTGTGACCAGATTCACTAAGACTTAGCTGTTGGAAGGTTTGAATTTGAATGAGGGTTTTAGGGTTTACATGTTATTTAATGGATCAAAATATGTTGTATGCTTAATCAGGCATTGGGCCCACATGGGATGGCTAGGAAAAATTAAGAGGGATTTGGGTTTTATTTAATAAATGCTAAGGCCAAACTAGTTAGAAAAATACATATAGAATTTTCCTTTTTTTAAAAAAAAATTGCTTATACTTACCAAAAATATTTGTTAAGTCCAACGTTAGTAATAATAAAAAAAATCTTAATGTAGATAATAAGCCAAAACGAAACATCTAAAATTACAAAAAAATAATATTTTGTTCAGGCTTTTAACCAAAAATCAGATAATAAAAATAAATAATTTATATAGATGAAATTAATAATAACAATGTAAGCTTTATATCTTCTAAAATAAGATCACATAATGCTAGGTTTGCTATCTAAATCTAAATATCACTATTTATTAGGCTAGTCTAAATATCTTTATATTTGAAATATCCTAATGTTACTAAGGTTACGTAACTAACTATTTTAATAACCCTATGCATGGTAAAATGGAAAATTCAAAATAGCATCACTTTTGTGCTAACAAATTCTACACACACACACACACACACACACACACACACACACACACACACACATATATATATATATATATATATATATATATATATATATATATATATATATATACTTAATAATAATTAATAATAATAAGTAAAAAAAATATATAAGGCTTACATTATCTCCTCCTTAGAAAATTTTGTCCCCGAAATTTAAAAAATAAAAAATGGCACGATTAGGAATGAAATTCTAAAATATTAAGGGTATCGAAAAATAGTACGTAAATCCGTACCTCAATCCTCGAACAAGTGACAAAAACGCTCTCGAATAGAGTCCTTGCGCTCCCAAGTGGACTCGTCCTGAGAATGATGCTTCCGTACAACCCGGACAAGTCGAATAGTCTGGCCCTTCACAATATTCTCGCTGCGATCGAGAATCAACAGGCTGCTCAACATATGACAGACTCGATCCAACTATAATCTCTGAATGATCTAGCACGTGACTGTGGTCTGTCACGTACCTCCTCAGATGCAATACGTAAAAAAAACCTCGTGCACACCCACCTGTGAATGGAGGTAATGCAAGACAATATGCCACCTCACCAACTTGCTCAAGAATATCGAAGGGCCTATTGTGCCTCGGACTCAACTTGCCTCTGCTCCCAAATATGATAGTCCCTCGAGTTGGTGATATCCTCAAAATACGTGATCGCCTTCTTTGAACTCTAAAGGTCGACGATGCGTATTAGCCTAATGCTTCTGCCTGTCCTGTGCCGCTCTGAGGTGCCTCTGAATCTGCTTCACTTTCTCCACTGTCTGGGTCACTAACTCAGGACCAAGTATCTGACGCTCGCCGATGTCACTCCAACATACTGAAGACCAGCACTTCCTGTCGTACAGTGCCTCGAAAGGTGCTATCTGTATGCTCGCATGGTAGCTTTTGTTGTAGGAGAATTCTACCAAATACAAATAATCCTTCCAAGATCCTCCACAGTCCAATATACAAGTTCTCAACATATCTTCGAGTGTCTGGATCATGAGCTCCGACTGTTTGTCGGTCTGCAGATGATAAGTTGTGGTGAACTTGAGACGACTCTCCAAACTCGTCTGCATACTCCTCCAAAAATATAAAGTGAATCTGAAATCTCGATCCGACACAATGCTCACTGGCCTTGAGCCCCAATTTTTCTTGTTATTTTGTTTAATTAATTATGTGCAATTAAATTAGTCAAATGCCACTACAAGATGCTAAGTGAGTAATTTCCCTGCATATAAATATTAATTTGAGTTTAAGACACATCTAATGTTAATCCCGGGGCTTGATCAAAGATGGAAAAACAGATGCAATCGAGATCTGAGATGTCCCACAAAACTTTGCAGAGAGCAAACTCAAGATCTACGATGGTATAAAAAATCAAATAGCCAAATTACAATCTGAAGGAGGAAAAAAGAGAAGAGAAGATCTCTCGTTCTTCCTTGCAAACGTGTTGCAATTGGGACAGAACGAGTTACAATAAAACTAGAGAGAGATGAGAAGAAGAACAATGCTGGGGTGTCAAAACACCGTTGCTCAAAATAAGATTCGCTCCACACGATCTGCTTCCAGGAACCAGCAAGTTGAATAACTTGTGGAACGCTCGATGTCACCTCTGTTCTGACTCCTCGGATGGACTTGCAATGGCGGCAGCAGCTCTTTCTCTCTTTCTCCTTTTCTGACTTGTATTTTCGTAGTACCCACAAAGGAGGCCAGAAGAGAGTATATATAGAGAGAGTGGAAACCCTAGCCGCCTCTTCAGTTATGGAAAGATTGAATCAAATCACAAAAAGATAGCAACGAATTAATTCTAATCCCACAAAGATAGGAACTGAATTAATTCAAATCCCACAAATATAGTAACGAAATTAATTCAAATCCCACAAAGATATGATCTAAATTAATCGCATTGATTCACCCTTTCCATAATCGATTTGAAATCTGCACAGTCAGCGTAGCCCTCCATGCGGCAGCAGCAGCAGCAGCCTGGCCGCATGGACCGCTTGGGCCGCATGGACCGCATGGACCGTATGTGCCGTACGATCCGCATGATCCGCATGGACCGCATGAACCGCATGAGCCGTATGGACCGCATGAGCCGCATGGACCGCATGAGCCGCATGAGCCGCATGAGCCGCATGGGCCGCATGAACCGCATGGCCGCATGAACCGCATGGCCGCATGAGCCGCATGAGCCGCATGAGGCCGCATATGAGCCGCATGCCGCATAAGACCGCATGGCCGCATATGAGCCGCATGACTGCTGATGTGCTATGTGCAAAGTGCGCCAACAAAATGCCACATTACGCCTCATGAGCCCATGAGCCCGAGCCCGAGTCCGAGTCCGAGTCCGAGTCCGAGTCCGAGTCCGAGTCCGAGTCGCTAAGCCCCTTTGGGGCTTAGCTCCAAGTGGAATTAATCCAAGAGAATGACAAAAGCATTAATGCTTAATCCTTGGAGCCTTATTCTTACCTCCTAGTAAAATCACCCACATGGTTCCCTCCTTAGGGTCACCACCCCATGTGCATCTCTCAACAACACACCCAAGTATATATGTTGAGATAACTCATGGTGCTTTTCCAATGTGGGACTAAAATTTTACATGGCATGTTGAGAGCAAGCTTTCTCCATGTAAATAAAGCACCAACAATCCCCCACATATCACAACATATATATATATGTGTCCAGGGTTGAGCGTTCCCCACAGTAACTGTCCATTTTGCATTAGGATAGATGTCGCTGACGACTTGAATCTTCCCGCATGGGTTAAATAACAATGTGATACAAGAATGGACTACGCCTTGAATTCTGCACCACAATTGTAATTCTTCCCACTCACAAAGTGTAGTTACGTGTGCTTCTGGCTACACATTAAAGGCCCTGTGCCAGCCTGGTTTTAGTGTATAATTTTAGGCGTCTACAAGTTTACCCTCAAGAGACGGCCTAATATCTCTTTCCATACACTATAGGTGAGTTCTTTATTAAAGAGATATGGCATGAAGCCTTGCGCTTCCTTGCGGTGCTACGCCACTGTGACATGGCCTGAAGCCGAGGCATTACCCCTACTTGGGAACCTCATCGTAGTGTCATACTACTGTAGCATGAGGTCACAAGCCTCTTTGTAGTGCCAAATTACCCAGCATGAAGCCTAAGGCTTCCTTGCGGTGTTACGCCGCAACGACATGGCTTGCAATGCCGAGGCTTTACCCCTACCTGGGTACCTCATCGTGGTGTCGTGCCACTGTAACATGGGGCCATCCTCCCCTTTGTAGCGCTGTCTACAACTCTTTAATTACGTCATACAGCATTAGGCTACCTGCCTATTTGCGGTGCTACGCCGCTATGACTTGGCTTACAAAGCCGAGGCATTATCCCTACCTGGGAACCTCATGGTGGAGTCATCCCACTGTAGCATGGAGTTTCACTCCTTGTAGTGCTGCTCTACCGTGCTTCCTGTAATGAACACCAGACATTCACTCTGCCTGAGAACTCATTAAGGCGTTTAAGCCAACCTTCCACAGGATTTGTTTTTCCGCAGAAAAATACATAGTAGACAACAGTGGTTATGGGTCCGTATCCCTTCCATGTTCCAGAGAACAAGTACCCACTGTTACCTGATAGTTTTCCAGTCAGTGATCCTCCTTTGAACCAAAAGTTAGATGCCTAGTAGATTTCTCTTTGAACTAATAGCATAAAACTTTATGGTAGGATTACAAAGACACACTATCAGAATGCCTTCAAGCCCATTTTACAAGCTGTGTCATCGACCAACTGGCGCTTGATGCCCTTTGTGAACGGATCTGCCAGGTTCTCCTGACTTCGAACATCAACCACTGCAATTATACCTCTTTTGATAAGATCGTGTACTGCCCTGTGCTTCAACCGCACAGTCCTCTTCTTCCCGTTGAAGAGGTCATTTGATGCCACCGCCGCAGTCGCCTGGTTGTCACAGTATATCGGTATCGCCGGTATCTGAGCCCCAACCACTGGAAGATCATACATGAGCTCCCGAAGCCATTCTGCTTCATCTGCTGCAGTTTCAAGTGCATAGAATTCAGATTCCATGGAGGAACGAGAGAGTACAGTCTGCTTCTTCGACTTCCACGATATAGCAGCTCCATCCAGGGAAAAGATATATCCACCTGTGGATCTCTCGCTTTCCACCTCTGAACACCAGCTAGCATCACTGAAGCCTTCCACTACTGTCGGATACCCGTTATAGTACAGTGCATATGTCTGAGTCTTCTTGAGATATCTCATTACTCGCTTCACAGCTTTCTAGTGCTCAACCCCTGGGTTGCTTGTGAACCGACTCAGCATTCCCACGGCGAAAGCTATGTCAGGCCTTGTGGCAGTAGTTGCGTACATCAAACTTCCGATAACGCTAGAATACTCCAGCTGCCTGACGCTTTCCCTCGAGTTTGGCTTCATCTTCTGATCACACATGTATGGCGTATCGATCCCTGAAAGATCCTTATACCCATAGCGTGTGAGCATCTTCTCAATATAGTGAGATTGTGACAGCGCTACTCCAGTGTCTGTCCGAATAATCTTTATGCCCAGGATGACATCTGCATCCCCCAAGTCCTTCATACTGAACTTGGTTGAGAGGAACTTCTTTGTCTCTGTGACACAGCCTATATCCGTACCTAGGATTAGCATGTCGTCCACGTACAGACAAACGATGACTCCTCTTCCATCAGCGAACTTTATGTAAACACACTTGTCCGTCTCGCTGACTTTGTAGCCGTTTGACCTAATAACTTTGTCAAACTTCTCATGCCACATCTTGGGAGCTTGTTTCAAACCATATAATGATTTCACCAACTTGCAGACTTTGTCTTCAAGACCTTTGACGACAAATCCATCTGGCTGTTGCATGTAAATCTCTTCGGTCAGCTCCCCATTCAGGAACGCTATCTTTACATCCATCTGATGTATCACCAATTTATGTATAGCTGCTAGAGCGATTAACATCCTGATGGTGGTCATCCGAGCTACTGGAGCGTACGTGTCGAAGTAGTCTATCCCCTGTTTCTGAGAAAATCCCTTGGCGACCAGCCTGGCCTTGAACTTGTCAATAGTTCCATCTGCCTTCATCTTCTTCTTGAAGATCCATTTACATCCAATAGGCTTTTCTCCTTCAGGTAGATCTACCAACACCCATGTGTTATTGGAGGTGATAGAGTCAAACTCGTCATTCACTGCCTCCTTCCAGAAGATAGCATCTCTGGTCTTCATCGCCTCATCATAGGTAAGCGGATCTGCTTCCACATGATAGGTGACAAAGTCATCTCCGAAATCTTTTGGTCTCCTCGCTCGCTTAGCTGACGGCTCGGCGAGTTCTGGTGCAAGAGTTGTTCCATCAACAACAGCTTCTTCTTGGACTACTGGCTCGTATGAGATTTCAGTCTCATTAGTACCTACATCATTTTCCGAAATGTCCGAAAGAACAATGTTTTTGTCTTTTGCGAATTTGTCTTCAAAGTATTCAGCATCGCGAGATTCGATAATATGATTTGATTTCATTATCAAGAAATCTCCGAGCATCACTCTTCTCGGCATACCCCAAGAAGATAGCCTTCGTAGTCCTTGTCCCCAGCTTCTGAATCTTCAGATCTGGAAGCTTCACATACGCCAGACACCCCCACACTCGAATGACATTCAAGTTGGGTCTGACTTTGAACCAGAGTTCATGAGGAGTTACGTCCGAAGTTGCATATGGCACTCTATTCAGAATGAAAGTGGCCGTTAATGCAGCTTCTCCCCAGTAGCATTTTGGAAGACCTGCAGTGAGCAGCATGGAATTCATCATTTCTGTTAATGTCCGGTTCTTTCTCTCTGCTACTCCGTTGGATTGAGGAGAATATGGAGCAGTAGTCTCGCATATGATTCCATGTTCTTTGCAGAACGATACAAATTCATGAGACCTGTACTCCC
Source organism: Iris pallida (assembly GCA_029216955.1). Classification (NCBI taxonomy): domain Eukaryota; kingdom Viridiplantae; phylum Streptophyta; class Magnoliopsida; order Asparagales; family Iridaceae; genus Iris; species Iris pallida. Next base: position 1,569,135 of record JANAVB010039020.1, on the reverse strand, counting down.
CACCTCGATCACTTCTCAGCCTCTTGAGTTGTTGTCCAGTCTGCCGTTCAGCCTCGGCCCTGAACTCTCTGAACTTCTCGAAAGCTTCGTCTTTGGACTTGAGCAAGTAGACGAACGCGTATTTTGAGAAGTCGTCGATGAAGGTTATGAAATACTTCATCCCGGCCTTCGTGGAGAAATATTTGAAGTCACAGATATCAGAGTGCACCAACTCCAGAAGATCTGTGCTTCTATTGACCCGATGAAAGGGTTTCCTTGTGATCTTCGTCTGAGCACACACCTCACACTTCTCCACCTTACCCCCACATTTGGAGATAAGTCCTAGACTAGACATTTTGTTAATTCTCTTACAATGAACATGTCCTAGTCTATTATGCCACAACTCAAGAGAATAATCAGAAAATGCAACTGCATTAATGTCTTCAAACTGGTTAACAAGATGAATTTTAAACATGCCTTCGGTTTGATAAGCCTTCCCGAAGTATGTTTCTTTCTTGGACATCACCATCTGACCAGCATTGATGTCCATCCTCAAGCCTGCGTTGCAGAGCAGGCTCCCAGAGATCAGGTTCTTGGCAATCGCCGGAACATGCTTCACACCTTGAAGCGTCAGAGTGTTCCCAGAAGTGAGTTTCAGTTCCACGGTCCCGATCCCCAGAACTTCAGCTTGGGCCTGGTTCGCCATGACAACCTTCTCAGATATCGGCTGGTACGTGACGAACCATTTCTTGCCTGAACAGACATGGCAAGTCGCACCAGTGTCTATCCACCAGTCAGAGTCAACCTCCACAGTTGTGACCTGCATTCACTCTTGTAGTGGCCTTTCTTGCCACAATTATAACAAGTCACGTGGAACTTTGTCTTCTGTTGCTTGAAAGAAGGACCCTTCACTTTCAGATTAGTGAAGTCCTTCTTCTTGGGATGAGAAGCCGCCTGCTTCCCCTTGGGATCCCTCGTTTGTACCAAATTGGCTTTAGCCAACTGTTTGGACAGAGTGTCCACCTTTTATTGAGAACGCATCTCGTCCTCAACATGGATCTCTTGAAGTAGATCTCCCAAGCTAATGTCTAGCTTCTTTCTGTACATCCTTGCATAGAAGGTACTCCATCCAGCAGGAAGTTTTGAGACGATCCCTCCGACGACAAACTTGTCGGGAAGGGGCATCTCTTCGTCTTCCAGTTTCTGACGCAGCTTCAGAAATTCTTTCACCTGTGGTAACATGGACTTTTCGTCCTCAAAGAGCAATTTGTGATATTTTTCAACCACAAACATTTTGCTCCTGTTCTTATCTTCTTCATACAGATTTTCCACAGACTCCCATATGTCTCTGGCAAGTTCCTTCTTCGAGTAGGATTCTGCCAGGGAGTCCTCCATAGCATTCAGGATGATAAGCCTGCAGATGCTATTTTTCCTTCTCCATTTGGCCTGGAGTTTGGTAGTCGCGTTGACGGCGGCAGTAGATCCAGTGTCTGGAACAGAGGGTTCTTCCTCCAACAGAACATGATCAACATCTTTCAGTTGAAGAGTTAGGTACACCTTTCTCTTCCAGACTTGATAGTGCTCTCCATCGAACTTTTCCAACTTGCAGAAGTCCGATTGGAGGAGCGAAGCATTAATGTTTTCCATCTACACGGATCTTGCTTTGAGATTGTTAATCCCGGGGCTTGATCAAAGATGGAAAAATAGATGCAATCGAGATCTGAGATGTCCCACAAAACTTTGCAGAGAGCAAACTCAAGATCTACGATGGTATAAAAAATCAAATAGCCAAATTACAATCTGAAGGAGAAAAAAAGAGAAGAGAAGATCTCTCGTTCTTCCTTGCAAACGTGTTGTAATTGGGACAGAACGAGTTACAATAAAACTAGAGAGAGATGAGAAGAAGAACAATGCTGGGGTGTCAAAACACTGTTGCTCAAAGCAAGATTCGTCCCACACGATCTGCTTCCAGGAACCAGCAAGTTGAATAACTTGTGGAACGCTCGATGTCACCTCTGTTCTGACTCCTCGGATGGACTTGCAATGGCGGCAGCAGCTCTTTCTCTCTTTCTCCTTTTCTGACTTGTATTTTCGTAGTACCCACAAAGGAGGCCAGAAGAGAGTATATATAGAGAGAGAGTGGAAACCCTAGCCGCCTCTTCAGTTATGGAAAGATTGAATCAAATCACAAAAAGATAGCAACGAATTAATTCTAATCCCACAAAGATTCCCATGAGCCCATGAGCCCGAGTCCGAGTCCGAGTCGCTAAGCCCCTTTGGGGCTTAGCTCCAAGTGGAATTAATCCAAGAGAATGACAAAAGCATTAATGCTTAATCCTTGGAGCCTTATTCTTACCTCCTAGTAAAATCACCCACATGGTTCCCTCCTTAGGGTCACCACCCCATGTGCATCTCTCAACAACACACCCAAGTATATATGTTGAGATAACTCATGGTGCTTTTCCAATGTGGGACTAAAATTTTACAAGGCATGTTGAGAGCAAGCTCTCTCCATGTAAATAAAGCACCAACATCTAATACCTTCACTACTATTATCAAACTTTATTTATTATTATTAGTTTGTAAATAATGTTACATAAACTGTTAAGGTATTTTTTTAGAATTTTAGATTAGGTGAGCAATTCCTTCAATTTTTTATATATTATACAAGGCTTAGGGTTTTAAGAATAGCAATTTTTTCTATTTTTGGACCATAGAACCGAGCCCAGCCCAGCTAAGCATTCATATATATATATATATATATATATATATATATATATATATATATATATATATATATATATATATATATATATAATTTTTTGTTTTTGTTTTTCTTTCCTTCTCTTATCTTGGATGGCGCATCATTTGAGCCCATAAATCAACCTAATTGGTTGCTTGTGCAGCAGCAATTGCAACATATTATTATGGGTAGGATTCGTAACCAAACCCACATAAACTACATATGCTGTGCATCTTCCTCGTGACCGTTGGGTTCATGGAGACACCACCATTTCAGAGCATGCGTCGAGCTTCCCTCGATAACACACTCAAAACCTTAAAACCACACTCTCCCTATAAATATATTCACATTCTTCATTTCCTCCTCCATCTAACCCTAGACGCCATTAACAGCACCCCTACTCTCATTTCCTTCAACAACTTTATCATCTTCAACATCCTCATCACTTCGTCTCCTCCATCACCATCAACGCTGACGTCGGCGAGGAGCTACTGACCATCCTATCGACGTACGAGGCTCTCAGCAGCAGTCGACCATGACGAGGGAAGCCTCATCAGCTCGACGCTGGCTCCAAGCGTGCGGTACTCTCGGTCGTCGCCGACTAACAACATCGGAAGGAAGTACGGTCCTTCCTTCTTCCCTCTCTCGGTCGCCGACGAAGTCACTGCTGAAGAGCAGCATCGGCGAGAGCCACTAGTGCTGCCTCTTCCTCCATCCTCTCTTCTCGACCACACGGGAACCCTCTCGCTGGCAAGTGCGAGGTCGACAACTCTTGGTACACTCTCTTCTCCTCTCTAGTAACCCAAGTCTGTCAACCAGCTAAATGAGTTAATGCCGGGGCACAATTTTTCGATGGAAAAATGAGAATTCGTAACAATTGTAAAAACAATCGTTATTACGTAATACTTCACAGAAGGTACGTAACAGAAATTCCACTAATACAACACTTCACAGAAGGTGCACAGATTTCTACCAACGCGAACACTTCACCAAAGGTGCGCTAATAGAATTCTGATAAACGAAGAAGGTGATACAACACTTCACAGAAGGTGCACAGATTTCTACCAACGCGAACACTTCACCGAAGGTGCGCTAATAGAATTCTGATAAACGAAGAAGGTGACAGGCGAAAGATGGAAAAACTCCTGCTGGGGTGAATGATCACCGTTGCTCAAAGCTTTATTCGCCCCACACGAATAGCTTCCGGGAACCAGCAAGTTCGTCGGAGAACTTGGAACACTCTTGCTCTTCTGACTCCTCGGATTAATACGAACTCCCATTCAAAACTCAACGCTGGCACAATACCTCTCTTCTTTCTCACATCTTCTAAACACTTGTAAACTTTCTGTCTACTACCTGTGTATTAGTTCCTTTTGTGAGAAAGAAGGAGGAGACCTTATATAGGCCCCTGCAACAACTGTCCGGTTAGCACAATGTTAGAGACGTGGTAATAACCACCCTGAACATGGAGCAACCACTCAGAACATGCCAAGAACGTTCTGCCGCAAGTTGCGCCACTCGCGTAACCAGCGTAATTTGCACTTTACGCACACAGCCATTTCACGCAACCTGCGTACACTACGCACACTGTGTACGCTGTACACACTGCATAATCTACGCACACTGCGTACACTACGCACACTGCGCGTACTGGGCTGCGTAACTGGGCCGGCATAACTGGGCTCGTGTAACGTGGCACGCGTAACTGGACTCACGTAACGAGGCCCGCGTAACGTGGCACGTGTAACATGGCCGCGCAAGTGGCTCGTGCAACGAGCACAACTTAAGCGCACTATGCGCCTAACGACGATGCTGACGTGCTAAGTGCAAAGTGCGCCAACAAAATGCCATATTACGCCTTATGAGCCCTTGAGCCCGAGTTCGAGCCCGAGCCCGAGCCCGAGTCCGTGTCCGTGTCCGAGTCCGAGTCCGAGTCACTAAGCCCCTATGGGGCTTAGCTCCTATGGAAATAAATTTCCCAAGAGCAAAAAGATAGAAGCTTACCATGGAGCCTTATTCTTACCTCTTAGTAAAATCACCCTCATGGTTCCCACCTTTGGGTCACCATCCATATGCACATCCCAACAATACATAGAAGCTTATATATGTTGAGATATCACATGATGCATTTTCGATGTGGGACTAAAACTTCACTAAGCATGTAGAGAACAAGTTCTCTACATGTCAAGAATACAAATGCCCCAACAATCCCCCACATATCTCAATATATATGGATTCGAGTGTTCTCCACAGTGACTGTCCATCATACATTAGGAGAGATGTCGCGATGACTTGAATATTCCCGTATAGGTTAAACAATAGACTATAATACAAGAATGGACTAAGCCTTGAATTCTGTACCATAGCTGAAGTTGTTCCCACTCACACAATGTAGTCACATGTGCTTCTGGCTATGCACATTAAAGGCCCTGTGCCAGCCTGGTTTCAGTGTATACCTTTGGGCGTCTACAAGTTTACCCTCAAGAGACGGCCTGATATCTCTGTCCATACACTATAGGTGAGTTCATTATAAAGAGACATGGCATGAAACGCTTTACGCTCCCCTTGCGGTGCTACGCCGCTATGACATGGCCCGAAACCAAGGCATTACCCCTCCTTGGGAATTGCCCCATATCTGGGAACCTTTGTAGTATCATACTACTGTAGCATGAGGCAACTGCCTCTTTGTAGTGCCAAACTATCCAGCATGAAGCCTTAGCCTCCCTTGTAGTGTTACGCCGCAACGACATGGCTTGCAAGGCCGAGGCTTTATCCCTAACCGGGTACCTCATCGTGGTGTCGTGCCACTGTAACATGAGGAACTCCTCCTCTTTGCAGTGCTGACTACACCCCTCTTTATTTTTAACATACAGTATTAGGCTAACTGCCTATTTGCGGTGCTACACCGCTGTGACTTGGCCTGCAAAGCCAAGGCTTTATCCTATTCCTGGACAGCACCCCACATATAGAAACCTCATCGTGGAGTCACTCCAATGTAGCATGGAGTTTCACTCATTGTAGTGCTGCTCTACCGTGCTTCTTGTAAAGCACACCAGGCATTCACTCTACCTGAGAACTCATTAAGGCAATTAAGCCAACCTTCCCACAGGAACCGTTATCCGCAAAAAAACAACAGTAGACAACAGTGGTTATAGGTCCGTAACCTCTCCATGCCCAATAGAACATGTACCCACCGTTCCTGATATTCTTCCAGTTAATGGTCCTCCCTTGAACCAAAAGCTAGATGCCTAGTAGATAAATCTTTGAACTAATAGCATAAAACTTTATGGTAGGAATACAATAACTAATATCAGAATGCCTTCAAGCCCATTTTACATGCTGAGTCATCGACCAGCTGGCGCTTGAGTCCTTTGGTGAACGGATCCGCCAGGTTTTCCTGACTCCGAACATCAATCACTGCAATTACACCTCTCTTAATAAGATCGTGTACTGCCCTGTGCTTTAACCGCACAGTCCTCTTCTTTCCGTTGAAGAGGTCATTTGATGCCACCGCCGCAGTCGCTTGTTGTCGCAGTATATCGGTATTACCAGTATTTGTGCCCCAACCACTGGAAGATCATACATGAGCTCCCGAAGCCATTCTGCTTCCTCGGCTGCGGTGTCAAGTGCAAAGAACTCAGATTCCATGGATGACCGCGAGAGCATTATCTCCTTCTTCGACTTCCATGATATAGTAGCTCCATCCATTGTGAAAATATATCCACCTGTGGACCTCTCGCTCTCCAAATCTGAGCACCAGCTGGCATCACTGAAGCCTTCCACTACCTACAGATCTCCGCTGTAGTACAGTGCATATGTCTGAGTCTTCTTGAGATATCTCATAACCCGTTTCACAGCCTTCAAGTGTTCAACCCCAGGGTTGCTCGTGAAATGAATCAACATTCCCACGACGAAATCTATGTCAGGCCTTGTGGCAGTAGTAGCATACATCAAACTCCCGATTACGCTTGCATACTCCAGCTGCCTGACGCTTTTCCCTGAATTAGGCTTCAGCTTCAGATCACACCTGTACGGCGTATCGATCCCTGAAAGATCCCGATACCCATAACGAGTGATCATCTTTTCAATATAATGAGACTGTGACAGCGCTAGTCCAGTGTCTGTCCGGATGATCTTGATCCCTAAGATCACATCAGCTTTCCCTAAGTCCTTCATACTGAACTTGCTCGAGATGAACCTCTTTATCTCCGTGACACAGCTTATATCCGTACCTAGGATAAATATGTCGTCCACATACAGACAAAAGATCACACCTCTTCTATCAGCAAACTTTATGTAAACACACTTGTCCGTCTCGCTGACCATGTAGCCATTTGACCTTATAACTTTGTCAAATTTCTCATGCCACATCTTGGGAGCCTGTTTAAGACCGTACAAAGATTTCACCAACTTGCAGACTTTGTCTTCAAGACCCTTGACAACAAATTCCTCTGGCTGTTGTATGTATATCTCTTCGGTCAGCTCGCCATTTAGGAAAGCCGTTTTTACATCCATCTGATGTATCACCATCTTATATATTGCTGCAAGAGCAATCAACACTCTGATGGTGGTCATCCGGGCTACTGGAGCATACGTGTCAAAGTAGTCAATCCCCTGCTTCTGAGAAAACCCCTTGGCTACCAATCTAGCGTTGAACTTGTCAATAGTTCCGTCTGCTTTCATCTTTTTCTTGAAGATCCATTTGCATCCGATGGGTTTTGCTCCTTCAGGAAGATCAACCAACACCCAAGTGTTATTAGAGGTGATGGATTCAATTTCATTGTCAATCGCCTCCTTCTAGAAAATTGCGTCTCTGGTCTTCATCGCCTCATCATAAGTAAGCGGATCTGCTTCCACATGATAGGTGACAAAGTCACTTCCGAAGTCCTTCGGCCTTTTCATTCACTTCGTTGACGGCTCAGCGAGATCTGGTTCCACCGTTGTTTCAAGAACAACATCTTCTTGGACCACATCTTCATTGAAGACCTGTGCACCCTCATTATTTTTCGGAACATCCGCAAGAACAATATTCTTGTGCCTTGTAAATTTGTCTTCAAAATATTCTGCGTCGTGAGATTCAATGATATGATTTGACTCAATATCAAGAAATCTTCGAGCATCACTCTTCTCGACATACCCCAAGAAGATCGTCTTAGTAGTCCTTGTCCCAAGCTTTTGAATCTTCAGATCTGGAAGCTTGACATATGCCAGACACCCCCACACTCAAATGACATTCAAGTTAGGTCTGACTTTGAACCAGAGTTCATGAGGAGTAATGTCAGAAGTTGCATGAGGCACCCTATTCAGAGTAAAAGTGGCCGCCAGTGCAGCTTCTCCCCAGTAGCACTTAGGAAGACCCGCAGTCAACAACATTGAGTTTATCATTTCTGTTAACATCACGTTCTTCCTCTCAGCTACTCCGTTGGATTGAGGAGAGTATGGAGCCGTAGTCTCATTAACAATTACATGTTCTATGCAGAACGATGCGAATTCATAAGACCTGTACTCCCTACCCCAATCACTTCTTATTTTTTTGAGTTGTTGTCCAGTTTGCCGCTCAGCTACGGCCCTGAACTCCTTGAACTTCTCAAATGCTTCGTCTTTAGCCTTCAGCAAGTAGACGAACACATACTTAGAGAAGTCATCGATGAAGGTTATGAAATACTTCATCCCGGCCTTTGTAGAGAACTGTTTGAAGTCACAGATATCTGAGTGTACTAACTCTAGAAGATCTGTACTTCGATTAACCCGAGGAAAGGGTTTCCTTGTGATCTTAATTTAAGCACAAACTTCACATTTCTCTGCCTTACCCCCACACTTGGAGATAACCCTAAACTAGATATTCTGTTAATTCATTTAGAATGAACATGTCCTAGCCTATTATGCCACAACTCAAAAGTATAAGCAGAATGAGTGATTGCATTAACAACATTGAACTGATTTACAAGCTGAATTTTGAACATTCCTTCGGTATAAAAAGCTTTTCCGAAATATGTTCCCCTGATAGACATCACCATCTGGCCAGCATTGATGTCCATCCTGAGGCCTGTTTTGCAGAGTAGGCCTCCCGAGATCAGATCTTGGCGATAGCAGGTACATGCATCACGCCTTAAAGCGTCAGAGACTTGCCAAAAGTCAGCTTCAATACTACTGTCCCGATCCCAAGCACTTCAGCTTGTGCCTGATTCGCTACCATAACCACATCAGAAGTAGGGGTGTAGGTGGTGAACCACTCCTTGCTGAAGCAAACATGGCAGGTGGCTCCAGTGTCTACCCACCAGTTAGCATAAGTTCCTACCGCATCAACCTGCGCAATCATAGCAACAACATCAGTGATCATAGTTACCTTACTAGGCTCTCCTTGCTCCGATTGCTTGGCTTTTGCTTTGCACTCATTCTTAAAGTGGCCCTTCTTGCCACATTTGAAGCAAGCCAAGTGTGACTTTGGCTTCTTCTTCTTCATTGAAGTACCCTTTACTTTTAGATTATCAAGGTCCTTCTTCTTGCTTTGGAAAGCCGCATGCTTTCCCCTTGGTTCCCTTAAATGTACCAGATTGGCGTTAGCCAATTGCTTGGGCAGTGCGTCCACCTTCAGTTGAGCCCGCATCTGGTCCTCAACATAGATTTCCTGCAGGAGATCTTCAAGGGTGATCTCCAGCTTCTTCCTATGCATGTTTGCATAGAACTTGCTCCACCCAGCGTGGAGCTTTGAGACAATCCCTCCAATAACAAACTTGTCGGGGAGGGGCATCGCCTCGTCTTCCAGCTTCTGTCGTAGTTTCAGGAACTCCTTCACCTGCGGCAGCATAGACTTTTCGTCCTCAAATAACCACTTGTAATATTTTTCAACCACAAAGATTTTACTGCGGTTTTTGTCTTCTTCGTAGATTTTTTCTAGAGACTCCCATATGTCTCTAGCGATAGTCTTCTTAGAATAGGATTCTGCAAGAGAATCTTCCATAGCATTAAGGATAAGCAGCCTGCAAATACTATTTTCCCTTCAACATTTTGCTTGAAGTTTAGTAGCCGCGGTGATTGCGGCAGCAGACCCAACATCTGAAACAGTAGGTTCTTCCTCCAGAAGCACGTGATCTACGTCTTTGAGTTGAAGGGTGAGATAAACCTTCCTCTTCCAGACTTGGTAATGTTCTGTATCAAACTTTTCTAACTTACAAAAGTCAGAATTGAAGAGTGAAACATTAACGTTTTCCATCGTAGCGATAAATCTTTGAGATTGTTATAGCCGGGGCACAATTTTTCGATGGAAAACTGAGAATTCGTAACAATTGTAAAAACAATCGTTATTACGTAACACTTCATAGAAGGTACATAACAGAAATTTCACTAATGCAACACTTCACAGAAGGTGCACAGATTTCTACCAACGCGAACACTTCACCGAAGGTGCGCTAATAGAATTCTGATAAACGAAGAAGGTGATGCAATACTTCACAGAAGGTGCACAGATTTCTACCAACGCGAATACTTTACCGAAGGTGCGCTAATAGAATTCTAATAAACGAAGAAGATGACAGGCGAAAGATGGAAAAACTCCTGCTGGGGTGAATGATCACCGTTGCTCAAAGCTTTATTCGCCCCACACGAATAGCTTCCAGGAACCAGCAAGTTCGTCAGAGAACTTGGAACACTCTTGCTCTTCTGACTCCCCGGATGAATACGAACTCTCGTGCAAAACTCAACGCTGGTACAATACCTCTCTTCTCTCTCACAGCTTCTAAACACTTGTAAACTTTCTGTCTACTACCTGTGTATTAGTTCCTTTTGTGAGAGAGAAGGAGGAGACCTTATATAGGCCCCTACAACAACAGTCTGGTTAGCACAATATTAGGGACGTGATAATAACTACCCCGAACATGGAGCAACCGTTCAGAATATGCCAAGACACGTTCTGCCGCAAGTTGTGCCACTCGCGTAACCAGCGTGATTTGCATTTTACGCACACAGCCATTTTACGCAACCTGTGCACACTACGCACACTGCGTATGCTGCGCACACTGCGTACGCTGCGCACGCTGCACACTCTACGCACGCTGCACGTAACGTGGCGCGCGTAAGTGGCCGCGCATGTGGCTCGTGCAATGAGCGCAACTTAAGCGCACTATGCGCCTAGCGACGATGCTGACATTATGCCTCATGAGCCCTTGAGCCCGAGTCCGAGCCCGAGCCCTAGTCCATGTCCGAGTCCGAGTCCAAGTCCGAGTCGCTAAGTCCCTATGGGGCTTAGCTCCCATGGAAATAAATTTCCCAAGAGCAAAAAGCTAGAAGCTAACCATGGAGTCTTATTCTTACCTCTTAGTAAAATCACCCACATGGTTCCCACCTTTGGGTCACCACTCATGTGCACATCCCAACAATACATAGAAGCCTATATATGTTGAGATATCACATGATGCATTTCCGATGTGGGACTAAAACTTCACTAAGCATGTAGAAAATTGTAGAGAACAAGTTCTCTACATGTCAAGAATACAAATACCCCAACAAGAAATTCTAACTACCTAATTAAGTTCTGTATCTAAGTGTAGAGTTTTCACACGGGTAGCTATACATAGGGTTAGATAGCACACATAGGAGCATAATAGAGTTGTTGTTAATTTTGTTATCATTCGATCTAATATATTGTTCTTTAGCACAAGTATGTAGAGACTGTTAGATAATCATGTGAATATTTAAGGTGTTGGCCGAACCTAATATAGGGGAGCATGTGGAGAGGGATATGTTCGTCAAGATGAACGAAAAATAGTTGATGTTCAGTAGTTGTGTTGGGAATAGTTAGGAAATGGTTCCGTTCTCCTCACCCTTGTGTGAGTATTACTCTAAGAGGCTATAAAAGAGAGTAGTAGTAGCAGTACTACATTTTTCTATAATGGTATAACTTGGTTGAAATGAGAGCTTTTCCTCATATATTGGTGATATCAGATGCATTAGGTCGGCTGGGTGTGTATGATGTAGAAGAATGCGTGGGTAGCTATTCTCCTTAGTTATACATGCTGCCATGTTTAAATAGCACAAATGACGAGTAACTATACTCCTTACTAATATGTAGAGTTAGACAACCATATAGTTTGTTGAAATTAATATGAGTGGTGTAGGGCACATCATGAAGAAGGAAGCTGGATGTGTAAAATTTCAAATGTCAGTGGGATGATTAGCTAACGAGTTATTTATGTAGAAGTATAATGTTATTGTCTAGTGTTAAATTTTATGATTGCTGATGAATGCAATATGAGGAAGGAAGCTGTTGAGTAAAGTTAGATGATTAAGTGAGTTATTAAATTATTGGAAATTATACCAATATTTTTGGGGTAAATTCCAAATGTTGTGACTATTGGTGAATGGGAAATGTTTGGAATTATAACCTAGGCTTGATTTGTTAATTATCTACAGAATCGGATAATTATATTAGTTAGGGATTCCTAATTAAACATCATATTTTACTTATATCGTATTGAGTTTGACTAAACTTTTAAATATATTTCCCTCCATAAGATAAAAACCTTAGTTTAATTAGTCAAGTAGTATTCTCTTGGTCCTTTTGTTACCTTGGACTCTTCGGGCGTGGACATTGCACTACTAAAATCTGCTTAATTGGCAACATAAATTTAGCTGTTCATTAGCGACGTTTTACTAAAACATCGCTAATAGTCGCTACTAGCGACGAAATAAGCGACGTAACAACGACGTATATTAATTACATGAGCTAGTCGTCGCGAAACGTCGCTCTGACGTCGCTAATAGCGACTAATTTAGAGACGGTAGTATTAGCGTCGCTAAATTCTAATTATATTCCCCCCACCGATTCATTTCCCACCATTTTACTCTCTCACTCTCTCTCCTTCCCCCCTCCGGCGCTCTCACTCTCTCCGGCGCTCTCACTCTCTCCGGCGACTCTCCTCCCTCTCCGGCGACTCTCACTCTCTCCGGCGACTCTCCTCCCTCTCCGGTACGTGACTCTCCCCCTCCCTCTCTCTCTCTCTTCGGCTATTTTGGTTGTTGGTGGTTGGGGGGGTGCGGGTGGCTCGGGGGGGGGAGGGGCAGGGGGGATACAGGTGGTTGGAGGGTGAGTGGAGGGTGGCTGGGGGGGTGGGGCAGGGGCGACGAGGGCGGCTGGGGGAGGGGAGCTAGGGTTAGGGTTCGGGTTAGGGGTGGGTATGTGGGGGTGAGGGGGAGAGCGGAGGGGGGGTGGGGGCGGCTGGGGGAGGGGAGCAGTGGGGGTGGGGGCGGCTAGGGGAGGGGAGCAGGGGGGTGGAGGCGGCTGGGGGAGGGGAGCAGCGGGGAAGGGGAGGGTTAGGGTTCGGGTTAGGGGTGGATATGTGTGGGTGGGGGGAGGGGAGCGGGGGGAGGGGGTGGTGGGTGGGGGGAGCAGGGGGGAGGGGAGGGTTAGGGTTCGGGGTGGTGTAGGGGGGGGGAGGGGGGCTTTGTCAGGGGCACCGATTGTGCCGAAAAATCTCATAATTTAGTAATAATTATTTATTTTCCGACACCGAAAAATGTGATACTCCGATTCGAACGCACCGATAGTGCCGATATTTGTAACAAGTAGTTTTGTTGGTTGGTTAATTGGTAACATGGTGATCGGGACATATAGTCCCTGTAGCCATTCGACTGACGAGGCAGAAACTATGGTACGACATTATGATGAGGACGTAGTCCCTGCAGCCATTCGACTGACGAGGCAGAAACTATGTAGCCATAGATAAAGTTGACTGTCCTCCGACCCTCATCCCTCGGCAACGATGATATGACAACCTATCACTATACCTTATATAGTAGTAGATGATGTTTTAGTATTATATTATGTGAGTTTATCTTGATTCTGTTACATTCTTCAGATACTAGATACGATAAGAACATATACTATACCATATGTAAAGAACATAGATGATTCACACTAATGTATGCTAGAATAAATTTTGGGTTGTGTTCTGAGCCATCCGTTCTCACACTTGGCAAAAAATCGAATTTTCTGTATTTTATCTGCTTTCGAAAATGTACTCAAACGAGATGATGGTTCTTTTAGGTAGCTTGCTTATGTTACAATTATATTATTTTTTAATATCGATCTTACCAGATGGCACCCATGACCCGAGGGGCGGCACGTCGTTTGAAGGAAACAGTGAATGCTTAGGTCGCTCCTCCTACTGTTAAGGAAGAAGTGGCACCGGTAGCTAATGAGACCGGGAGTTCTATTCATCCAGCACCGGTAGCTAGTGAGACCGGGAGTTCTATTCATCCATTACTTGTAATGGACTACATCTCTTCTGCCGTCGTCGATCCCACTTATTCGAGGTGGTTGCATGATCATATCACTGAGCATTTGCGTGAGCTGCGTGGTTCTCTTTAGCTATTAGTACTTATTTGTATTGGACTATTTGTATTGGGTTGTTTTTATATTAGACTATTTGTATTAGACTATATATATGAATTAGTACCGTGTCAATCTCTGGATTGTATTGGACTATGACATGGTGATCAGGACATAGTCCCTGCAGCCATTCGACTGGCGAGGCAGAAACTATGTAGCCGTAGATAAAGTTGACTGTCCTTCGACCCTCATCACTCGACAATGATGATATGACAACCTATCACTATATCTTATATAGTAGTAGATGATGTTTTAGTATTACATTATGTGAGTTAATCTTGATTCTGTTACATTCTTCAGATACTAGATACGATAAGAACATATACTACACCATATGTACAGAACATAGGTGATCAGGACATAGTCCTTGCAGCCATTCGACTGGCGAGGTAGAAACTATGTAGCCGTAGATAAAGTTGACTGTCCTTTGACCCTCATCCCTCGGCAATGATGATATGACAGCCTATCACTATATCTTATATAGTAGTAGATGATGTCTTAGTATTACATTATGTGAGTTCATCTTGATTCTGTTACATTCTTCAGATACTAGATGCGATAAGAACATATACTACACTATATGTACAGAACATAGATGATTCACACTAATGTATGCTAGAATGAATTTTGGGTTGTGTTCTGAGCCATTTGCCCCATACATGGCAATTAAGCATGTGAAATATATCGTTGAAGAACATAAAACTTGTGGTCGTTACTGCAGAAAGTGCAGACTGACATGAACTGACGTACGAAAAGAAGAAGATCAAAGCTGTAATAAGTAAAGTTGTGTTTTGGATGTTCTACTCTTGTAAGCTCTTTGTTCACAAAGCAAGATATAATGAATACAGAACAAGTATCGAGTTTATAACTCTTGTAAGCTCTATACTTGAGTTACGAACTCGATACTTGTTCTGTATTCTTTAATTATAGCTTGCTTTGTGAACAAAGAGTTTACAAGAGTTCTTTTTCCAAAGCACAACTTTTCTTGTTCCAGCTTAGAGCTCCTCATTTTCGTACGTCAGTTCATGTCGATCTTCACTTTCTGCAGTAACTTCCTCCAATTAACCTCCCTCCCTTGGCAATAATGATACGACAACCTATCTTGATTCTGTTATTATAGTAGATGATGTATTAGTATTACATTATGTGGGTTCATCTTGATTTTGTTATATCCTTCAGATACTAGATTCGATAAGAACATATACTACACCATATGTACAGAACATAATGATCCACACTAATGTATGCTAGAATGAATTTTGGGTTGTGTTCTGAGCCATCCGTTCTCACACTTAAAATATATATGAATTAGTACTGTGAGAGCGCCGGAGAGAGTGAGAGCGCTGGAGGGGGGACGAGAGAGAGTGAGAGAGTAAAACGGGGGGAAATAAATTAGTGGAGGGAATATAATTAGAATTTAGCGACGTTCATACTAACGTCGCTAAATTAGTCGCTATTAGCGACGTCATAGCGACGTTTCGCGACGACTAGCTCATGTAACTATGTAGCCGTAGATGAAGTTGACTGTCCTCCGACCCTCATCCCTCGGCAATGATGATACGACAACCTATCACTATATCTTATATAGTAGTAGATGATGTTTTAGTATTACATTATATGAGTTCATCTTGATTATGTTACATTCTTCAGATACTAGATACTAGATTCGATAAGAACATATACTACACCATATGTACAGAACATAGATGATTCACACTAATATATGCTAGAATGAATTTTGGGTTGTGTTCTGAGCCATCCGTTCTCACACTTAAAATACATATGAATTAGTACTGTGTGTCAATCTTTGTTTTTCTATTTTCGACGAACCCAGGAATTGGATTCTGTATTTTGGCTCCAGCTCCAGCTCCATTTACATTAATCTATGGTACGACATGGTGATCAGAACATAGTCCCTGCAGCCATTCGACTGGCGAGGCAAAAACTATATAGCCATAGATAAAGTTGACTATCCTTCGACCCTCATCCATGATATGACAACCTATCACTATATGTTATATAGTAGTAGATGATGTCTTAGTATTACATTATGTGAGTTCATCTTGATTCTGTTACATTCTTCAGATACTAGATACGATAAGAACATATACTACACCATATGTATAGAACATAGATGATTTACACTAATGTATGCTAGAATGAATTTTGGGTTGTGTTCAGATCCATCCATTCTCACACTTGGTAAAAATTGAATTTTCTATATTTTATCTGCTTTCGAAAATGTACTCAAACGAGATGGCACTCGTTCTCACAGATGGCACCTAAGACCCGAGGATCTCGCTTGAGGGAGGCACTGATGGCTATGAAAGAGGAGGCGGCTCCAGCTCCAGAGGGCAGTTCTACCGAGAGAGCTGCTCCAGAAGTAATTCCTAAAGCCGAGGGAGCTGTGAAAGAGGAGGTGGCACCACAGGGCAGTTCCACCGGAAGTTCCAGTCATCCATCTCCTCTGGATATTGATCTGGCTGTCGTGGATCCTACTTATGCGCGCTGGCTGAGGGAGTTCTATCTGCCCCAGCATAGACGACAGTAGATATATATATTGACTGGATTTGTTTTGATGGATATATCTCATCTGGATATTGTGATGGATATTTGTTTTGATGGATATATCTCCTTTTGGATATTGTGATTGATATTTGTTTTCTTGTGTGTGAAGTATATTGGTATAGCTTGCTGTGTGATGCATATTGTGATGTATATTTGTTTGTGTGATGTGTGATGCATATTATGATGTTCCGAGAGGCTTGAAGAGACGACCAATTATTTTTGGTCTATTCTGGATTGTATTGTGCGGGCCGGTGTTGAGTGTTCCACCGAAGGGGTCAACGAACCCAGGGATTAGATTCTATATTTTGGATTGTACACACTACAACAAAAAAACCCATTAATAACGCTCGATAAGTCATATTGATGACGCCTGATACCTAAGCGTTATCAAAGTTCGAAATACTTTTTTTCTATGACGGTTTGGACTAATTCTGGGCTTTTTATAACGTTTATAAAACAAAGCGTTATTAATAGTTTAGAGCGGTGGCAAATTTGTAATAAATAAACTTCTAACAAAACCCTTCACACCCGATCTTTTTCAGAGCTTCCCTCCTCCCCCTCCTCCCTCCTCTCCCTGGAACCTAAAATTTTCCAAAGCCCTTTCAGTTTCTTGCTCATTTCCATCTCGCTGAACCCTAAAATTTTCCTAAACTCTAATCTTTTCCTTCTCCTCCTTCTTTCAACCTCCTATAAACCCTAATCTTAGCCCTAACGTCCCCTCCCACAAACCCTAACCCTAATCGTCTGTGAGGAACTACACAAAATCACTTCCTCTCGAAGAGAAAGAGAACCCCTAAATCGAAAATTACAGAGAGGGAAGGAAATGGAAGGACGGGATTGCTTACTGTGGCGACGGCTACGGCAGAGGAGTACCAGTACGGAGGTGGCAGTCTGGGCGATGCCAGTGCCTACCGGTGGCGGCACGGCTCGTACCTCGGCAGGGCTCGCCAGGGTGGCACCAAGGCACGACGGGGTCAGTGAACTCTGATCGGAGGCGGTACCAAGGTTGCGGGCGGGGGCACGCCAAGGCAGAGGTAGATGGGGGAAAAGAATGATGGTGGCGGTGGCTCTAGATCAGGTAGGGAGACGCCAGATCTGAGCTACGATCGACGGCAACGCGGCTCCTAGAAGGCACTGGGCTCACCTGTACGGAGGAAAGCGGGTGGATGGGGTTCGCGTAGTGGTGGTTCGCCGGGATGATGGCCGGAGACGCAGGTGGCGGTTACGGCGGGTGGCTGGAGAAGTCGGGAGGTGAGTGGTCGTGCTCGCCAAGGGTGGTGCGGATCCGACGCGACGCAGCAAGATCGGCTCAGCGGCAGTCGGATCGATCGGTCGGCCACGGCAGGCGACGCGGGTCAGGTTACGGAGCGACGGGTTCGTCCCTAACTCGCTCTTCTCTCTGTGTTGATTTGTGGTGGCTGTGTCATTTGGTAATGGTGGTGGTGTATGTCTCTGTGGTGGTCACAAAACTGGGGAACGAGCGCCCTCGTCAGCGACCCCCAGGAGGTCACAAAACTGGGGAACGAGCGCCCTCGTCAGCGACCCCCAGAAGGGGCGGCTCGAGGATGGGCTGCACTGCTACGACCACGCCGTCGAGATCTGCCCCGGCCGTCTCCGCGACGCGGTAAAGGAGTGCCGTGAGGCGCTGCGCCTCAACCCGGGCTATGCCCGCTCGCACCACCGCCTGACCACATTGCACCTCAGGCAAGCTTCCTCTTTCGTTCGATTAGGGTTTATTTTGCTATTTTAGATGCTTGTATTCTGCTGCCATTTGTATTCTTACTTCGACTAAGATCTGCTCATATTTGTATTGCCGACAGCCGATTTGTTCCTTTCCGCAACTCTAAATATCAACTAGAAGACCTATGATTTGTTTACGACATCTTGTATATAAATGGGGAGAATTACTCGCAAATTGCTTTACTTTTCAATTTCATAGTAAACAATTAAATTGTATCCGCAACATTTCCTTATATCCAGAAGTTTTAAACAGTTACGTACCTAAGAGCACATCACACGATATACGTTTTCATGGAAACATAATGTTTATGTTAATAGCATATTCTTACCTAAGAGCCTTGTACTACGAGGCACTTTTGCCACTGTGTTGAGCTTTTGATGAAGTGAGGCACTAGCTGTGCTCTGTTTGCTTTGTGTCTAGGTGTGCTTTTACAACTATGGATGGGCCATACCAAATAGAAAACACATCAAACGAAATACGTTTTCATGGAGACAGAATGTTGTTGTTAATAGCTTATTCTCAAGGACTAAAGATGCTTATACTGGAAATAGTCTGAAAACTGTGAAAGGTAGAGTTAAGTGGTTGCAATAACTACCTATTTTCCAAAAATCATATGTATCCAAAATTTCTGTATCTATTATCCACCAGACTGTTTGTTGCTTGTAATAATTACATTCTTCTGAACTGGCTCATCTAGGAACCTCCCGGATGTCCTGTGGGAAGCAGTTTCTACTGGCCAAGTTCTTTCACTATACCAGGGGCTGGGAACTAAGAATCTGCAATCATTCATATCACAGTTTTTCTATTTTTATGGATATAGCTTTGTCAAAAGGCTTTACCTGAAGAAGAGTGGAGCAAAATCTATTGGAACAAAAGCTAACTTGGTTCTTACTGCTGCTGCTGGCGCCTGCACTGTTGTTATCATACAGGTGAGTATCTTTTTTAATCTTATATTGGAGAACAAATGAAACGAAATAGTAACTTGAATTTGCTTATTGCTCTCAACGTAGCCATTGGATACAGCATCATCCAGAATGCAAACAAGTGCCTTTGGGGAAAGCAGGGGTTTGTGGGAAACTCTTTCACAACGCTCGTGGAAAGAGGCATTTGATGGCTTGGGCATCTCTCTTCTCCTGACATCGAATCCTGCAATCCAGGTATTGTTTTGTAGTCTCTAATACTGAAACTTCATGCGTTAAATTATTTTCATATTAAAGCTCTTACTTTTTGGATATTTATCATTCTATTAATTTCATAGATAAAGAGCATCAAGCGTTGGAGAGGGCAAATTGGGCATTCTTTGGAGTTTTTTGACTTTCCAGATGAAAGTAAGTATTTATTATTATTGTTATTTATGTTTCCCTGTCATGAGTTCTTATGAGGTGTATAACAAACTTGTTTCCAGAGAGTTGGCTGAGGCAATTCTTTCTTCCTAGAATTTTATTGAAATTTGAAGTGAATGTTGGCTGGGAGATAGCCCGACCCCACATAACACAGCCCCACATTACACGAGAGAGTAGATGGTCCGTCGCCCTACAAGCGTGAGCACTTGTAGGAAAATGACCACGCCTCTGCTAAACACAATCACTCCTTACTCAACATGATGAAACGATTCGGAGTTGGTTTGCGGTTGAGGCAATTCAATTCCGCAAAATGATACATTAACTATCATAGAAACTATTTAGGTAATGAATGAAGGACCTGGACATATTTTTATGCATAAAATTCTAGAAAACATAGAAAAACAACTGCAATGGTGCAATGAGGCACCCTTTTATACTCTTGGACCACTAACAACTGATATTGTTCTTTGTTTCTATGTTTTTTTTCATTTGATGTTATTATTGGTTTTTTGGTAGGACAATATGTTTAACTTGATATGGACAAGGATGAGCTCCTTTATCAAATTCATACTTTCCATAAGAAAGTTTCATGTTTGTCATCATCTTTCATTGCAAGGGAAAAGGAAACTTTAAGGAGCTTGATAAAGCAAAGGTCAAGTTGAGATATACAGACTCCAAGCCAGAAATTTCATGCAAGAAAAAGTTAAAAACTTAAGGTTAGTCAATTCTAGTTATATGAAGATTGTTTTTGGCCATATGCTCTCTTTACATCTTGTTCCTCCATGCAAACTTGCAAATTGTGACAAGTCCTCTTATCCTTTTAAAGTTTGAAAAAGTATACAAGTCCTTCGTTTCTTACAATTTTTCACATTACATTACAAAGTATATTGAACCTTGTTTTTATCTTTTTCAGGGTTTTGATACATGTTCTGTGGACAATTTTGATGTGGCCAAGTTTTGATGTGGACAATTTTGGTAGTTGTAAATGTATATATGTATTTGAATATTCTATTTTGAGAATGTAATGAAGATGTTGATATGTACTCTATTTCGAGAAATGTAATAAAGATGGTGATATATAATGTTAAGTTTTTGGAATGTAATATATAATGTGCAGTATAGAGCGTTATAAATATGCTAATTTGAATAGTATAAAGTGTTATAAATGTGCTGCATCGAGCTTATACAGATTATCTATTCATAACGCTTTCAAAATGTCCTGAATTGTGCACTATATATTAAATATTCATAACGCTTTTATAGAAACTATTCATGATGGTTTTTTATAACACTTTTAAAAAATATTTATAACACCCATTTTCATAACGGTTGCTTTGAAAAAAAAAGCATCATGGTTCGTCATTAATGTCGCTTTTTAGCTGTCATTAAAAGGGTTTTTTGTTGTAGTGACATTTGCATTCTGGATTCTTTTTTTTTAATTTTTTTTCAATTTAGCGACGTTCATATTCGTTGCTAAAATTTAGCGACGAATATAAAGGTCGCTAAAAACGTCGCTAAATTGTTAACGTGGCAAATAATCTGATGCCACCACATCGTCGCAAGACGTCGCTAATGTGTCGCTAATCGGCGACCACTTGAAAATGTCGCAAATTAGCGACGTTATAAACGTCGCTAACGTCGCCCTAGCGACGTTTTGCGACGTTTTCTCGATTAGCGACACGCTTTTTTCCGTCGTTTATTAAACGTCGCTGAAAACGTCGCTAAATTAGGTTAGCAACATTTTGGCCGAGTTTAGCGACATTTTGGAACGTCGCTAATCTCACAAATTTTTGTAGTGATTGGATCAGCTCTTCTTGTTTTGCATCCCGAGCCAGGCAAGTGTACATTGCCATTCATGTACTTCACTTTTACTCAGTAGCATTTAAATATTTATTTTGTTTTATCAAATGCAACACCTTGGACCGTGTTCGATACATCGCGTCCAAATCATATTCGAGTGTCGATTGACGTTAGTGCCATCGTGTATCGTTATTAGATATTCACATTCGCGTTATCGCGATAATTTGTTATAGGATATACTTTGACCTTAGGTCATGTTCATGGATACTACATACTGACGAATTCTTGTACTTGATTTACATCTTCTATACAGAAGCCCATGTTTGGTATTAGGATGATGACTTGAGTATTCTACATTACATTTATTATTATGACTCGATGTCTTAGCTAGAGGATCAGGCGGAGTGTCTCGTGGATACGATTTATGAAGTCACATGGGAGGGGAGAACATACACCATGCACTTGGCATACTTTTCCACAGAGAATGTCGTTGCCTCATTACCAGAGCCTCAGGGTTTCATAGATGCCATAGCTTCCCTACTGGAACTGTGGGGTATTTCATAGTTTGTTAGAGTGCCTATCAGGTCTTCGGGGTACACCATGACAGTCCGCATGATCGAGTGATGTTCTCAAATTACATTTTCATTCTACATTGGCTGTGTAAGATTTATCCCATTTATTAGTCTTACTTTTATTTATCTATTCATTCTTTTCTGTCGTACATTGGCCTGTATATTATGTACCTTGTTGCGTCTCACTGAGGACCTAGTTTTTCTTCAGATTTAGACGATGAGGACTATCTGAAGATCTATCGGATCTGGACTTGACGCAAGAGTAGCACCAGATTCAGAGGTCGAGGTTTACCCAGCAGAGTAGCTCGATCATTGGTAGAGCTCTTCATTTGATATGACTTTATTACCTAGTTAGCATGTCATCAAATCTAGTTATCTTTTTGTACTTCATTTTCATTTAGTATTGTATCAGTGAGATTGTTTCCGCAAGACTCTTTTCATTCAATATTTGTATTATGTTTCATTTACTCTTATTTGTAGACTCATATTATTTTCTTTTCGAGTCTATTCGGCAAGTATGATTATTGGGCTGCAGACTAGTATTCGTATATTCCTTTCTTATGTTTTTGTTGTTTGGATTGAGATATAGAGTTGATGTAGTGATAGTTACACCATTTCGAACAGCTTATACGTAATGTAGTCGGACTAGAGTCTGGTTGAATATGTAGCTGGCTATGCCACGTGGCTTGGTTCTACGTATTTAGGACTAGGGCGTGATATAGTTTTTGTGGTGGCCCATACAGGTCTAGAATTAAATCGTCTTGGTTACCTAACTGTGCCAAGCGAGCCTACAATTAGGATTAGAATTTAAAATCTTATCCACTTGCTTGAATACCTCACTATGACACCTCAACATCGCCTTTTTTTTTATCAATTTACATCCTGTTTGACTTCAAGAATGCTAAACTTTTTTGCTTATCTACTTTCTGAGTATGAATCTCCGAAGTGGACAAGTGGCTCAGCAGAACAGTATCCCCAGGGACTCTGTATCTTCCGATTAGCCGACTTCCAGGTAGTCCTTTATGCTGACCCCAGCTCCTCAGGGTCAAATTTCTCAGCAGAATGAGGTACCGCCAGGCGAGCAGAGACACTAGGCACATCCGGAGCAACAGCAGCCTCAGAGGCCATAACAGCAGTAGCAGCCTCTACCTCCTCCGTCTTCCTCATAGATGCCTTATATGCCATTCCCTCTATCGGGACAGCAAGTGAACGGACAACAGATGTATCATGTCTTTTACGCTATGATACAGGCCCAACAGAAGGTTCAGTATCAGGCTCAGCAGCATCAGACAGATATACTGGGGAAGAGCATCGTCACTGCACTGGAGCAGGTTACACCACCAGAGCAACGACCATCGATGGGACCTATCAAGGATTTTCGTCACATGGTATCCTTTCCATTTTTGGGCACAGAGGAGCCTACAGAGATTCATGCATGGCTTACTAGTATCGAGCACCAGTTTGAGGCTGTCGATCTTTCGAGAGACAGATGGATAAAGGCCGTCAGGGTGCAGCTGACGGGCAAACGCACACCACTGGTGGTTGGCCGAGGAGCATCGGCTTGGACCCGACCGGGTCACTTGGGAGGAGTTCTTTAGGCTCTTCAAGGAGATGTTCATTCCAGCTATAGGACGTACAGAGCTTCAGGACAAGTTCATGTAGGGCAGTATGACAGTTAAGGAGTATAACACGGAGTTCCTCCGTCTGAGCCATTTTGCTTCGTATCTAATAAACACTGAGGAGAAGAAGGATGAGAAGTTCTATGACGGCTACGTTTCTAGCTACACTGGTTGGTAGTATCGGTCGCTCCTACTTCATATTCGGAGATCCTGACAGCAACTCGACGTTAAGAGTACATCAACCATAGGAAGGCCAGCATGAAGCGCTCCTACTCATCAACACCAGCAGCTCGAGCCCCGTAGGGAGGACCGACGAAGCACCTCCCGATTCATCAGTCGCAGAGGGCAGCAGCACTAGCAGCACTAGGACTTCCTATTTTCCATCACTGCGGCAAGTTGGGCTATATTGTGAAGGACGGCCAACGTAAACTAGGGTTATGCCTGGTTTGTGGATCAGCTCAGTACTAGGCTCGGGATTGCAAGGAGCATCGTAGAGCAGCACCGATGGTATACCGGCATATATTTCCAGCACTTCCAGTGTCGAGGCCATTCTACCAGGGTCCGAGATCACCCTACGCAGGAGTTGGGGCGATACGACCAGCATCACCGAGAGGGTACCAGGGGAGGCCACCTTTGGCACCGTAGGCAGCCCATTTTTAGCAGGCCAGACAGCAGGCTAGAGCACAAGGTCATGGGCAGGCTTTTTCTATGATAATGGAGGAGGCAGAGATAGCTGGGGAGGTCATCATAGGTACTATTTTATTTGCTTCATTACCTGCAGTAACTTTGTTTGATTCTGGTGCCATGCATTCATTCATAGCTGTTAGTTTTGCGGCCACCCATAGAATATCTACTGCACCCCTTTCGAAGACCATGAGGATTCTTATGGAAGGAGGAATAGTACCTATTAGCGACACCAGTTGATCTTGTCAATAGTCGTTTGTAGGTGTGAGATGCATGTCCGCTTTCTTATCTTCTCCATGCCAGACTATGATGTGGTACTTAGCATGGATTGGTTGAGCCAGTACCATGCGACGCTAGACTGCCGACGTGGATGCATCATTTTTTGACCCCGAGGCTATTCTGAGTTTGAGTTTCTCTGAGGATATAGGGAGCTTGATGACCATTCTATCCCTGAAGCCCATGTTGTAGTGGAAGAGCCAGCATACCCGACGATCATATTGGAGTTTGTGGACGTACTTCCAGAGGAGCTTCCAGGACTGTACCCTGATAGGGAGATAGAGTTTTCTATCGAACTAGTTCCTGGGTCGACACCGATTACTTCTTATGTGTACAAAATAGCATCGAAGGAGGCACATGAGTTGAAGATCCAAATAGATGAGCTATTGGATTTGGATTTTATTCGAGCTAGTGTTTCATCGTGGAGAAGCCCAATTTTGCTTGTACCGAAGAAGGACGGGTCAGTATGGTTGTGCATCCAGAGAGTTGAATGCTATGATAGTGAAGAACATATACTCTTTGCTTCGTATTGATGATTTATTTGACTAATTGGTTGGTGCTTGTGTGTTTTCGAAGATTAATCTCAGGTCAGGCTATCACCAGATCAAGGTACGGAAAGAGGACATTCCGAAGATGACCTTTTGTAACACCCACTTTTTCAAATAAGGGTAAATTTGAAATTTTATATTTTAAATCATTAAAGTATTTGATTTTAGTCATGATATGATTTTTGGTGATTTTTAGTTATTTTAAAACTATTTAATTGAGTGAAATGTAAATTGGTGTTTTGCTAGTGTAACATTAGTCATACATGACCTAGAAGACTAATCATGACCAATGAGACCTAATCATGTGTTTAGGATTTCAAATCTCTACTTTTAAGCCTAGGGGTATTTTAGTCATTTTGACACTTTTGTGATTTTGTGAATTATATTAATAAATTATGTGTTAGTTAAATTGTTGAGTCTTGACCTAGAAGTTAGCCTAATCTACATTGTTAATCATGACCCTAGAGACTAAGTTAGAGGGTTTCATTAAAGTAATTACATTAGTGAAATATCTAGATATTTGTTAAGGAGATATTTTAGGCTAAAGGTTAAAGGATGTTACTTTAATTGTGAGCCCTTAGATTAGCTAGAAATTGTTGGAGAAACCTTAGCCCCTCATCCTAAACCCTAACCCTAACCTATTGGCAGCCATCATACCTTTTCCTCCACTATAAAACCCCTCTCAAACTTAGGGCTAGCCTCCCTCCTTAGAAAAATTAGATCCAAGAAGAAAGAGGTGAGTTCTTGCCCTAGTAAATTCACTATAATTCCATTTTATGTCCTAAAATCCTCAAACCAGTTGCAAACCTTCCTAATAATGGTATTCTTGCTGTTGTGATGTTTTGGTCCAGCTTGCTAATGATTTGAAGTGTTTGGACATCAAGCAAAGTGTTAGAAAGAGCCCCTTTTCTATTGAAAGTTCACACTAAGGTAACTTCTCCAAATCTCCATGAAATCCCTGTTAATCTTCATGAATAGGAAGCCCTAAGGGTCCTCCTAGGGTTTGGATAGGATTCGAGCTTGGTGTCAGAGGTTTCGTGTCCATTCTGGATACGTATCAGTGCCAGTGGCACTGTGTTCGACGAAATGCCTCAAAGGGCATTTCGATCGATTTAATTAGTTCTTTTTGAATAGGAAAGTTAGTTTTGATATGGTCTTTTGATTCCTGTGTTGGTGTCTTAATTTTGTGTCGCTTTTGTGTCGTTTTGGTAGCTTGGACACGCGCGTGCACACGGCCGCGCGCAGCTGCAGGAATCCCCTGCTACTCGGGGGCAATTTCTCCATGGACACGACACATGGACACGTATAATTTGACACACACTATGGGGCAGTGTCTGTCATGACACTCCCCAAGTGACACGACTCTTCGTGTCGTATCGAGGGTGCACGACACGCTGCACTGGTTTTGCACTGAGTCTGTGTACTCATGTTTGTACCCTCTGATACGCGTGCCTAACATGGACACGCGGACACGAGGATGCAAGACAGGAGGACCTAGACCTAGCCTAAGTCTAGGGGTACCCAGGTGCACGAGCACGTGGCCTACCACGTGCTGTGTCGTGTGCACGACACTCGTGCACACGTGCACGAGACCTTGTTCACTGCATTGTGTCAAATCGCTGTTCTAGTTTTTATTCCAGTTTGGACACATTGTGTCCACTTGGGTGGATACCTTTGCATTGTGCGACACATGTATGATATATATTTTGGTTACCAACCATTAGTTTAGTAAATTAGGTCGAATTGGTTGGTTAAAATCATTTTTTCAATTTTTTTCTGATACATGTATGAACAGAAATTTCCCAGTTTATATACATGAACCTTGTCACCTAATTTTAAACCAATTAAATACTGTTAATGTTTAGTTTCAGTCCCTAATATGTTACTCCTATGTGTAATCTAACTGTAGTTCGAATTTGGGTTGATTTAGTTGTATGTTGGGTTCGAAATGAGAGTTTCAAACCTGAAAACTAAATGGACTGAAAACTGGGATTTGATACATGATTTGATTTCCTTTTTTTGTTATTCCTGTCACATGATGCAATGTTAACCTGCAAATTGTTGTTTAGTTCATGATTTCAAGTCCAAATGTGTTCCCCTACATTATATCTATTTGTGATTCGATTTTGGAATGTTGGGAGTTGGGTAGACTGTGAATGAATGAGGGTATGTTATGATACATGATTTGAATTCAAAAGCATGACAGTAATGTTAAATTCCAGTATAAATGATGTCTTTCCTTACTGCAATGACTGGTAGATGCATACCTGGGATTTATGTTTCAGTTTTGGTTTTTGATTTTGAGAGCTTGGGTTGAATTCCTAGTCATTGGTTTTTCATAAACTTAGCTTCAGTTTCAATATGTTCATGAATTGGTTTCCTTCTTCCTAATTAATCCATGTGTTAACATTTGGCAAATATCTAAGAATTAGTTAGTTGTATTCACAGAAGTTGATTTCCAGTTTTAATGATTTCCTTTCATTGCTGAATTTGTCTGGTAAAGGTATGACCTGAGATATTAGATTCAGTTTTGGTTGGAAAGTTTGAATGATACCTTGTGATAATTAGGTGCAAGTTGATGAATGTATAAAATCTGAGTTAAGTTCAATTGTAAATGTATAACTGAGTTTTCCAATTCCTATAACCTGAAATTCAGTAAGACCCTAACTGTGACTCACTCTCATGTGTAGTGTAACCTATGAATTCTGCATTGCCTTCCCTTATTCCTGTGATACACCATTGCCTAACACACACACTAGCTTCCCTCACACATTCTTCACTGTTGGGTTCTATGCATACACACATAGTTTCTACATAACACACACAGGCCTACATTGTTACTGTCACATATAATTCCTGTACACAGCTCACTTGTTCACATATTCCCCACATATACACTCACACCTTGCCATTCTTTACTGACCTCTTACATGACCACCATGACACACACTCTTGGCTATGTGACACACACACACACACTCTTGATTTATGACACACACACCCACATATTTTTTTCCCTTCTATATATGCATGTGTGTGCACCCTAAATTGATCCCTATATGTAGTGTGTGCAAGGTGATTACCTGTGTGCTTGTGAGTGTCTGAATATATATTGTACCTATAATAATTAGCCTATGTATTCCTAGTGTTGGTCAATATATATGGTATCTATATATATGTAATGTGTTGTACTTAGGTATAAGGAATACTTGATTGTGGTGTTGTCTAGAATGGAAGTATTAGACCTAGTTAGCCTAGCTTAGACTGAATTAGACTTGGTGGACCTAGTTTGACTTCTACGGTTGACCAAGGTTGACCAAGAGTTGACTTGGGCCTAGATTGACCTAGAATTATGTAGAATGCATAGTAGGACTTCATTTTACTATTCTGGACTTGTTGTGACTTGTGTTGCTCTGATTAGGAGCCAGACACCACTCCTCGGGCAGTACTTTTCATATTGGACATTCAGATACAGGCGAGTATATTCTCTGATCGTTTCATACTTGTCACGATTTATATTCTTGCTCTAGATTACTTTTACTTGATGCTGTCACGTTATCATCACGGATTAGTACTATACGGATCTCTTCTTGGGATGTTATCCCCCTTAGCGGGAGCATCGGATAATTTATGACATGTGTTTCATGTACATCATGTATTCCTTGCTTCGACGTTATTCATGTACAGTCATGTTCTCTCATGTTCTTATATGTACGTTCATGTACTCTCATGTTCTTCCATGTACGCTCATGTTTCCTCATGTGTTTCCTGTATAACCAAAACATCATGTACGTAACATAACGGGACTAGATCCTTGTGTATTAATTGTGGATAGGGGTGAGTATAAATGGTCATGTGATTTACCCATCATGTTCACTCTGTTACTTTTCATGTTTATCATGTACACATCAGCTTTATTGGCCGATGTCCCACATGTTCACTCATGTACATCATGTTCAACCTAAGCCAATTACATGCCATCTTGTACTCTAAATCACTAGTCACTTACAGTTCTTACTTATCATGTATATATTTCCAGTTACCAAATATCGCTCCTGTTTCATGTACATCTTCTTACAGCGTTTCATGTATTTTATTCTATTGCCTGCTTTATATTTTCTGCCATGATATGAACTGCATGAGATGTACTGTGCTCGCTCCTGTCCTGACTGGACCTGTTGAAAATATTACAGAGGATGAGGATGAGGCCCTTTACACCACCTATTACGGGGCAGGCTTAGACGACACCTGCGACCTGGCTCCTCTGGAGGACCCAGCTGCAGTTCAGGATACTACTCCCATAGTCTAGGCTAGTCAGCTAGGCTTTATCTTCTTTTCAGCATTGTTTTTGGCTTTCAGTTGTTGTTTTGAGATGTATATATTCTTTCATATTCTGTAGTTGAGACTTGTACTTGGAATATTTTCTGAGATGTTATCTTAGACACTAGACTCTTCTGATTATCTGTACTTCACTTTTGAGTTCTATATCATATCGTACTTTTCTTCCTTAGTTGTGATTGAGTTTACATTCTGCTATGTCACCCCCATTCGGAGAGTATAAACTGCCTGGCATTATATATTGTTAGATGTTGTGACCTAGGACAGCGTTCTACCGCCGACACTGCGGCGTAGGCTGGACGTACCCACTTCTCGTGCCCTAACTCTAGGGTGCGGGTCGTGACACCTTTCGAACGAAGTACGGGCACTATGTGTACCTTATAATGTCGTTTGATTTAACCAGCAAGCCAACAGTGTTCATGAGTCTGATGAACAAAGTATTCCACCAGTATTTGGACAAGTTTGTGATGGTATTGATTAATGGCATTTTGGTGTACTCCAAGAGCCACGAGGAGCATGAAGAGCATCTCAGGATCGTGCTGGAGACATTGAGAAAGGAAAGACTCTTTGCCAAGATCAGTAAGTGTGAGTTCTATCTGAAAAGGTATATTTTCCTGGGCATATCATTACTGGAGATGGAATAGCGGTAGATCCAGAAGAGATTGAAGCAGTAAAGACTTGGCCTGCACCGATATAGGTTACAGAGGTTAGGAGCTTTCTCGGACTTGTCGGATATTATCGGAGGTTCGTAGAAAACTTTTCGAGGATTGCTGAGCCTTTGACGCATTTGATGCATAAGGGTCAAGAGTTCATCTAGACGTAGGAGTATCAGACGGCTTTTGATGTGTTGAAGAAGTGTTTGACTATAGCACCTATCTTGGCTCTACCATTAGGATCTGAAGGATTATAGTGTACAACGATACATCTGGGAGCAGATTGGAATGCGTTCTATTGCAACACGGTAAGGTTGTAGCCTACACATCAAGACAGTTGAGGGTACATGAGAAAAACTACCCGACATACGACTTGGAGCTAGCTGCAGTAATTTTTGCACTAAAGCTGTGGAGGCACTATCTTTACGAAGAGCGGGTAGAGAGCTTTACTGATCACAAGTCTAAAGTACATTTTTACGCAGAAGAAGCTGAACATGAGGCAAAGACGTTGGGTAGAGCTGATGAAAGACTTTGAGATCAAGTTGCAGTACCATCCGGGTAAGGCAAATATCGTGGAGGATGCATTAAGTAGAAAGCCGTGACATACTTCTTGATGAATCAGCAACATTTATTGGAGGATCTCCAGGAGTTGAGATTGAGGTCATGTTGCCAGGAATAGATGGACAATTATCTACACTTAGGGTATAATCTTCTTTGGTTGAGAGGATCAAGGCCGCCCTACCAACATATGCGAGATTCAAGAGACTCCGGGAGAGGACCGAGGCCGGGAGCAAACATGACTGCAGATTCACGAGGACGGGACATTGAGGTGTGGAGATCGCATATGTGTTCCGAGTGGCGAGCTACTGGTGGTATGGGATAAAGTAGAAGATGGCACGATTTGTAACGAGAAGCCTGGTCTGTCAGCAGGTTAAGGCTGAGCACGAGAGGTTCACAGGACTATTGCAGCCACTTCCCATTCCTGAGTGGAAGTGGGAACACATCACGATGGACTTCGTTATTGGATTTCTGAGGAGCCCCAGCGGGAAGGATGCAGTTTGGGTCATAGTGGATCGACTCACCAAGTCGGCCTATTTCTTACCCTTCAGAGTCGGGAAATCGACAGAGATTCTTGCTGATTTGTACATAAGGCAGATAGTACGTTTACATGGAGTACCGGTCAGCATTGTGTCGGATCGAGATTCCAGATTCACATCCTACTTTTAGAGGAGTATGTAATAGAGTTTGGAGGCTCGTCTCAAATTTAGTACATCTTATCATCCGCAGACTGACGGACAGTCAGAGCGCACGATCCAGACACTTGAGGATATACTGAGAGCATGCATGTTGGACTTTAGAGGATCTTAGGAGGATCATCTACATTTGTTGGAATTTTTCTATAACGACAGTTACTAGGCGAGCATACATATGGCACCATTCGAGGTACTGTATGGTAGGAAGTGCAAGTCTCCAGTTTGTTGGAGTGATGTTGGAGAGCGTCAGATATCCGGTCTAGAGTTAGTGACCCAGACAGTAGAGAAGGTGAAGCAGATTCACAGTCACCTCAGAGCGGCACCGGATAGGCAGAAGCACTTCGCTGATATGCATCGCCGACCTTTGGAGTTCAAGGAAGGATATAACATATTCTTAAGGATATCCCCAATTCGGGGGACTATTAGATTTGGCAGGAGAGGAAAGTGGAGTCCGAGGTACATCGGGCCCTTCGACATTCTGAAGCGAGTTGGTGAGGTAGCTTATCGTTTAGCATTACCCCCATCACTTGAGGGTATGCATGACGATTTCCACGTATCACAGGTGAGGAGGTACGTAGCAGACCCCAATCACGTGCTAGACCATTTCGAGACTACAGTTGGACCGAGCCTATCATATGTGGAACAACCAGTTGAGATTCTCGATCGTATCGAGAAGGTACTGTGAGGGCATACGATTCGACTTGTCCGGGTTGCGTGGAAGCACCATTCTCTGGGCGAGTCCATTTGGGAGCACGAGGGCTCTATTCTGGAGCATTTTTCTCATTTGTTCGAGGATCGTGGTACGAGTTTACATACAACTTTTCAATATCGTAGTAATCCCTTAAAATTCGTTTCCCTAAATAGTGCAACAAATTTTAATTTCGGGGACAAAATTTTCTAGGGGAGAGGATGTGAGACCCCTATTTTTCTTGTTATTTTGTTTAATTATTATGTGCAATTAAATTAGTCAAATGCCACTACTAGATGCTAAGTGAGTAATTTCCCTGCGTATAAATATTTGAGTTTAAGACACATCTAATACCTTCACTACTATTATCATACATTATTTATTATTATTAGTTGGTGAATAATGTTTCATAAACTGTTAAGGTATTTTTTAAAGAATTTTAGATTAGGTGAGAAATTCCTTCAATTCTTTTATATATTATATAAGGCTTAGGTTTTTAAGAATAGCAAATGTTTTCTATTTTTGGACCACAGAACCGAGCCCAGCCTAGCCAAGCATTGCTATATATATATATATATATATATATATATATATATATATATATATATATATATATATATATATATATATATTAAAAAATATATATATATATATATATATATATATTAGTTAGGTTGATTTACGGGACCAAATGTATATATATATATATATATATATATATATATATATATATATATATATATATATATATATATATATATATATATATATATATATATATATATATAATTTTTTGTTTTTGTTTTCCTTTCCTTCCCTTATCTTAGCTGGCCCATCATTTGGTCGCGTAAATCAACCTAACCAGTTGCTTGTGCAGCAGCAGCTGCAACATATTATTATAGATAGGATCCGTACCAATACCAACATAAAACATCACCCGTTATTTCAAGCTATATGTACTGTGCATCTTCCTCACCGTTGGGTTCATGGAGACACCAATCTTTTAGGTCATGCGCTGAGCTTCCCTCGACAGCTCACTCAAAACCCCAAAACCACACTCTTCCT
This sequence comes from Iris pallida, assembly GCA_029216955.1. Taxonomy (NCBI): domain Eukaryota; kingdom Viridiplantae; phylum Streptophyta; class Magnoliopsida; order Asparagales; family Iridaceae; genus Iris; species Iris pallida. The sequence continues at coordinate 1,535,879 of JANAVB010039020.1, read as the reverse complement.
ATAAATATATTCACATTCTTCATTTCATCCTTCATCTAACCCTATCCACCGTTAAGAGCACCCCCCACTCTCATTTCCTTGAACACCTTCATCATCTTTGTCACGACCCACTCTCGAATAATCAGACACGAGTCGGACACGCCCAACTTTCATCATTGGACACGATGAAGTAAGCTGTACCAATATCTAGGAAAACTACAAGTCCAGACATAAATGAATATAAACCACAGCATCTATATAAGCGAATCCCAGAATCAAAGTACATGTCTAAGAGTTATTACATTCATCCAGCTAAAAGAAAAGTAAAGTCTGACAGTCTCAAGTACAATAGAATATAAACTGCTAATGGTAGGGTACTAGGCCTCCTCACCCTCTAAGTCCAGAGCAACTCCAGCTGGCTCTACTGCGTCTATAGGCTCACGGCCATAATATGTGTCACACATAGCCTCCATCTCATCTGCAACATATCCTAGTCAGGAGCGAAGCAAAGTACAGTTCTAGGTAATGAACAAGAACATCATGATATGGAAATACGTACATGAGAACATGAAATATGAGATACAGGAAATGAACACGAAAGTACAGGAAATAAAGTACAGGAATATAAACTATGAACCTGAAGTACAAGATATGACATGTGTACAATGTTTGAAATACAACTAGCCTATGTGACCGGCTGGGGTGAGTACAAGAATATGTACAGGAGTACATGAATATCGGTACGGCTTAGGACCCGCGTGCACGATGCGAGGCCTATGCTATCTACATGAATATTGTAACCGGGGTTTGGTCACATAGATTTCTCCTCCCCGACACAAGTAAGTACAAGAACAGAAAAGTACAAGGGTATAAGATATCGTGTCACATCGTGTCATCAAGAGAAGTACAAGATATGTAAATGCACAAAACCATAGAAAGTACTTACCTTGCTCCGGGAAAGTACGAGTAATGAATGGAGCTGGATGTCCTCCTGTCAAATTGTTAAAAGTTGATTAAGTTCTAAACAAGTACTATCAACTATCCCAGTCCACTATAGAATTTGATAAGGTTACTTAGTGTTCAACCTATCATTTAATATATTTATAAAGATGAAATAATTTATTACAAAGGCTAGGACATAGTTTATCTTAATATATACTAGCTAGCTCAATATGATTCTAGGCTAAAACATGAGTTTGGATTTTATAGCAAAATGAACTTATGGCACCTGCACTTCTACAACATCCCTTTTGGAATAACTAGGCTTGAAATATAATGAAACTACACATTCAGTTCATAAGCAAAATATAGTATTTCTCCCCTGTAGCTTATTCCTTTGGCCTCAGGTCAAACCAAGGTTGCATGGGTAAGACTTTAGCAACCCAACCCAGCAGGTATATTTCAAAACCAAATTTCAAAAACACTAGTTGCATAGCCAACAGTATTCAACAGTCATACTGAAAGTAAGCCCCCCTCTTTTATAATTAGCTATAAAATATTTTGGGAGTCTGCAATCTCCAGGTCATTTAAACCTGTTTAGCTTCTCAATTCTACTACTCAACAGCTATAACCCCATTTAAGTCAAATGCTGAAACACAAACACAAAGGAAATCGAAGAGATTACAAACAAAATACATGAATAACAGAACTCCCCCATGGGTCTGTATCCATCCATCCTGCACCCGACACCCAAGCTCAGTTGATACCACTTGACACCACACACCACTGATCCCATATAATATATACATATATTAATAGAAGTCATCTTCCTATAGGAATTATACAAAGCTTTACACAAAATAAGAAACCTAACAACCAAAATGATCACCCCAAAAGTTCGGCCAACGGCTATTACTGCCCTGCACCCGACGACTTCGTAACAGATACGACACAAGCCACCGGACACGACTAACAGGACACGAACTCACAGCAATTCATCGGACACGGACATACTGCTATGCGAATCACTGGTCATACAACATAGGTGATAACACCTTAAATACAGACCAAATTCTAACAGAGTAAAGAGTTAGAAGAGATTACCTGTAGAAAGATTGATCCAATGAGATTCGCCTTCGAAAATAAGCACTCCTCCTCCGAACTCAGACAACTTGTAAAATCTTGATTAAGCGTTTGCCGAACTGTTTTGTGCAGGAAATTGAAAAGGCAAAATTTAGGTTAATTTGAAATAGAGTGATCTCTCCAGAGCATCAATTAGAAACAAAACTTTGCCAAACTTACTAAGAATTCTCAGATCAATTATCCTCCCGAATTCAAATCAAAATCCAAACGACCGAATTAAATTGGTAGAATCAAAAGAAAACAGTATCGATTCAGATTCAAATATTGACCGAAATTCGACCTGCTGCAAATTTGACACTCACCGAGCATATGGATCGGAGTGTTGGAAACGAGTCTAGCTTCATTCAGTGACTGGAATGTTGTTCGATCTACACAATTCGATTGGAAGGAAAGGATCACAACAACTATATAAAAATAATTGCAAAGGAGCACTCGATTCGAACTCACTTCCTTGACACAACAAATCAACCAAATCAGAAGAACACGACCGCAATATTGATACTGAAAAATGAATTTCGACCTAGAATTTCAAGATTAAGAACGATCGTCTCAACGAAATCAAACAAAATAGAGGATGGATCGGAACTCACTTTTCGACACGGTTGATGCGCCGTCGGTGGAAGCTTCGGAGAACTAAGAGGACATGGAATGCTCAGGTAGGCAGCCGTCGGAAGAGATCGCGTCGCCAAATCGTCGAGACATCGCCACCATCAACATCTGCTTCAAAAATGCCGACGGAAAGTGGGGTTTGGGATGAGAAATTTTTTTGGGAGACTGAGCTCTCTTTCGAGAGAGGGAGAAAAAATTAATTGTGAATAATTTTCTCTCTCCACCAGCAACTTAATAAACTTAATCCCATTTACATATAAGCCCCTCCACCAAAAGACATTTATTGATATAACCCCTCACCTTTTTCATTAATTGCACAAACAACCCAAATTCTGTTAGATAGGTAGTTACAAGTTGCTAGGGACTGGGGACCACTCCAAATAAATTTGAAAATTAGTTATTTGCCAAAAATTTAAATTTTTCTCCAAAAGCAATCATGAACTATTTATTCAAAAATATTTAATCAAGAATTATTATTATTCGAAATGGTTTAAATCAAACTTATTATAATTTAGTAAACTAAAATATTTCTCGAGAATAGGAAGGTGGAACTACAAATCTCTCACCCTTAAAATAATTTTGTCCTCGAAATTCGAGAGGCAACAAAACAAAACCACAATTAATTGTTTTAACACAAGTCATTTATTGAATTTAAATTTTTTGAAAACCAGAATACAATCAAGCAAACAAACTAGTATAGCGCTCCCACATCTCGTCCTCGCGCTCCCATATGGACTCTTCCAGAGAGTGGTGTCTCCACATGACTCGAAAAAGCGGTATAGTCTGATTCCGTAGTTGCTTCTCCCTCCGATCAAGGATCTCCACTGAATGCTCCTCATAGGTCAAGCTCGGACCCACCTCTAGCTCTGAGTAGTCCACCACATGGCTCAGAGCCGAAATGTAGCATCGAAGCTGAGATACATAGAAAAAGTCGTACACTCCCTCCAAGCTAGCAGAAAGCGCTAGTCGATAGGCCACATCGCCAATCCGTGCCGTTACGTCGAAGGGTCCGATGTACCTCGGACTGATCTTTTTCCCTCTGCCAAATCGAATGATGCCTCTGGTTGGCAAGATCTTCAGAAACACTCTATCTCTAACTACAAACTCTAGTGGCCGTCTGCTGCTGTCCGCCCAGTGCTTCTGCCGATCTTGTACAACTCTGAGACGCTCTCTGATCAATTTGACCTTCTCTGCTTAGTCTACCACCATCTCTGTCCTAAGTAAAGTCCTCTTACCAACGTCGTCCCAAGATAAAGGTGTGCGATATCTCCGTCCATAGAGTGCCTCGAACGGTGTCATTTTAATGCTAGTCTGATAACTGTTGTTATAGGCAAACTCCACAAGATTTAAGTGATCCTTCCACGAACCGTCGAAATCCAGTACGCAAACCCGCATCATGTCCTCCAATGTCTGAATGGTCCTCTCGGACTGCCCGTCTGTCTGTGGATGGTAGGCGGTGCTGAACTTCAATTGTGAACCCAAGCTCAGCTTTAGACTCCTCCAGAAGTGTGATGTAAAGCGACTATCCCTGCCTGAGATGATACTCACTGGCACTCCGTAAATCCGTACGATCTGACACATGTAGAGGTCTGCAAGCTTCTCGATCGACAGTCCTACCTTGAACAAAATGAAGTGAGCAGATTTCGTCAATCTGTCCACAATAACCCAAATAGCATCCTTGCCATCGGGCGTACGCGGTAAACCAGAGACGAATTCCACGGTGATATGTTCCCACTTCCACTCCGTATTAGGTAAAGGGTGGAGTAGTCCTGCTGGTCTGTGGCACTCCGCTTTAACCTGCTAGGACACAAGGCATCTAGAAACGAATCTAGCAACTTCTCGTTTCATCCCATACCACCAAACATACTCCTGCTGATCCTTATACATCTTGGTAGATCCAGGATGAATAGAATACTGCGACTGGTAGGCCTCCTGCATAACCTCCTCCCGTAAATCCTTGGGCAAACACAACTGGTTTTCATGCCTCAGGGATCCATCCTCTGCAATAGTAAAATCGTCCAACAATTCTGTCTTTGCCTGACCTCTGAGACATCGGAGTCCCTCATCTAGAAACTGGGCCTTCTTGATCTTCTCTACCAGTCATGACTGTATCTGCATGTGCATCAGCTGCAATCGAACTTCCGGTAGAACAATCTCGATCCCTAGACTCTCAAGATCTACTAGAAGATGCCGGTCCATAGTAAGGAACATAGCAATAGGATATCGACAAAGAGCATCTGCCACCACATTCCCCTTTCCAGGATGGTATTGCAGATTGATGTTAAAATCCTTCATGAGTTCCAGCCACCTTCGCTGCCTCATGTTCAGCTCCTTCTGAGTGAAGACATACTTCATGCTTTCATGGTCCATGAAGATGTCCACTCTCTCCATACAAATAGTGCTTCCACAATTTCAAGGCAAAAATGACTGCTGCAAGCTCCAAGTCATGAGTAGGATAATTCTTCTCACGAGGCCTCAACTGTCTAGAAGCATAAGCAATGACCTTCTTGTTCTGCTCAAGTACACATCCCAAGCCCTTCCCTGATGCATCGCTGTAGATGACGAATCTCCAGATCCTGATGGCAAAGCTAACACTGGCGCTGTAGTGAGTCTTCTATTCAGTTATTCAAATGCTGACTGGCAGGCATAACTCTAAATGAACTCCTCGTCCTTTCGTATAAGCTTTGTCATTGGCTCTGCTATCTTGGAAAAATCTTTCACGAACTTCCTGTAGTAACCTGCTAGCTCCAGAAAACTACAAATCTCTTCTACTAACTTGGGAGGTGCCCATGCTTCCACAGCTTCAATCTTCTTGGGTTCTACATAAATCCTCTCTCCAGTCACCACATGCCCCAAGAACTCCACTGTCCAAGAAGAACTCGTACTTCGAGAGATTGCCGTACAGCTTCTCCTTTTACAGAATCTCTAAAACAATCCGCAGGTGCTCCATATGCTCCTCCTCGGTCTTCGAATAGATCAGAATGTCGTCAATAAAGACTACGATAAACTTGTCCAGATACTTGTGAAAAACTTTATTCATCAAGTTCATAAACACTGCTGGAGCATTGGTGAGTCCGAACGACATCACCAAGAATTCGTACTGGCCGTAGCGAGTATTGAAAGCTGTCTTCGGAATATCCTGTTCCCGAACTTTCATCTGATGATACCCCAACCAAAGGTCAATCTTTGAAAAGACCTTAGCTCCACTAAGCTGATCAAACAACTCATCAACCCGCGGCAATGGGTATTTATTTTTGATGGTGATGTTATTGAGTACACGGTAATCGATGCACATTCTAACAGTCCTATCCTTTTTCGGCACGAAGAGTATCGGTGCTCTCCAGGGTGAAGCACTGGACCGAATAAACTCTTGTCTTCCAACTCATCTATCTGGGACTTTAACTCTGTAGCTTCCTTTGGGTTGATCTTGTAGCAATGCTGGGACTTCGATGCTGATCTGGGCACTAAATCGATACTGAACTCCACATCTCGATCTGGCGACAATCCTGGCAACTCCTCGGAAAAGATGTCGAGAAATTCTGCAATCAGCAGGTGCGACAACTTCTGGTCTTCTACAACTGCTCCGAAGTAGACTCCCGCTGGTCTCTCTGCAATCCGTTTGTTGATCTCGAACGGTGGAACTCCAGGCGGGCTGAAAATCATCTTTCCTTTATGGAAGTCTATTACAGCAAACTGCTCACTCATCCAGTCGACTCCGAGGACTATATCAAATCTGGGAAATGGCATCACTAGAAGTCGAGCCCTAAGTTCCCTCCTAGCTATAGTGATAGGGCAATCCACCATCTCACTAACTGACACTACCCCTCCTCCTGTCATAATCTAACAGTTCCTCCTAGTGGGCTTAGGTGTGAAGCCGTGTCTATGCAGAAACTCATATGATACAAAGCTATGTGTGGCTCCAGAATCAAACAATGCAATGGCAGGAAATGAATGTAAAAGGATAGAACCTATAATCACATCTGGAACTGCCTCGTCCTCCTCAACTGCGGCCATGACGTAAGTATGTCCCTGCTGTGGTGGTCCCCTCTGCTGCTGATGCGGTACAAAATGCTGCTGCTGAGTGGGTAAAGCCTGAACCCCCTGTGGTGCAGCTGGAGGTACTCTGGTGGTACATGTGGTGGTCCTCTAGCTCCTCGTGGTCCTCCTGTCAGTCGAGCTACAGCCTATGGACAGTCCCTCATCTGATGTGCGTCTGATCTGCAAAATAAGCAGAGCCCGAACTTCTTGCGACATTCGTCGAAGCGGTGTCCTGGTCGGTAGCAGAAAGCGTAAGTAGCTGCCTGCTGTTGTCTCTGTGGCTGAGGTGCATGAACTCTGGCTGGACGGTGATGCTGCTATATCGGCTGCTGTGGCCTCACCTGAATCTAAGTCCTCTTCGCCGGCATCTGGTAGCTGCTGCTGCCGATGTCCCGGTCCCTCTTCAGCTTTAGATCCGCCTCTTTCTCCACAGCTTGAGCAATCTTGAGGATGCTCGCATAAGTAGTCGCCTGACTGATCTCCACTGCATGCTACAACTTTCTGGTGAGGCCCTTCTTGAACCTCCAAGCCCTATCCACTAGTGCTCTGACTAGGTTCTTCGCGAACCTACTGAGTCGAGTAAACTCCAGTGTGTACTCCGCCACCGTTATGTTCCCCTGCTGCAATGCCTCGAACTGTATTCGAAGCTCATCTCGCTCCATATCTGGGAAGAACTTCTCATTGAACAGAGTTTTGAAGTCTGTCCAAAGAACCTGGGGTGCATCTAACTGGAGCCGCTCTCGGTACCAAGCTCTGGCAAGATCAAAAAGTCGTATGCTCGCAACTTCCACCTTCAGGTCATCCGGGATCCTCGCCATAATCAGTATCATCTCAGTATTTTCCAGCCACTCGTCCGCATATACGATCCCCTCATGGCCCAGAAATCCATCGGACAAAGGTTCTGGTAGTCTCTGGCAGTCCTCGGCTTCGGTGCTGCTGGTGCTGGTGGTGCTACCGGTGCTGGTGCTATCGGCTCTCGGGTCCTGAGTACATCCACGACTGTCGCCCAAAACTGTGCGGCCTGGTGGTTCTTAGCCTCTATGAACTGCTGGAACATGGCCATCACCTGGGCGCCGTCAAAAGTCATCGTCGGGGATAGCGGAGGAAAGATAGGAGGCGGTGGCGGAAGCTGCTCTACTGGAACGTCTGGTGCAGACTTTCCCGTACTGCCTGCAACTCCAAGATGATCCGCGGTCTTCTTCTTATTGACCATCCTGTAATAAAAGAAAACTTTGTGATTGAATACCCGATGTACCCGATTTCCTATGTTGTGATTCAAGTTTTCCTAGTTTAATCAAGTCCCCCAATAGTACACTAATACCTAGGTACCATTAGGAAGGACCTGCATGGGCCACCACTAAAAACATGTCACGACCCGCTCCGAAATAATCAGACACGAGTCGGACACGCCCAGCATTCATCGTTGGACACGATGAAGTAAGCTGTACGATTCTCTAGGAAAACTACAAGTCCAGACATAAATGAATATAAACCACAACATCTATATAAGCGAATCCCAGAATCAAAGTACATGTCTAAGAGTTATTACATTCATCCAGCTAAAAGAAAAGTAAAGTCTGACAGTCTCAAGTACAATAGAATATAAACTGCTAACGGTAGGGCACTAGGCCTCCTCAGCCTCTAAGTCCAGAGCAACTCCAGCTGGCTCTACTGCGTCTATAGGCTCACGGCCATAATATGTGTCACACATAGCCTCCATCTCACCTACAATATATCCTAGTCTGGAGCGGAGTAAAGTACAGTTCTAGGTAATGAACAAGAACATGATATGGAAATGCGTACAGGAGAACATGAAATATGAGATACAGGAAATGAACACGAAAGTACATGAATATAACTACGGGAAATAAAGTACAGGAATATAAACTATAAACCTGAAGTACAAGACATGACATGTGCACAATATTTGAAATACAACTAGCCTATGTGACCGGCTGGGATGAGTACATGAATATGTACAGGAGTACATGAATAAAGGTACGACTTAGGACCCACGTGCACGATGCGAGACCTATGCTATCTATATGAATATTGTAACCGGGGTTTGGTCACATAGCTAGTGTATTTCCCCTCCCCGACACAAGTAAGTACAAGAACAAAAAAGTATAAGGGTACAAGATATCGTATCACATCGTGTCATCAAGAGAAGTACAAGATATGTAAATGCACAAAATCATAGAAAGTACTTGCCTTGCTCCGGGAAAGTACGGGTAATGAATGGAGCTGGATGTCCTCCTGTCCAATTGTTATAAGTTGATTAAGTTCTAAACAAGTACTATCAACTATCCCAGTCCACTATAGAATTTGATAAGGTTACTTAGTGTTCAACCTATCATTTAAGATATTTATAAAGGTGAAATAAGTTATTACAAAGGCTAGGACATAGTTTATCCTAATATATACTAGCTAGCTCAATATGATTCTGGGCTAAATCATGAGTTTGGATTTTATAGCAAAATGAACTTATAGCACCTGCACTTCTACAGCATCCCTTCTAGAATAACTAGGCTTGAAATATAATGAAACTACACATTCAATTCTTAAGCAAAATATATTATTTCTCCCCTGTAGATTATTCCTTTGGCCTCAGGTCAAACCAAGGTTGCATGAGTAAGACTTTAGCAACCCAACCCAGCAGGTATATTTCAAAACCAAATTTCAAAAACACTAGTTGCATAGCCAGCAGTATTCAACAGTCACACTGAAAGTAAGGCCCCCTCTTTTATAATTAGCTATAAAAACATTTGGGAAGTTTGCAATCTCCAGGTCAGTTAAACTTGTTAAGCTTCTCAATTCTACTACTCAACAGCTATAAGCCCATTTAAATCAAATGCTGAAACACAAACACAAAGGAAATCGAAGAGATTACAAACAAAATGCATGAATAACAGAACTCCCCCATGGGTCTGTATCCATCCATCCTGTACCCGATACCCAAGCTCAGTTGATACTACTTGACACCACACACCACTAATCCCACATAATATATACATATATTAATAGAAGTCATCTTCCTATAGGAATTATACAAAGCTTTACACAAAATAAGAAACTTAACAACTAAAATGATCACCCCCAAATTTCGGCCAACTGCTATTGCTGCCCTGCACCCGACGTCTTCGTAACAGATACGACACAAGCCACCGGACACGGCTAATAAGACACGAACTCACAGCATTTCATCGAACACGGACATACTACTACGCGAATCATTGGTCATACAACACAGGTGATAACACCTTAAATCCAGACCAAATTCTAACAGAGTAAAGAGTTAGAAAAGATTACCTGTAGAAAGAATGATCTAATGAGATTCGACTTCGAAAAAAAGTACTCCTCCTCCGAACTCAGACAACTTGTGAAATCTCGATTAAGCGTTTGCAGAACTGTTCTATGCAAGAAATTGGAAAAGCAAAATTTAGGTTAATTTGAAATAGAGTGATCTCTCCAGAGCATCAATTAGAAACAAAACTTTGCCAAACTTACTAAGAATTCTCAGATCAATTATCCTCCCGAATCCGAATCAAAATCCAAACGACTGAATTAAACTGGTAGAATCAAAAGAAAACAACATCGATTTAGATTCAAATATTGACCGAAATTAGACCTGCTGCAAATTTGACACTCATCGAGCATATGAATCGGAGTGTCGAAAATGAGTCTAGCTTCATTCTGTGACTGGAATGTTGTTCGATCTACACAATTCGATTGGAAGAAAAGGATCACAACAACTATATAAAAATAATTGCAAAAGAGCAATCGATTCGAACTCACTTCCTTGACACAGCAGATCAACCAAATCAGAAGAACACGACCGCAATATTGATACTAAAAAATGAATTTCGACTTGGAATTTCAAGATTAAGAACGATCGTCTCAACAAAATCAAACAAAGTAGAGGATGGATCAGAACTCACTCTTCGACACAGTTGATGCACCGTCGGTGGAAGCTTCGAAGAACTAAGAGGACAGGGAACGCTCAGGTAGGCAGCCACTGGAAGAGATCACGTCGCCAAGTCGCCGAAATATCGCCACCATCAACATCTTCTTCACGAACGCCGACGGGAAGTGGGGTTTGGGATGAGAAGAAATTTGGGGAGACTGAGCTCTCTTTCGAGAGAGAGGAAAAAAAATTATGAATGAATTTCTCTCTCCACCAGCAACTTAATAAACCCAATCCTATTTACATATAAGCCCTTCCACCAAAAGACATTTATTGATGTAACCCCTCCTCATTTTTATTAATTGTACAAACAACCCAAATTCTGTTAGAGAGGTAGTTACAAGTTGTTAGGGAGTGGGGACCATGCCAAATAAATTTGAAAATTAGTTATTTGCCAAAAATTCAAATTTTTCTCCAAAAGCAATCATGAACTATTTATTTAAAAATATTTAATCAAGAATTATTATTATTCGAAATGGTTTAAATCAAACTTTATAATTTAGTAAACTAAAATATTTCTCAAAAATAGGAAGGTGGAGTTACAATCTTCAACATCCTCATCACCTTCGTCTCCACCATTACCATCATTTAGTCGGCAAGGAGCCATTGACCATCCTCTTTTCCGTCGACGCATGAGGCTCTCAGCAGCAGTCGGCCACGACGAGGGAAGCCTCATTAGCTCGACGCTGGCTCCAAGCGCATGATATTCTCAATCTTCGCCGAAGAACAACATCGAAAGGAAGCGCTATCCTTCCTTCTCCCCTCTCTCGGTCGCCGACAAAGTCACTGCTGAAAAGCAGCATTGGCGTGAGCCACCAGTGCTGCCTCTTCCTCCAGCGTCTCTTCTGAACCGCACGGGAACCCTCTCGCCGGCAAGCACGAGGTCGACAACTCTTGGTACACTCTTTTCTCTTCTCTATAACCCAAGTCTGTCAACCAGCTAAATGAGAAATTCTAACTACCTAATTAAAGTTTTGTATCTAAGTGTAGAGTTTTCATAACTGTGCCATGTCTTAATATGGATAGCTATATGTAAGGTTAGATAACACACATAGCAGCAGAAGAGAGTTGATTTTAATTTTGTTATCCTTCGATATAATCTATTGCCCTTTAGCACAAGTATGTAGAGACTGTCAGATAATCATGTGAATATTCAAGGTGTTGGCCAAACCTAATATAGGGGAACATGTGGAGAGGGGTATGTTCCTCAAGATGAACGAATAGTAATTGATGTTCAGTAGTAGTGTTGGGAACAGTTAGGAAATGGTTACTTTCTCCTCACCCTTATATGGGCATTACTCTAAGAGGCTATAAGAGAGAGTAGTAGTAGCAGTACTACATTTTTTATGATTGTATAATTTGGTTGAAATGGAGAGCTTTTCCTCATATATTGTATGATATGAAATACATTAGGTCGACTGGGTGTGTATGATGTAGAAGAATACATGGGTAGCTATTCTCCTTAGTTATACATGCTGCCATGTTGAAATAGCACAAATGATGAGTAACTATACTCCTTAGTAATACGTAGAGTTAGAAAATCATATAGTTTGTTGAAATTAATAGGAGTGGTATAGGGCTCAGCATGAAGAAGGAAGCTGGATGTGTAAACTTTTAAATGTCACTGGGATGAGCTAACGAGTTATTTATGTAGAAGTATAATATTATTGTCTAGTGTTAAATTTTATGGTTGCTGATGAATGCAATATAAGAAAGGATGCTGTTGAGTGAAGTGGGATGATTAAGTGAGTTATTAAATTATTGGAAATTATACCAATACTTTAGGGGTAAATTCCTAATATTGTGACTATTGGTGAATGGAAAATGTTTGGATTATAACCTAGGCTTGAGTTGGTATTTATCTACACAACCGAATAATTGTATTAGTTAGGGATTCCTAATTAAACATCACATTTAACTTATATCATATTGAGTGAGACTAGACTTTTAATATTATTTTCCTATATAAGATAAAACTTTAGTTTAATTATTGTTAGTCTAAATATTATTCTCTAGGTCCTTTTGTTACCCTGGACTCTTCGGGCGTGGACATTGGATCAGCTCTTCTTGTTCAGCAACTCGAGCCAGGCAAGTGTACCTTGCCATTCTTGTACTTCATTTTTACTCTGTAGCGTTTAAATATTTCTTCTGTTTTATCAAATGTAATACCTAGGGCCATGTTCGGTACACTACATTCGAATCACATTCGGGTGCCGATGGATGTTAGTGCCATCGTGTATCGTTATCAAATATTTACTTTCACGTTATCGCGATAATTCGTTGTGGGGTACACTTTGACCCTAGGACATGTTCATAGATACTATATACTGACAAATTCCCATACTTGATTTATATCTTGCTATACGGATGCGCATGTTTGATATTATGATGATGACTTGAGTATTCTACATTACATTTATTATTATGACTCGATGTCCTAGCTAGAGGATCACGCCGAGCATCTCGTGGATACGATTCGTGAAGTCACACGGGAGGGGAGAACATACATCATGCGCTTGGGCTACTTTCCTATAAGGTATGCCGTTGCCTCATTACCAGAGCACCAGGGTTTCTTAGATGCCACAGCTTCCTTATCGGAACTGTGGGGTATTTCATAGTTTGCTGGAGTGCCTATCAGATCTCTGGGGTAAATCATAACAGCCCGCGTGTTCAAGTGATGATCTCAAATTGCATTTTCATTCTAGATTGGTTATGATAGATTCACCCCATTTATCAGTCTTACTTTTATTTATCTATTCATTCTTTACTGTCGTACATTGGCTTGTATATTATGTACCTTGATGCATCCCACTGATGACCTAGTTTTTTCTAGATTTAGACGAGGAGGACTATTCGAAGATCTACGTATCCGGACTTGACGTAGGAGCAGTACCAGATTCAGAGGTTGAGGTTTACCCAGCAGAGTAGCTCGATCATTGGTAGAGCTCTTCATTTTATCTAACTTCATTACCTTGTTAGCATGTCGTCAAATCTAGTTATCTTTTTGTACTTCATTTTCATTTAGTATTGTATCAGCGAGACTATTTCCGTATGACTCTTTTTATTCAGTATTTGTATTATGTTTTATTTACTGTTATTTGTAGATTCATATTATTTTCTTTTTGAGTCTATTCGGCAAGTATGATTATTGGGCTGCATAATAGTATTCGTATTTCCTTTTCTTATGTTTTTGTTGTTTAGATTAAGATATAGAGTTGATATAGTAATAGTTGCACCATTTCGAACAGCTTATACGTATTCTAGTCAGACTAGAGTCTGGTTGAATACGTAGCTGGTTATGCCATGTGAGTCAATTTTGCGTATTTGGGACTGGGGCGTGACACTGGCACTCCGTGCAGATGCACTATCTGCCTCATGTATAAGTCAGCCAGAATCTTCGTAGACTGCCCAACTATGAAGGGCAAGAAATAAGCCGACTTGGTGAGTGTTTGCAAAAAACAAAAATTAATCTTTATTTCAACAAACTTTGTAAAGAAGATTACAAGAATTCTGGGAAAGTACAACTATAAGAATCCGATTTGAATGACGATCGCTTTATCCCTTGGACGATGTGAACTTTGAAGACGGTAGCCTCTGAAGATTACAACAGCACTTTGGCAAGAACTCCTGATCTCTGGTGATGATCTCTGATCTCTGTCTGTGTGTGTGTATGATCCCCTCTAGGAAGGACTTGAAAATCTATTTATAGAGTTCTGGAAATAACTACTTTTTAGTTATTCTGGAATGCGTAATATGGATTGCGCTGTATTGGACCGTGCAGACGTCAGACTGCGCTGGCAGTTATTTGATCGTGGGCCAACTGTATTGGACACATGGCATTGTTTGATTGAAATGCGTATGATCATGTACAGACGGTTACCACGTAATGATTCATTGATGGCATGAAGGCTACGTGTACTTTGTCAGTTGTATTGATGGAGTGCGCCACCTGAATTGTGCTGGCTTCGAATTGTACTGGGATGGACCGCGCTACGACGGACTGCGCTGCAGGCAGATTGTGCTGTATGTACAGCTGTCCTCGAGCGCTGTGCTGCACGATAAACGAACAGTTTCCTCGTTCTCTGTGCTGTCAGCTGTCAGAAGATCTGATTCTCTGTCAAGTAAAGATGACGAGGCCACGTCAGCTTGCGCACTTGGATGAATGCGCAGTTCAGCCTGCGCAATCGAGTTGGTGCACAATCTGTCTTCTGCACAGTTCACTTTGAAGGATGCATAATTTGATTTTCATGACTTCTTTGATGGGTGCAACTTGATTTTTAGGACCTACAAGACCCCCTTCAAAGTTTTCGAAGTTTGAAGATAGTCAAAGCTTCGAAATACTTTGAATTTTGATTTTTAAATCAAGTTGCGCATATGATGACCTGTCTGCACAATCGGAGGAATTAGCCCCTGTTTATTCGGCACAATCTGAGGAGTTTGTTTCTTTTGGAAAACTATAAATAGTTCTCAATTCTCTCTCTACCATTCTTTACTTGCTTTCAAACTTTCGAAAGAGAAAACTTTTCGAGCTTTCCTGACTCTTCTTCTTCTTCCCGTCGATCTCAATAGCTCCAAAGCGCTCTGCCGTCGAGAAAGGCAAGGCCCCCGCCGAGTCTTCGGCTCGTGCTGTGCCGTGTCCTTCTCGTCATGAAGTTGCTCACCCAGCACTGCAAGGTAGTAAACCCGATCGAAAGACCCTTTCTAGGGTTCTTTAACACTGTTGATCCTTCGAACCTGTCTCTTTTTAGAGATTTGGTCATATTGTGCCGCCCTGTTTAGGGTTTCGGTTGCAAAAACCTAATAGTTTTTATTTTTATGAAGACTATTTTCTTGCACAATCGGTTAGAACGTGCTGGCAAAAGTCAGTGCAGTCTGCTGATTTGCACAAGGCTGTCCAGCGCAAACTGATGCTTTACGTAAGTTATTCAGTACAATCTGATGGCTTGTGCAAGAGGATGAGTTGGCGCAACTGGACATCTTGTGCCTAGAAGCTATTGTTGCACAATCTGATGCTTGCACAATCTGATGCTTGTGCAATCTGATGCTTGCACAATTTGCTTACAGAATCTTTGATTTTAATTGTACTGAATTTTGTTTTTTTCTGTTTGATGTAGTTAACATCAGAGAGGACCCTGAGTATGAAATATTTACAAGGTCCCTTGCTGAGCAGGAATTTAAAAAAGATTTGTCCCATGTGCTCTTTCCACAATATGTTCTGCCATCCTCCCGCCAAGCTATCTTGGTTGCTCAGGACAATGAGACTTTGTTAAGTCTGATAAATGGGCAGCCCCTGCAGTCTGCTGATGCTGTTACCCACAAGAAACCCATGTTCTTATTTGGCGAAGCCATCGACAAGAGTTCTCAGCCAAGACCCCGTGTTGATCAGAGAACTTTCCAAAGGAAGGAGAAATTAATCCTATTACCGAATATTGCTAGATGCCTCCCTCTAGCCTGATATGCTCATGCAAGCCATCCCAGGAGGATGGACTAGGATATTACTCCCCTCCAGCAGGCAAGGACAGGAAAGATTTGTGTCAAGAAAGGACCAAACAACAGAGACATGTTCTATAGCTCCTCTGAGCGACATAGCACTTTACTCAGAGGGTTGAAGCCAGGCTGCATCCTTCCAGAGAACTCTTCTTTACTGCTGCCGGTGAGGACACCAATCTTTGCTAATGAGTATACAAAGGCTGAGGGCAGATACCCGGATCAGGACATCCGGCTGACCGGTCTGGTGAACCCGGACAACAGGAGGTGGAACTGCATAGCCAACTGGATATTGGCTCAATTCGAAGACAAGCTTAAAGAGATCGAGCTTTATCATGCGGTATACGCTACCGTATATGGATTCCACCCAAACCCTCATCTGTTTCTGGCCTTGGCAGAGAGGTATAATTATAGGACAGGGACATTCATGATGCCCTGCGGGGAGATTGGATTAGCCCTCCATGAGATGAAGTACATCTCGTGCTTACCAATAGGAGACTTCCCTTATAAAGAGTATGTTCCCACAAACGACGAGTTAGATAGACTACGTCGGGAAAATACAGAAATGGTGGCAGTTTTCGATGAACTACTGTGTCATTACAACATATGCTCCCTGTACTATAAGAGCGGCTCTTCCGGCACCTGTTATTCATCGAAATGGTTGTCTTATCTTTTTCTTAATCATATCATTAAGAAAAAGACTAAGGATCATGACACATGCAACCCGACTTTCTTCCAGTCCCTCAGCCACAGTGAAGTAATAAGACTGATGGAAGAAAATAAGAAAATAGATATCAGAGTTAATGATAAACATCAATACCCTCCACTCAAGACTGGAGATTTTGTCAAGAGTTTTATAAGAATGGGCTACAGGCCCATGTCACGAGAAGCCCAGCTGGCAGGATTCCTGACATACTGGCTCCGTCGATTTGTTGTACCCGGAGCAAGCGTCGTGGACCGCTTCCACCGTGGCGCACTTTTTGCTGCTGTCTGGTTAGTCTTTGGCTACCGGATGGATTTACTGTCAGCGATGACCTGCAGAGTGAATGCAGGTTTTCGTCTGTATGTTGACTCCATGATCAAATGGAAGGGTGAGAAGGGGAACTTCCCTCGACTGGAGTTGCCTTACACCTATTTATTCGGGTGGTTGCTTCTGCACCATCAGTCATTGATGAACCCCGACATGGGAGCAGTCGGTGGTAGCTTTCTGCGAAGATTCTCCCGGAGTAAGTGGGTGTACATTAGTCTGAAGGACTGCAGACATGCCCTGAACCTTGGGAAGGGATGGAACTTTTACTGCGTTGCCCCTCAAGCCGGTTATGAACATATGTCAGCAAATTTAGTTGACCTTGGGAGGCAACTGTTGGGTCGGGCAGCTTTTGACTGGCTAAGGACGATCAGGCCGTCCCACTTGGTATATAGATTTGAAGAGGAGTGTTATCTGGAACCATATCTGCCAAGTCGCTTCGCTCGTCAATTTGGTTACGACCAGTTCCATGTAGGCAACGCTATAACTTGCCTACAAGGAAAGGGGTATCTGATTGATGGTGCCAGAGCATGGGCCTACTACAACGCTCGAGACACAAGGACAGTGTTCTCGATGCCAACCAAGAATGATCATGGCCCTAGAATGTTATATACATATTCACTATTTTATACAGCTGCAAATACTTTTGCCGAGAATTTTAATCTGGTAGATAGCTTCGCGACGGCGACGCGTTTGAAAAAAGGAGCAACTACTATGCTGGTTCCAGGAAATGATGAACAATATGAACCAGTGGATGATCCCTTGGAAGCCTCAAGGGAAGCTAACTTCCCTGAGGAAGTTAACGAACCACAGAGGATTTCTTTGAAAGTTGTTAAGTCTCCGGCCAGGGAAAGGAAGAGAAGGATTAATGAGCCTTCCTCTCCAGTTGCCAAAAAGAAACTCCTCTTAGAGCCATCAGAGAAAGTCACTACCAGATCGCAGTCTCGACAACTGGCCGAGTCGACCCGAGAAGAAGCGACCATACCGACTTCTCTTCTACAGCGGGTTGATGTGGTAGATGTTGAGAGTCCAGAGGTACCTCTTCATCAAAAGAAACTGGCTTTTAGGAAAAGAAAGAAGGTGATCCTGTCCTCGGTGGTGGCCAGTGCTGCTGCTGGAATTACTATGTCATATCCTACTCCTGTCTCAGAGCATAGGCAGGAGACTCGTAGTCCAGAACGGAGGGACGAGACTGATCAGAGAGAGGAGGCTGCAGAGCCTAGGGAGGATATTGTAGAGGAGGAGCAAGAAGCTTTGCGATCTCCTTCACCAGCGGTAGAAACTACTCAACTTCCTGTTACACCAGGAATAATCCGCAAAGAGGAGGATTGTTTAATGATTGAAGCATTAAATGATTGTGACTTCGGTCTACAAGAAGATGCTGATCATACCACTGCTACTGCCAGCGAAGAAGTACCTGAGGATAGCATGAGCACTAAAGATACATCAATAGAGGCTATTGATGATACTTTGAATCAAGAAGAGAACACGGATGTCCATAAATCTCCTGAAGTTGTTGAAGATACACTAGCTCCTGAAAAGGATGTTGAGGTGGAAGTGTCTCCTGAAAAGAATATGGGTAAGGAAGTAGCGCCGGAGGAAGCTACTACCACTGATCCCAAAGGTATTAAATGAAATTATTAATCTTCTTTTCATAGATTAACAACTGGCATCTCTATTTTTGACCCACGTAGAAATCGAATCATCTCTGGTTCCTCCTTGCACTGATATAGTACCGATAACAGCAATAGCCGGTGGCAGCCGACATCTGTCGGGCGGTTCTGAGGCCGGAAGTAGCCAGGCAGTGATGTCTGAGGCTACCTCTGCTAGACTGGAATCTGCACCCATAGACGAGAGGCTTGTTGCTGGGGCAAGTCATGGTAAGATTGCCTTTGATCTTTTGATCCTTAATTAATTAATTGTTAATGAGAACAACAATCAATGATAGGTTTATTTGTCTTTGCAGAAGAACAACCGGGAGGAGCAACCAGTTCTACTTTAGCTCCCTTATTTAAAGAACTCTCTATTCAAGTGCAAGAACGTCCATCGGCACACACATGCTGCTTCATCATCAATGGGAGTAGCTGCTACCCCTGGTGCTTTGGCAACTAACCAATTTATCATTAGTTCTTTCAGCAACTTGTTCTTTAATGCATTGGGACCCCTAGTAGATAGGGTACTAGAGAAAGAAGTTGTTGATTTCACTACTGTTAGAAGCCCAACCTCTCATTTGATAAATGCCATCCGAGGTCAAGGAGATGAAGCTCAAGCTATTTTTCTTGAGCACATACTGGATGAGCTAGAAGCATCGGTTAAGATCTGCAAAGATCTTAATCGAGGGGAAGTGGACTCCTTAGTACAAGCTGAATTTGAAAGGATGTCTCAAGAAGTTGCCATTGAGAATGCTAATTTCCAGACTTTCATAGACACTTATACTGCCAAGGCTTCAAAATATGATTCTCAAATGGAGATAGCCACCTCTGCTGCTGGAGAGAAGGAGGAGAAAGTTACTGAGTTGAAAGCGAAATCTGTTCGTCTTCAAGAGGAGATTGCCCGTCTCCAAGAAGAGTTGAAACTGGTTCAGCATACTCTAGAAGATGAAGTCACACAGCATCAAGCTGCCACTCAGCAACTGGACCTTCTGACTCAAGAACGAAATGAATATGTCATGACTCATCAGGCTGAAATCTCCCGCCGCTTAGTGACCTTACCGACTTTTAATAAAAAGTCCAGAATGGAGGAAGCTAGGAGACGAGTGATAGAATCCCGTGAGGAGCGACTAAAATCTTTAAAACAGCAGATGGTTAACTTGATGACACCACCGACCGAATAGAAAGATTTTCTGTATCTTCTTGTTTTGTTGTGATATGTATCTTTGTAATGTCTTTCATCTTTGATCAATAAAAAGACATTTTTTTTGTGGCTCTATTATTTGTTGCATATCTTATTTAGATATAAATAATAGCGATAGAAAATATATTCAGAGGTACAAGACATGATATATTTCTTGATTCTGGAAAATAATTATATTCAATTATATCTGCTCAGAGGTAATATGGACGTGGCAAATATAATTTATTGAATATCATTATTTCAATAGACAACTTAATCAAAGATGACAAGTTGCTGATAAGAACGAACTGGTTGATTCATCAAAATGTGTGAACGAAATAAATAAACTAAATGAATCATCAGGATGAATGTGACGAACGGGTGAACCGTCGGATAAATGAACGGACGAACCATCAGATGAATGTAATGAACAGACGAGCCGTCGGATGAATGGAATGAACGGGTGAACCGTCGGATGGATGAATATAATGAACGGACGAACCATCGAAAGGATATGATGAACGGACGAACCGTCAAATAAATGTAATGAACGGATGAACCGTCAAATGAATGGAATGAACGGGTGAACCGTCGGATGAATGATTATAATGAACGGACGAACCGTCGGATGATGATTATAATGAATGGATAAACCGTCAGATGGATGGAATGAACGGGCGAACCGTCGGATGATGATTATAATGAACGGACGAACCGTCGGATGATGATTATAATGAACGGACGAACCATCAAAAGAATGTGTCGTTTCATAGTCTTACGACTCTCTGTCTATAAATAGAATAGAAAAATCAGATAGGATGGTCATTTTCACTTTTCAACATAAAAAATGTCGTCTGGAGATGCGTCCAAGAAGGCTGAGATTACCCTGAAGGTTGAAGTAGATACTGGGGAACATCCAGTCGAACCGGCTCAACCAAAGCAGATAGCAATGGGCGAAGGTTCGTCTGCCCCCAAACCGCTAAAGGATATCTTGGACTTTCTTCTTGAACCAGGGAAGACTGAAGAAGAAGAATCCATGAGGATGGCTGCTTGCAAGTTGCTGGTGGGTTCCAGCAAGAATGTTCTCAACTCTTTTGCTGATCATGTTTTTGATAAGGACGGTAGTGGCCCGCGTCCCAATTTTGAGAAGGATGATAGTGACCTTCCTTGATATTATGTACTATCATTCAAGATGAAATAAAACTAAATTTTATTTATGAACTTGTCTGATGATTACAAACAATGTCTGTTACATTTATACATAATACTTTTTGAGGAATTTGCCATTGATGGGCATCATTGCAACTCGACCGTCTAGCTCTGTGAGTTGATAGGCTCCATTTGAAAAGACTTTGCTTACTATGTAAGGCCCTTCCCACTTTGCATCGAACTTGCCTTTGCTCGAGTGAGTCATAGTCATAGGACGTCTGACGGTTAGAACGAGCTCTCCTTTCTGAAATGCTCTAACCTTAACTTTGCGGTTGAAAGTCTTTGAGATGCGGGCTTGGTATAACTCAATATGCTGTTGAGCCAATAGCCGCTTCTCATCGAGCGCTTCTAATTCTTGAAGTCGGAGAAGATTGTTGTTTTCTGTAGTGAGCTCGTTGGCGATAGCAATCCTCAAAGACAGAATTTGGAGTTCTAGAGGTAGAACTGCTTCACAGCCGTACACCAAAGAGAAGGGTGTACAACCTGTAGGGTTGCGGACCGTAGTGCGGTAGGCCCAAAGACATTCTCTAAGCTTTTTACTCCAGTTTCGTTTGTTAGTAGATACAAACTTCTTGAGGAGCTTGATGATAATCTTGTTGAAAGCTTCAGCTAAGCCATTAGCAGCAGGATTGTAAGCTGTCGAAGCGACATTGTCAAACCGATGATCGTCACAGAACCTTGTGAACTTTTGGCTGATGAATTGAGGTCCGTTGTCGTGAATGATCCTTCGAGGTACACCAAATCGATAGATGACATGGTGTTTGACAAAGTTGATGACGCTGCTGGTCTTGACTTCAGCCAATGGTATAGCTTCGGCCCATTTGGAGAAGTAGTCGGTTATTGCCAGTATGAACCGATGTCCTCTAGAAGAAGGTGGATTGATGGGTCCTATGATGTCCATGCCCCAAGCTTCAAAAGGCCAAGAAGCAGCAGTCGGATGAAGAAATTCTGATGGTTGATGAATGAAATCTGCGTGGATTTGACAAGCTCGATATTTCCTTACATATTCGATGGCATCAGATACCATAGAGGGCCAGTAGTAACCCATGCGTCGGATGCGATCCTGTAGCTTAGGACCGGGTTGATGTGCTCTGCAGATACCGTCGTGAGCTTCACGCAGTACTTGCTTTGCTTCATTACTAGCAAGACAGCGCAAGAGTAGGCCGTCATAAGTTTGCCGGTAGAGAGTTTTGGTGGTCTGATTATAGTAGAATCGCAGAGATCGTCGACGAATACTCGTAGCCTCCTTAGGATCTTCGGGGAGTATGTCATGGACCACGAAGTCGATGAAAGGAGTTCTCCAATCTTCATTGATAACATTGATTTTAGTAAGATTACTGAATTCAATATTACGATTGTTTTCGACGCAGAACAATTCCCGATTAGAGATGACCACCACCTGCTGTCTTTTGATAGGGATGGCTAAAACTGCTGCAAGATTGGCCAAAGCATCTGCCTCAGTATTGCAAGCTCGGCGTACATATTCAATGAAGAAGGCTTTGAATGATGTAGCCATATTGATTGCCGCTTCAAAGTAAGGCACTAGATCTTAATAGAGAACTTCATAAGTCCCTCTAACCTGGTTAACAACCAGCTTAGAATCACCATAAACTTCAAGATACTCGACGTCAAGTTGTTTGGCTAGCTGAAGGCCAATAAGTAGAGTATTGTATTCTGCCACGTTATTAGAGCAAGGCTCATCTAAGGAATATGCTCTTTAAATAGCTGACCCGTCTGGAGAAACAAGGACAACTTCGACTCCTGCGACAATGGCACCATTGGGTCCAATCCTGGATGTACCATCAAAGAATAGACGCTAAGTAGGAAATTCTTCGGAGATTGTATTAGATTTCAATGTCTTGTCTGGAATTTTATCATAGAGTTTGGATGTCTCTGGAACAGGATGAGCTGCTAAGAAATCCGCCAGTGCTTAGCCTTTGACAGACTTTTGAGGAATATATACCATGTCATATTGGGCTAGCAGAATGGCCCATGTAGCCAGCCGAGAATTGAGTGTAGTAGGCTTCTTCATCAGTACCCGAAGAGGATTAACTCGGGATATGACATGAATAGTTTGGTCAATGATGTAATGCCGAGTCTTTTGAACAACAAACATAAGAGCTAGACATTCCTTTTCGACCGGACTATAACGATGTTCAGCACCAATCATAGTACGACTGAAATAATAGATGGCCTGTTCGTGGCCTTCTTTGTTCTTTTGGGCCAGTAAAGTGCCCAATGAATGGTCCATAGCACGGACATACATTAAGAATGGTATGCCAGAGATTGGTGGCACCAATACTGGTGGATTCATGAGATACCGCTTTATGTCGTCAAATGTTCGTTGACATTCTTCGGTCCAAACGAAAGATACACCCTTCTTCATTAGTTGAGTAAATGGTCTGCAACGTCCAGACAAATTTGAAATGAATCTCCTGATGTACGCAAGTCGACCTTGGAATCCTCGTAGCTCTTTTAGGTTGCGTGGAGGACGCATCTCTTGAATGGCTTTGATCTTCTCGGGATCCACGTGTATACCCTTAGAGGTAATGACGAAGCCGAGAAATTTGCCACTAGAGCCACCCAAGAATGACTTGGTGGGATTTATTTTGAGTTGATGTTGGCGTATGAGATTGAAGATAGTTCTCAAGTCTTGGATGTGATCTTCCTTTAGACGACTTTTGACAGCAATATCTTCGACGTAGCATTCGACAGTCTTGCGCAGATGATCTTAAAATATGGTACTCATGGCTCGTTGTTATGTTGCACCATCGTTCTTGAGACCAAATGGCATGACAGTATAGCTGTAGACTCCGCGAGGAGTGCAGAAAGAAGTACGTTTTTCGTCTTTAGGATTCACCCGAATCTGATTGTATCCGAAGAATCCATCCATGAAAGATACGCTCGAACCCACAGGTGTTGTCAATCATGACGTCCGTGATAGGGAGAGGAAATTCATCTTTTGGACATGCTTCATTAAGATCCCGAAAGTCGATGCAGACTCGAACTTTTTTGGTTTTCTTTAGAACTGGGATGACATTGGCTACCCAATCAGGATGCTGTTCTTCTCAAATAAAGCCACAAGCGATGAGCTTCTTGACTTCATCGTCAATTGCGTCCATTATTTCTGGTTTGAAGTGCCGTTGTTGCTGTTTGACCGATTTTGTATTCGGCAAGATGTTTAATTTATGAGTAGCAACTTTGGGATCTAGACCTGGCACGTCTTTATAGCTCCAGGCAAAGACGTCAATGTACTCTTGAATAAGAAAAATTAATTCTTGCTTATCTGCCTCTGGAAGGTTCTTGCTGATAAATATCGGATGAGGTAACCCGCTCTCTCGTACATCAACTTGAACTAATTGATCTTCAGTAGGAGGTTTTTGTTGTTCGAATCGGAGTTCCCATTGGGTATCCATTCGTTGAGCCCAAGGATCTGTTTCAGGACTTTCTTTAATAACCTCGTCATAGCCTTCTGGAAATTTGACGGAGACCATGTTAGAAGATACAGTCAGCCGATGAACTTGACCGATGCTGGTGTCAGAATCCCATGATCTGGAATCAGAAGAGTTAGAGCGCTCCTCACTATCGGTTTCGGAGACTGCTGGGGATAATACCGGAGGAGAAGCGTATCCGAGACCTCTTTTGGTCCTGCTATAATACATCTCTGACTTTCCTTTCGGAACAGTTGTACGGATAGGAGTTCTTCTATCTTTTCCGTAGTTGAGGCCATTATTGAAGTCATAACCCATCTTTCGGATGATGTCTTTTGATTGTTGACTGTAACGACGGAGTTGAAGATGCCCCGTATCATTACTTTTGCTATCATCCGTATAGCTAAATTGTTGTTCCGGTCCTTTACTAAAAAGTATTGGACTCTCGCCTTTCTTACGAGCGGGAACAATACGATATAAATCCTTTGGGTGTTCAAATGAGACTTC
Organism: Iris pallida; assembly: GCA_029216955.1. NCBI lineage: Eukaryota > Viridiplantae > Streptophyta > Magnoliopsida > Asparagales > Iridaceae > Iris > Iris pallida. The sequence goes on along the minus strand of JANAVB010039020.1, from coordinate 1,510,714 downwards.
TGTTTGAAGAGATTGTACAACTCCCATCGTAAATGATTGAAAGCTATCTAACATATCCAAATAGCACTTAGCATGATAAATAACATCAGTATACTGGAAAGTAGATACTTTTTTATTGATTTGTACATTTGTATTTACAGCAGGACCTTTAGCCTTAGCAGGCTTGGTCAGATTGATTACAAGATGGGGAGAAGAAGAACGTGGAGGAGAAATGGCTTTGTTACGACGGAGGTCATTAACAAGCGGCTCAGAGGAGGTGAGCTCCTTTTTATCCTTGTTATGAGATAAATCGATAACAAGTGGCTCAGAAGAGGTGAGCTGCCTTTTTTTCTTGTTACGACGTAAGTCTATAACAAGTGGCTCAGAAGAGGTGATCTCCCTTTGATCCTGATAATCATCAGTTGGTTGCTTCTGGACTGGCAAGTGAATAGCCAGTGGCTTGGAGGACTGAGGACGAGACACACGCCCTTTGACAGGTATGATGAGGGTGTCATTAGACACTGCTTCTTGCTCTTCTTCAGTGTCCAAAGATAGCACTACCTTCATGAATTCATCCTTGTACATACGGGCATCGTTGCAGTATGCTTCGACGCCTTTGAAAGGATAGAGATCAACAACCTCCTTTTGTACCTCTCCATTGTCATCGACATATTTAAAACATTGATGGAGAGTCGAAGGAACAATGTTATGCTCATGCAGAAATGGTTTTCCCAATAGAGCATTGTAAGAACAACCATGATTGTCAATGATGTAGAAGGTCACCTTTGTGCGAAGATTGCCTATTTGGAGTTTTAGGCGAATCTTGCCCAGAGGCTCACTCCTTCCCTAGTTGAACCCGAGGATAGTGGTGATTGTACTAGAAAGACTATACACTGGGATCTTCAATGCATCCAACATTATCTTCGGCATAATACTGAGGGCAGACCCTGGATCTATCAGAATACGATCGACTTTCATCGAGTCGACATATCCTGTATAGTATAGAAGACGGTCGTGCCTGTTGTTTTCCATCAGCATGTCATCCTATGTGAAAGTTATGTTAGGAATTAACTCCAACACACTATGACAATGGAGGCAAGAGACTGGTTCTGCTTTCGGCTTCTTTAGCAGGGCCAAACAGGTTTCTGCCTGCATGAGAGCCTCACTGAGAGTTTCCCGAGTCTCTTTTGAGAGGCGCAATTGTAGGACCGTTGAGCACCTCTAGAGGGGGGTGAATAGAGTGTGTGTGTGCAGCGGAATATAATCACCAATAAAAATTTAAACTATGGCAGATATATAAGAGACAGTAAATAGAGATAGAGAATTCAAACTCAGTAACACAGCGATATATACTGGTATCCCTCTGAGAGGACTAATCCAGTCTCGAGTACTCTTGCTCGATGTTAATCCACTATGGCACAAGCTTTAACTGAGAGCTTGCAGTCCCTTACAACACCGTACTTGGTGACGAGCGCACGACCAGCTCCACAACACACACCGTGCTTGGTGACGAGCGCACGACCAGCTCCACAACAAGAAAAGTTATTGAAACTTGGAACGACCTCTTTACAACTCTTGAGTAACCAAAAGACTCTAAATCAACTCTGATAGTACTGGCTTTTGGCTAAGAGATGTATAGGTGAGATTTGAAAATCTTAGATCGTTTGAAAACACTTGAGTAATAGAGAAGAGAGAATGAAGAATGAATTGATGATTTGAAATGAAAAGTTCTTCTCTATTTATAGGTGTTTTCTTCAACCGAACTCGGGCAGAACTCGGACAGAGTTCGGATGCAAATATCTCGCAAAGAGACGTTGCTCGCTGATTTGGAGGCAACAGAAGTTTGAATAACTTTTGACCGAACTCGGTCAGAGTTCGGACCAAACTCGGGCCGAACTCGGTTACGAGTTCTGTCAGGAGATATTTGAAAATCATTTGCAAAAACAGTTTTCAATAATGTTTTTGGTTATTTGTAAAATCATTTTGAAAGACTATTTTCGAAATATGTTTTTGAAATATTTGTAACCGAAAATACGAATGGTAAATAGGTAGGCTTTTGGAATGTGGACAGTTTTAACCCTAAGCCAGTATTACCACAATTGATTTTACAGAATAAATCCTAGACTCAATAAAATATAAAATACAGAATAAAATGAGAAATGAGTCTACAGAAGATTTGATGATGTTGACGCTTTGATTGATGCGGTACAGCGTCCATTGAATATGATTTCATGAATCCTGAAATAATTAGCAGTATTTTCTATATTTTGTGTATTGACTAAAGTGTATGTTGATTATCGAAATTGGGTGTGACCATGGAATGGGCCAACAGCAAGAGCTCGAAGATTGACAGCTGGGCCGGTGTATTAGCTAACTGAGCCAAGATATCAAAGTTGTAAGGCTTTTCAAGTCCAGAAGGAGATGACTTCTTCAAAGGTTTGTCGAAGCGGACTTGTTGTTTGCCTTTGTCAGCGACCGTCGGCTTGGGAGGAGTAGACTCTACAACCGGTGAAGATACAGTAGGAATATCCTCAGTAGAAGCAGGCTGCACTGGAGCAGGCTCAGAAGAAGAAGCAGGATTCTCTTGTGCTTCAAGGTAATCCTTTAGATAGGCTTTCCCTGATCTGGTGCCCAACAAGATTTTCTCGTCAACTATGGGGTCAAAAGACACCATATTGCAAGTCTTTGTTTTACCCTTGGAGCGGTCTTTCTTCTTGGAAGAAGAGGGAAGTTCGAACTCCGAGGCCAAATCTGGATGAATCCACATAATCTCGCCATTGTCAAGAGACAAGGGGACGAGACCTTCACTTCGTGGAGGAGGGAGATTCTCGATTTCAAGAATAGCTTTGGGGATAGGAATGACACCATGCTGTACCATCTGCGGCAAAAAGTCACTAAATTGAACTGAGACCATGTTTACGGTAACAGTTTTCTCGTCTTGCTGCAGAGTGACAACACCAGTGTTGATCAACTCTTGAATTTTGCCTTTGAGCACATAACATGCTCAAGTAGGATGCCCAATGAACCTGTGATAAACACAATACTTAGGATGATCAGTCTTACCGACTTTATCAGGCTTCTTGGGATCTGGGAGCTGGAGCTTATTGCTTTTGATCAAGCAATCAAAGATGCTCACTGTGTCATTCTCGTCAAAAGAGTACTCTAATTTCGGACGAGGTTCTCTTGGTGGAGGTGCTGAAGGAGTAGAAGTGGTCGTAGGGGGAGCCATATTGACTGCCAGAGATTCTTTGTTCTTATTCGTCAAGTTGATATTCAAAGTTTCTTTTCCCTTGCGGTTGTTCTGGCGATTGCCACCACCCGATGTCTGGTGTTCATCCCGGTCGGGGTTAGGCATTTGTACCCCTAGCTGCTTGAATTTGTCGGTGCTAACTTCAGGTGCTTTAGCGTTGACAATAAAAGATGGCCAATCTTGGAACTGAGTAGATCCCATCCACATGCTAATGATAGGCAAAAGATTTGACTTGTAGGTGTCTATGGTGACAGCGGTCGGAATGAGGCATTTTCAAAGCTTCCCGGCGGAACCTTTCAAAAAAACTCTCAGCGGTTTCATTATGTCTTTGTTTGATTTTATTAAGGGCTGACATAGTCATGTCGTTGATCCCCTCATAGAATCATTCCAAGAAGATTTGTTTTAGACCTAAGAAATAGGTGATACAGCCATCGGACAAGCTTATGTACCAATCGTATGCCACACCGGCTAAACAGCCGACGAATACTCTGGTAAGAAGAGCGTCATTTGGCTAAAGTTGAACAGTCATTACCTCAAAGTGGTTAATGAACTAACTAGGAGAAGTGCTACCATCAAACAGGGTGATTGTTGGGATTTTGTACTTTGGAGGAAATAGAACTTTCTTCCATTCAACTGGATAGGGTTGTTTGATCCCCAACCTCTGCAAATTGTCCTTCTCTTTGAAAGCCTCGAATTGAGTGCACAGGAGTTTGACAGCTTCATTAGCATCCTCCAATGATGAAGAATGAGCAGGCTGAATAAGAGTGTTAGGGGGAGAAACAACGTGGTAAGCACTACCCCCATCTCCTGACTGACTGAGTGTAGGTTGAATCTGTACAGGAGGCACTTGAGGAGATACTACCCCCAGCCCTGTATTGACAGGCACCGACGATGCTATGATTTTAGGATTTACAGGAGGTACGGTCGGTGGAACTGTATGCTGGGCCACAATGATGGAATGCATACTTGCAACCATTTCGGCCATGGTCTTGAGCTTGTCTTCTAGCGCAGCTATTCGTTATTCTTGACTAGCCGAACTGGAAGCATCGGGATCTTTAGTGACAACATAAGCTGTCACTTCTCTAGGTACAGTGGAGGACACTGTCTGTTCCGAACTTTCACTATATGCATCATAGTCGGAGAAAGAATCATCTCCTGAGTGAGAAGGAAGAAGATGACCGGAAGGATCTTGAAGATTCCTTTGACCGATTGTGTCTCGGCTTCGGGATCGGGTATGTTGGAATACTCCTTCAGAAGATTCTTGGAGTAAATTCAAATATCGCTGACTTGGCTTGCGAGGCTTGTCGTGCTTGGAGCACTTTCTACCCCCAGTGTCTCTGGAAGTCATGTTGACGGAAGCGTACAAAACTTTGTCTTCATCTTCTGACATAAGTTCAGAGTTTGTAAAGTTCAGACGATCGAAGACAGATCGTCTTGTTGTCTGACAACAACACTTGATGACAACCTTGTGGTTGCAATGGTGACCAAGTGGTTGCACTGGGGATATTGAGATGTTGTCCCATTTTTGCTTGAGGTGTTCTCGGGGATCGGGAACAGCAACGGGACGAGAAGAAGTTCGAGGGATGTGTTCTTTGACAATATTCGGAACATGGTTCCGGTTCTTCAAATATTTTGTCCCTTGAGTGTACAGGGAAGTACTCATTTCATTGGCATAGGTGTCCGGATTTTTGATCCTGGAAGTTTGCTTCTGATGCTGATTGGTCTTCGGCATTGGCTGTTTGCGTTTCACCGAAGTTGGTCGATTGAGATAAGTTCTTAGATCAGCAAACTCACCCCAGGGGTTTCTATCTGAGACACCAGCAATTTTCCTTGTTTGGAACGAGATATCTTGAGAGTTGGGAGATCTTGGAATTCTGCTACCGGAGTAGGCAGAATACCTCTCTGATCAGTACACTTCCCTTTGACAAGGAGGGAAGAAGAACCCTTGTTGGAAAGAGTTCTTGTACTGACTAGTACCGGAGCACGTTCAGATTGATCTTCTACGGTAAAAACCGAGGAAGACTGAGAAAAGACCAAAGGGCCTTTTCCTTTATTTTATGAAGAAGGGTTAGCTAAAGAGCGTTTCCCTCTGTTGTCTTCCAAGTCGTGGGACGAGAAAGTTTGAGAAAAGACCAACGGACCTTTTCCTTTGTTCTGGGGAGGAGGAGGAATAGCCAAAAGACTACCCCCAGTGGATTACGCAGGAGCAACAGGGTGTTTGAGAGGAGGAGCAGAGCTTTTCCCCTTGCTGTGAGAAGAGGAGAGATTAGCCAAAGGGCTGTCTCTCTTAGACTGCGCTGGCACAGTTTGCACATGGATTGATGGCGCACTAACATGTTGCGCATGAGTAACTCTGGCAGAAAGTCTTCTGGCTTCAGTCACAGTAGCTTACGCAGCAGGAGTCTTGTTGCCAGAGTGCTTGAGTTGCACTCTGGTTACTGGAGTGGTGGATTGCGCAGGCAGAGTGGCAGCCAATTGCGCCAGAGGAACAGGAGTCTTGCACTTTGACAGGGCAGCATATGAAGTGGTTTGTGCACTGGCAAGGGGAGCAGCATACTGCGCATGAGTAGTAGCAGCAGACTGCGCAACAGAGACAGCAGTCTTAGGAACAGAGGCAGTAGACTGCGCAGCAGGCTGAGCAGAAGCAGTGGACTGCACAACAGTGGACTGCGCAGCAGTCTTAGGGACCCACACTGGGTAAACTTTGCTCGTGGCAGAAGTTGTTGCAGTGCGAGGGATGGTCCTGGAGTTGATCATCGCCTCGTAGGCCGTCTGGTTGACCTTTACAACCAGCGTCTTCTACGTCTTTCCGATAGACACAATGTCACATTGAGTTGTCACTTCCTCGTCGGAGAAGAAAGTCGTCCCCAGCAGAGTCGCCATTTTGTTTGCAAAAAACAAAAGTTGATCTTTATTTCAACAAACTTTGTAAAGAAGATTACAAGAATTTTGGGAAAGTACAACTATAGGAATCCGATCTGAATGACGATCGCTTTATCCCTTGGACGATGTGAACTTTGAAGACGGTAGCCTCTGAAGATTACAGCAGCACTTTGGCAAGAACTCCTGATCTCTGGTGATGATCTCTGATCTCTGTCTGTGTGTGTGTATGATCCCCTCTAGGAAGGACTTGAAACTCTATTTATAGAGTTCTGGAAATAACTACTTTTTAGTTATTCTGGACTGCGCAAGATGGATTGTGCTGCATTGGACCGCGCAGACGTCAGACTGCGCTGGCTGTTATTTGATCGTGGGCCAACTGTATTGGACACATGGCATTATTTGATTGAAATGCGCATGATCATGTACAGACGGTTACCACGTAATGAGTCATTGATGGCATAAAGGCCATATGTACTTTGTCAGTTGTATTGATGGAGTGCGCCACCTGAATTGCGCTAGCTTCGGATTGTGCTGGGATGGACTGTACTGCAGGAAGATTGTGCTGTATGTACAGCTGTCCTCGAGCGCTGTGCTGTACGATAAACAAACAGTTTCCTCGTTCTCCGTACTGTCAGCTGTCAGAAGATTTGATTCTCTGTCAAGTAATGATGACGAGGCCACGTCAGCTTGCGCACTTGGATGAATGCACAGTTTAGCCTGCGCAATCGAGTTGGTGCGCTATCTGTCTTCTGTGCAGTTCACTTTGAAGGGTGCATAATTTGATTTTCATGACTTCTTTGATGGGTGCAACTTGATTTTTAGGACCTACAGTGAGTCGATCCATGATAACCCAAAATGCATCCTTCCTGCTGGGGCTCCTTAGGAATCCAGTAACGAATCCATCATGATATATTCTCGTTTCCACTCAGGTATATGAAGTGGCTGTAATAGTCCTACAGACTCTCATGCTCGGCCTTGTCCTGTTGGCAAACCAAGCAACTCGCAACAAATCGAGTGATCTCCCTTTTCATTCTATGCTACCAGTATTGCTGTCGCAAATTCCTTTACATCTTCATACCTTCGGGATGAATAGAATATATCGAGCTATGCGCCTCTATCATCAGCTCCTGGCATAGCTCTCCACTCGGTACGCATAGGCGATCTCCATACCTCAACGTGCCGTCCTCGTGAATCTGCAGCCCTGTCTTCAAATCGGCCTCGCTCCTCTTCCTGAGTCTCTTGGGTCTCATATCTGTAGGCAATGTTGCCTTGATCCTCTTAACCAAAGTGGACTGTACTTCAAAGGCAGACAACTATCCATCTATACCTGGCGATACAACCTCTATCCACAACTCCTGGAGATCCTCCAACAAATGATGTTGAGTTGTTAAGAAATATGCTGTGGACTTGCTACTTAAAGCATCTGCTGTCATGACCCGCATCCAGTGTAAGGGCACGAGAAGTGGGTACGTCCAGCCTACACCGTAGTGTCGGCGGTAGAACGCTGTCCTAGGTCACATGCATCTAACCGTTTAAGGTACATTGCACAGTTATACTCTCCGAATAGAGGAAAAATATGAAGTACAAATCTCAATCATAGCTAAGGAAGATATACGATAAGATAGATAAGAATATCAACCGAATCCACAGATAAAAATACGATAAAAGAGAGAATCCAAAGTATCTAAGATAAACATCTAACAAGCTCTACAAATCTACATAATCACAATTTCTAATACAATATCCAAATGAGATACAACTGAAATAAGATGATTAAACTATGGGAGTGTCGTCAGCAGGTACTAGATCCTACTAGAAGTCCAAGTCGCAGGGGTCCTCTAATATTGTCACGTAGTAAGTGGTACAACATGCCTCATACTCGTCCTCTGTAATATTTTCAACAGGTCCAGTCAGGACAGGCGCGAGCATAGTACATCTCACACAGTTTATATCATGATAGGAATATAAAGCATGCAATAGAGTAAATACATGAATCGCTGAAAGAAAAGAACATGAAATAAAGAGATGACTGTACTGGAAATATATACTATAAGTAAAGAACTAACAGTGAACTAATAATTTAGAGTACAAGATAGACATGTGAACGACTTGATAATAAACATAAGAGTTTATACATGGCTACACTACTTTAGAAATATTCACATGACTATTTCTACTCCCCCATCCCCAATCAATACACAAGGATCCGTTCAAGTTATGTTATTGTACATGATTTCACATGGGGGCCCGTAAATGGGTGCACATGAATATAAACATGGGGGCTCCATGAACATGAGAGTACATGAATCACGAGAGTGCACATGAATGGTGAAAGCACAGGAATACATGATGAAAGTGAAACGTACATGACATTATGTATCCGATGCTCCCGAGAAGGATAACATCGTATGAAAAGATCCATATAGTACTAATTCGTTTTACATCGTGACAACATCAAGTAAAGTAATCTAGAGCAAGAATATAGTCCTAGCAAGTATAAAACGGTCAAAGAATGTACTCGCCTGATATCCTGAGTATCTGAAGTGAATATACTGTCGGAGGAGAGGTGTCTGACTCCTATTTAGAATAGCACAAGTCAGAACATGTCCAGAATGGTAAAATAGAATATTATAATGCATTCTACATGATGTTTGGGTCAATCCACTACTAAAATCTATCAAATCAGCGACGCCTCAGGACGTCGCTAAAAGGGAAAATACGTTGCTAATTTCAATTAGCGACGTATTTAGCGACGTTTGCATGTAGTCGCGATTAACCTAATCGCTAAAGAACACGACGTCGCAATACGTCGCTATTGCGACGATACTTAGCGACGCGTACACGTCGCTCATTCAACGACTACCAGTGACGTAAAACGTCAGCAGTTACCGACGTAACCTAGCGACGTTGAGCGACTTGACATGCATCGATGCTGACCTAGTTTGAGAGCCAAATGGCGACGTTCTGCGACTTTGTTACGTCGCTATAGTACCGACATATAGCGACGTTTAGCGACGTCCTACGTAGCGACGTTTAGCGACGATCAGCGACAATTTTCATCACATTTAGCGACGTTCCGATACGTACTTAGCGACGTTACCTTCCGTCGCTAGCCGTCGCTGAACGTCGCTAATTTTGAAAAAAAAATACAATATTTGCAGCATCCCCTGCAGCATTTGTAGCATTTGCAGCATCTCCTACACCATTTGTTACAAAAATGACGATGTGTATCACGAACACAGTATCAAACAACACAGATACACACAATCACGAACACGTTTGAAACACAATCTCATCAATCAACACAGATATATGAAAAATTGTAACAACATTGTCAAACATAATGCTCCACATAAGAATAATGTATGTATAACCACATAAAAGACCCAACAATGGGCCATCACACAACAATATATATATATATGTCGACTACGACTGATCAGGAGGAGCATCACTGCTCCTGGAAAGAAGGTAAGAATACTGCTCCGGTGTAAGAACCACCGACGACGATGAAGGAGGAGGCAATGCAACCGCTGGAGAAGGAGGCAGTGTAACCGCTGGAGAACACTACAAGAAAATGCATCTTCTGCGACATACACAATAAGTAGCGGAAAGATGGCTTTGTGTCGCTAAAGCCTTTCTGCGACATATCGCGTTATGTCGCACGTGTGTCGCCGTATCCTTGTCCGGAAAAGTATTTGGCGACACAAATCCATCATGTCGCCAAAAATGCCCACTTTTGGCGACATGTTCCAATTTTTTTATAAAATAACATTTGGCGACATGTGTCTTGCGTGTCGCAGGAAGGTGATACTTTGGCAACATAACACATGTCGGAAAAAAAGTCACCTTTTGCTGCACAAGTTAATGTCGCAAAAGCTAATGTAGACAAATATAAAAATACTTTCTGCTACACAATTTGATGTCGCAAAAGCTAATGTAGACAAATATAGAAACACCTTCTACTACACAATTTGATGTCGCAAAAGCTAATGTAGACAAATTTTTATATTGATTTATCATAATAAAAAATCGCATTTGAACATAGATATAAAATCCTACTTCAAAAGAAACTTATAAACATTGAAATTTGTATTCAAAGAACTTGAGAATAAATAGCAACAAGTTATCGCACACAAATAATATCCAATATAATGTCTTCATAAAATAGTCCAATATTGCAAAAGATTTAACTTCAAGTAACCCATTCAAGGAGAAACATATTGTATTTCACAATCATTGTATTCCAACTAGACAAATATAATGTAAGCAAAAATACATGGATTCAGTGTATTCCCAAAAAATTAGCCAACAAAAAAATATCTTTTCATTGCAAACATTACTTTCTCCAAAATAATGATAGATCTAATGATAAGAACATATTACCAAAAATTGGCTTTGTTGTCCATGTGATCCTGCAAACAAAAATTAAAAAATGCTTGTAAGTAAAAAAAAAGTATATGCTAAAAGAATGACAAATATCTATGAAGGCTATAAAATATATGAACACTTGTACAGTATTTGTTTCACACAAAATAAACTTAGTAAAGAAAATGTGTCGACACAAACATTTGCTAGTGTTAACTCTTGAGCACATTTGCTAGTGTGTTAACTCTAGAAATCTTGTTATGAATCTGATACTCATATTGCAACCTATATAATCTCTCCTAGAAGGATGTTATATATCTAGAAATCTTGTCATGTATGAGTGTGTGCTTAGTTTCAACACCATTAGGATCACAAATTTTTATACGGAAAAGTTGGTGTTATTTTCTTAAATGTTTTAATTTATTTGCTTTCATCTCATGCTTTAATACTATTAGCATGGTCTGTCATGAAACTAAAAATTTCAAAAGAAGTGCAGCACACATAGAGAGAAAGAGAGCAGTACCCAAAAGAAGTTGTTGCCTAACCGCCCTCAGTTGATTCCTCCCCACATTCATCCGACGAAAGTAATCCACATCTCAACAACACCTCTTGGAACTTTTCAAGTTTCTGGTTCTGCGCCTTAATTTGTTGTTGTTGAATCGCAAGTTGTTCATTTTGGGCCTCAAGTTGTTGTTGTTGAGTATCATTAAGTTCCTTTAGTGATGGTAACTCCTCTCTTAGGATAAGCACTTCCTCACCATTATCCCTGGATGTGGTATTAGTATTACAGGGCTTATGGCCCACTCCATATCCTCTCAAGTATCCCGATTTCTTTCCAAGCACTGCTACCGACATTTCTTCTTGTGACATTGGGATTGCATCCGGCTGAGAACACATAGTTCGCAAATTTTCAAGCTCACCCTGACATTTTTAAGGAACATAAGTAATTAGTTAGATTGTAAAGCAAAACTTAAAACCTAGTGTTAACCCCTTTTTTAGTTTTATGTAACAACCATACAACAAAACATTTGTTAGACTTACGTGTTTCTCCATACACTTATGATCCAACCAATCATCTTTCTTCTTACTCCAATGAGGTTCCTTAAAAAAATCTACAAAGTGAGGTATCTCCGCCTAATTTCATGAAAATAACAGTTAAATATTGTATATGGAGAAGTAAATAAAATATATATTAAAATTTAAGTTAGAAATTGCAAAAAATGCATCACCTTCGTGGACATTGTCGCTGCAAATGACTTTGACCCGCAAGAATGATTCCATGGCAAAGAGGAACGTGCTACCACATTTTGCTCTGATCGTTTCTACAACATGAAACCAAAACAAAGGGTGAACATAAGTAAAGTAGGGAAACAAAAAGAAAAAACCAGTCAAGTGCAGACACTAAATTGGTTGGGAAAAAATTGCATACTTCCAAATGATTTAGATCACTGAAACATAGAAAAAGCTTAATAAACATCATGTCAGTAAAAGTAATATATTCTGTTGACTGTCATTTTCTAGCATATAGCTGCACATCATGCATATTGATCTTGGTAGAGTGGTGAAGGTCAAACCCACAATCAACAAGTCAAGTGCAACAAACACGAGCAACAGCAAAAAAGTACCTTAGTCAAATTGCTATCAATCTAATAAAGAGTAAATGCTGTGATGTACAGTCCCAGTTACTCCAGCAGGAATAACTTATTGAAAAGCAATATCACCTGGACATAGCACATCTCACAAATTTCACCATGTCCAAACAAGAAGAATATCACATTACATCATACAGGCCTAGAAAAAATGTTGTATTATGTCAATGCCTTGTTAGATGGATGCACAGAAAAAGTTAGATGAACAGCAGGCTTGAACTGCATTCCTATACAATGTGCTTATATTGTCACAGAAATCCATGTGCTTATATTGCACTGGATATGATGGAGTAATGGAGTTTGAAGTCTTTCTCCCCGAACCTCAGGCTTGAACTGCATTCCTATACAATGAAAGAGGCCGCACAAATAGAATCACAAAGTAGGTCACTTTTTCGACTACTTTGCCATTATTAATACAAAAAACATTAAGGGTGCATTCTACTATGATGGTGAGGCACATGACCAGTTTAATTTGTTGAGGATGCATTACGAGAGGGAATCACTTGGGAATAGATGAATGAAATTGTAGTGTGATCATATATGAGTTCAGAAATCATAAATTCATAGACTGTGGACAGCATTATTGCATTGACACAGAACAAAGCTGTTACATGTCCGAGTGACCTAAATTGTTCACCATGACAAACGCAAAACAAAAAAGAAAGAAAAAAAGAAACAGTACATCTGACATGGTGATACATGTATATGCAAGCATGGATGTGTGGATGTATTTGTAAGTTTATAATTATAGACTTAACCAAAGTTCAATTACATATGACCTAGCTCATTTTGGTACATATTAGTCAAGAAATCATCTTATGGGCGACACAGTTTGTATTCTCAAGTCATAGTCAGTAAATAAAAAAGGAAAGAGACAGAAGCAAAGCCATATACAAGCTAAACAGGAAGCTTCAGGCACATCTATTATTTAATGGTTATTTGGTCCTTTATGAAGTATGAAGACTCTTTAGTCAATATTAATTGCAAATTCTTTCCAGTTTCTCTTGAAACTTCAGAGTTCAAAGGGGCATAGGAGAAGGGTGGAAATAAACTCTTGTTTCCACCTTTAACAAAACTCTGATTTCCAGTACTAAATAAAAGGGACCTTGAAGCAATTGTTAAGCAAACAAATAATTTCATGAAGAGTAAGATTAGCAATAAGATAAATCCGTCTAGATGTTTGCTCCTTCAAACTGGTATCTTCGCGAAAGACAGTGATAGAAACATGATGCCAATTCCTGTCTTGTTAAATATAAGAGAGATTGGATGCAACAGAGATGTAACTACAGAGATATCAAGGGGTATCATTTGGTAAGGAGAAGCTAGGGTGCCCTAATCCCTGCCCTAAAAAGTGCCACAATGATACAGATGAAAACAATATCTTCAGGATGTGCAGCTTATCATAATACACAAAAAAGGGGCAAAACCGTTAAACAACTTGAAATATGCATCCTGAAGACTGTGCCGTCCGAGACTCAAATGCACGAATAGGTTGATGTAGGTTCAGCTGAAGATGAATAAGGAAAGATCCCAAAATTCTGATCTCAAGAGGACAGTCAGTCACAGGAGTCTAGTAACAGATGAAATGCATGGATACGTCAAACTAGGAGGAAGTCAAATTAATTTCTCATTAACAATGACTTTTAATTTAAATGTTTTCTATATATAATTCCTTTATTTCTAAAAAGGTCAAATTATCATAGATGGATGTGTCCGTGCAGAGTACAATAGTTGCAATGCATGTATTAAGTCTTCCGGGAAAGATGAGATATTTCTGATGTCCAACAAAGGGGCACTCTATCTAAATCAGAAGAATAAATTCAAGTGTGGCAGCATGGCTAAAAGGGAAGGCTCCTGATATAACATGATGTATATCGAGGACGTCAAACTAGAACACCAATCAGCATTTGGAAGTATATCACTAAGCACCAAGGCACTGTAATATCCACACTAAAGGACCGTGACATGAACTGAGAACAAACATGATGATCTTAATACATTTTTGGGCTAAATGAGCAAGATTAAAAGAGCCTCGTCAGTGTAATCCACACTAATCCCATCAGTTGAATCCCTCAAAGCAAGAAGTTAAATGGCATGTCCTATATAAAAAATCACAAAAGTAGGAATAAAGTAATCGGGCATCATATACCTTAAATTTGGCATTTGTTGTCCAAACCGATCAATCATGTACTCCCAATCCTCTTGTGAAACGCCTTTATATGAGTTGTTTCTGGGGTTTATGTCATCCTTCAACAACTTCTTATAATGTGCACGCATGCGACTCCTCCAATCTTTGTATCTCAGCTGGCATATTTTCGTAATAGTCTGCCTTACGACTTCATCCTCATCATAATTTTTGATCTCAAATTTATCCTGCAAACATGTACTCAATAATATAGATTATTAATAAACAATATATGGAAATAAACCTAATTATATGAAGTAGTAAATAGATCCACCAATACCCGAACTCTTTGAATAATTGACTTCTTTAGGGTGTCAATGTCATCCCAATACATAACGTCCTGAAGTGGTGTGCAGCCCAACTTCAACGCCAATCTGGTTTACAAGAGCAGTAGCATTATCCCCAACTGGAGCCCTTTCCCTAGCGGGGATTGACACTTGAAGCTTGCCGATTTTTTGTACCATTTTCTCTACAGCTTTACCACGCATCTTACCCCGTATATTTTTCTTCGGTGAACCTGTACATCAAAAAAAAAGAAAATAGCCTTAAGCTAGACAATAGATAGACCAGATTTCTATTTCAGACTTCATTAAAATCAAATAAGATTATATCCATTGGATTACCTGAACCACTAGCTAGTGACTCCATAGGACTAGGCACATGCATTTGAAGGTTATTGGACCCCTCAGCAGTGGTATCTTCAGGTGTCGAAACAAGACGTGATGATTTACGAATGGGACCATTGTATACGACCTACACATACAAAATACATAGATATTAAGGCATTATTAGTAACATAATTTAAACACAACATATCACTCGAGGTTCATATCTTATATATTACCTTTTCCTTTGGTTGATTAGAAGGCACATTATTATCATCATCACTGCTGGATGAACTAAGCAAATCATCACACTGGCCCGGTCGATACTCATTACCATCTCTCTCACTCACATTTCTTTTGCTATTCTTACCAAAACTTGTTTGGGTGACCTTCTCAAATGGAGTTAATAAATTTGAGGCACGAAGCAAACCCAAAGCATCTAATTTCCTTTGTTACTAGCAATATTTTCATTTCTTTGCTTCTCATATGCTGACGTCATCCGGGCTGCTTGTCCGGGTCTTAAATATACTCTGCTCTTTGATTTTTCCATCTATGACAATAAAGAAACAAATGAGTTCCACAATGTAATTCCAATTTTCATTGTATGCATTCCAAATGTGAAGTTGGAGGCATTTGACACATAACAAATGTTATTTTAGACATTCCAATGCAATAAGTAAGAAGCCTAAAGAAACTGAACAATAGTGTGCAAGCTGTAATATCAAGATATGATCACATATTATCGTATAAGATACATTGTTCATAAGATATTTGATTGGAAGCTAATATACTCCTGCATACCATTACTACAGATTTCCAAAAATAATACAACAATAATACAACTCCCTGCACTGTTCAGATAAGCTCAGTCCACTGTTCACTGAGCAGTCCACCCATTGAATGTTCTGTCCTGCTCATTGAGCAGTCCCTTTAATTTTGTAGTCCTTAGTTTACCTTGATTGCATCAATAAGCCACTGCCTTCATGAGTTTCAGTCGAATCCCTTTCATTTATTGTCCAGATAACTCATGTTCTGTCCAAAACATATCCTATAGCTTAGTCATAGCATTGAATCCCTTTATTGAATCCCTTTCATTTATTGTACAGAAGAATGGCTTGAATTTTTAAAACAGAAGTCAGGTTCTATAATGACCAAATCCCTCACTCACCGGATGTTTTAACTAATTCAGTTTCAAAACACATAAAAAAGAAGAAGGGGAAAATAAGCTATATCATTGAATCTCAAGGCCATACGAAGAAGAAAGAGGATGTTCTTTTAAGCCGAAGCACGATACCATGTTGAGAGGACTCAACTGGGAATTATATTGAGGTAGGAGGGTGGATATATATAGGATGAGGAGATGTGCATAATAGGAATAAGTTGCATTATAGGAAAAGGTTACACAATAGACCCATTTACAGGATGCAAGTTTATGCAAGTAATGGAAAATTATAAACATATAGCAATCTGGACTAATGAAAGCTCTCAGTAGAAAGATACTAATAACATATCTAAATGGAGAAAATCTTATCAACATCTTTCAAATATTTTACTTATACCATGCAATATTCTTCCAAACACAAGCAAATCAGAAATGTCATAATTTCAATTCATGAATATCAAAGAAAGAAAAAGTAGTGCAAAAATGTTAAGATTATCAAGTCAATGTCTCTTGTATATTGGAACATGCTACTTTATAAGTAAAATCATATCACTAACGCGACTTCCTCAATATATGGAAGGCATCATGGTTATGAGCTTAAGGATGAAAGGGAATCCTATCACTAAAGCAACTTCCTCAAACAAATATTGCTAACACATGAATTAATAAGTAAAACAATAATCTTGGGTACCTTAGTATTATTGGTAATTGTTGAAGCATTCAGCAAAGGAAGCCGAATGTTGTACTCAGCTAATAAGCTTAACAATGATGAAGTGAATAAAAAGTAATACCATGTTTTTCCAAACACCACTTGTTCTTTGGTAGCTTTCCCCTGGGTTTTTGAAGATGCACTGGAAGAGGTTTATTTTATATGGCTTTTTGTCTCCATATATCAATCTGATATATTGTAGGTTTATTTTATATGGCTTTTTTCTCCATGAGGTGTATATATTAATATATATGATGATTTTATGAAATAATATGTTCATTGATAAAAAAATATTTGAGCTAAATCTCAGGCAGATGTGTAAAAATGATTTTATTAGTCATCACTATGACCAAATGGCTGAGGGAAATTTCTAGGTAATTCCTAATGATAACCAACGGCAGGGAACATTTATCAATAAATAATGCATACGACGAATCAATCTGTAACTTGATAATAGTACTCTAACATATAAAGCAAGGAACAGGTATCAATAAATAATGCATACAAGAATCAATCTGTAACTTGATAATAGTACTCTTAACATAAAGCAATATGCTAATCAAAAGCTGAAATCATGAAGCAACTACAACGCAAAACCAGGAACCCAACTACGAAACATGGTCACACCACAAAAGTGTTCTAAACATATGTGGCTGAGCCATTTAATTCCTCCATCCATAATGGGAAATTAAATGCTTTCTCCAAGACTTGTACCCAAGATCTCCCATCGCTTGGGCTAGGAGTGCTTGGATATACCGCGACCGTACAATTAGGTTTTTTTGCTGAAGAATATAAGCTCTTACTTATTTAGGTAGACAAAGTACAGCCGAATATACGAATGAAAATGTAAGCATCATAAAACCTAATTTAGGTTCAGAAAATTTGATAAGTTATTGCTTAGTTAAACATATGTATTATTGATATGAAATGAAAGCAACTATTCTAACAATCTAACTGCTAAGTATCAGAAGCTGCAGAAATGGGGGAAATTTTCTTTATAGTGAAGCCAGTTTTAGTTGATTCGTGTTCATGTATCAACCAAAATTGTTGATATCCTGTGTTGGGTAAACCTCCAAGGATACCCATACAGTGAATTGATAAATTTGTGCTAATTGAGCATAAGCTTATAAAAATTTGTCTCATGTGTTTGGAGTGTGTAAATGTGTCAAAAATCTATTAGGAAGCTCATAATTCATGAAATATGTCACTCGTTAAAAGAGCCAAGATGTCCAAAATATTTCAGTTTTTATTTAGAAATCTTGTAATCTTTTTAGTTAGTTGAGAGAGGAGGGGGCTCTATATATGGATATTAGTAACTGATAGTGGTATCCTATGGGTGGTCTATATATATGCATCAGTTATGTATAGGAGCATGTATCTAAGGAGAGCATTTGTGGGGATCGGGTTTAGGCTTTGACAAATAGGAAGTTGGGGTTCACTTCAAGGTTAGTTAATATGTAGTTGGGTAACTGAAAGTGAAGGGAGAAGAGGGGCTCAACTATGAGCGAGTGCCAGCTGTAGGCAGGAAGTGAGGGGCCATGTGTGGGGACCTGGGTTGGGCACTGCACTATTGTGCAAGTGGTGTGGGTGTGTTGCCAAGCCCCCCACACATAGGATGTGTCATAGGCATGTAGTGTGAGTGTGTTTGGGTAAGCTCATAGGGTTGTATAGAGGAAAGGGTTTATTTAGTTCAATTCTAAACTAAACATGAGGTCAGTCAAGTAATAAGTTTGGACTTATACTTCAAGTACCATCCACTGCATTCCTTGCATTCACTACACAGACCCACATCAGTAAGAATACTCAATCCCTACACCTTGCATTAAATTCCTGCATATCCAATAAGAACACAAATTGGCTAATATAGTAAAATTCATGGGCATTCTACAATAAACTAAGGCGTACCAAAATTGTTGTTGTATCCTTATCATGTTCCCGTTGGTGTATTAGTGTCCATCTATGTTGCACGAATATGTACAAGGACACTGGCTACAGGATACAGAAAAATAATTTGGTATCAAAAAAAGGATACAAAAAATGATTTGGTATCCCTACACCTTGCACGAATATGTACAAGGACACTGGCTACAGGACACTCATTTCTAAAAATGATTTGGTATCAAGAAAACACATTTATGTGAAGGCAAAAATATTGATATTCATCTCAATCACTCTATTCACAAAGCATTGTTCCAAAAGACATAAATCATTTTTGAACATCAAAAGTAACAATAGATAATCTAATCAGGATGTAAAATGAAGTATTGTTCCAAAAGATAGATAATATTAGCTATTAAAACTGTTAATGATACCATGATTATATCTCCATTGTTCCAAAATAAACAAGTTTATATTCAAAACTCAACATAAACTAGATATCAAATTCAATATCAGGGTCAATATCAGAATCATAAAGTATGTGTCTGTATCCTCATCATCCTCTCTAATGGGCCATTGTTTATCCTCATTATTGTCGAGATGCAAAGCCATATCACTGGAATAATCTCAGGATCAACGCCATCCCTATTATATTGAACATTAGTATCTTCAATGATATGTGGAATAATTCAGTGCTTTTGTCTTTTTGGAATGCATCAGTAGGCTCTGAAACTTCTATTGAGTCAGGCTCATCATCATCCAACTCTGGTACATCCCATGTACCGATCGAACCCGTTGCACGACTTGCCAATTTGCCCCTAATCGTGTATCATTGACGTAGAAGACTTGCACCTGACTTGGTAGGACAAATGGATCGTCAGAATACCATCGACGGCATCAATGCTAAGGCAATGTGCATCTTTGTTTAGTGTCCGACTTCCGCTCATGTTGAACCATTCACACTAGAACAAAACAACTTTATGGCTATACATGTATGTCAGCTCCCAAACTTTGCATAAATATCCATAAAAGTCTATAGGTTTTCCTTTATGAGCTCTTCAGAGACTAAACCGCTATTCTGACTCTTACGACGATTGTCACGGTCCCTTGTATGGAATCGGATGCCATCACAAATGCAACCTGAATAAAGAGTTACCATCATATTTGGACCATTTGCCAATTTCCATATTTCATCAGTTGCCTTTGGTGACTTTTGTGTTTGCAATTGATTCATCTACATACAAAACATATAAAGGCATATTAAGATAATATTAGTTAAATAGTATTTAAATATATGTTATACATGTTACATGTTTTTTGAACCACTTTGGAAATTTTTGTCGTTGTATTTGAGTTATATCACCTTCACTTGAATTTTCTAATAGCTTCTTGTGTTCCCTACAAGAAATTAAACTCATAAGTACCAGCAAATCAATAATCAAAAGGCTTTAAGAAATGAATGCATGTAAGGATGTTGAATAACATACTCTAGGTATGGCTCAATCTCGTCGGTGTTGTAAAGCACAAACCACTTAGCAATTTCGAATTCCTTCTCTAAATATCAGGAGCCCTTGTTAATGTCCAAAAGGACGAACATTTTGTGTGAATATCGTTAACCCATGTCCGCGCTCACTACGATCAGCATTTCGTTCTTCTCGATTAAATAATGTTTCGACATTGCTCAAGTACATTGAACAAAAAGTCAAGCTCTCTTTGACTGTAAGCCTAATATTGAACCTTCTGGCCGAGCTCGATTGGTTACATACAACTTAAGAGTTCCAAGAAACCTTCAAACAAACACCATTAAAATAATGAAAACATGTTCAACTTAAAATTTGCATTAAGATGGTACAAAACCTTTCAATTGGGTACATCCAACGATATTGCACTGGCCCGCAAGGATGGCTTCACGTGGCAAATGAACAGCCAAATGCACCATCACGTCAAAAAAAGCTGGAGGAAAAATCTTCTCTAACTTGCAAAGTATTAGAATAATGCGTTCTTCTAACAACTAAGATTTTGCACCAATGTCTTAGAGCACAACTCCTCAAAGAAATTGCCCAACTCGAACATTATAGTACATACATCCTTGTTAAGGTAGCCACACATCCCGAGGGAGAATTCGTTGTAGAAGGATATGACAATCATGGCTTTTTAAGGTTGAAAACTTTTTTTTTGTGGTCACAC
>JANAVB010039020.1:1307929-1489846 GCA_029216955.1 Iris pallida | reverse complement strand
GCTTGCAAGTTGGTGGGTTCCAGCAAGAATGTTCTCAACTCTTTTGCTGATCATGTTTTGATAAGGACGGTAGTGGCCCGCGTCCCAATTTTGAGAAGGATGATAGTGACCTTCCTTGATATTATGTACTATCATTCAAGATGAAATAAAACTGAATTTTATTTATGAACTTGTCTGATGATTACAAACAATGTCTGTTACATTTATACCAAATTTTTTGAGGAATTTGCCATTGATGGGCATCATTACAACTCGACCGTCTAGCTCTGTGAGTTGATAGGCTCCATTTGAAAAGACTTTGCTTACTATGTAAGGCCCTTCCCACTTTGCATCGAACTTGCCTTTGCTCGAGTGAGTCATAGTCATAGGACGTCTGACGGTTAGAACGAGCTCTCCTTTCTGAAATGCTCTAACCTTAACTTTGCGGTTGAAAGTCTTTGAGATGCGGGCTTGGTATAACTTAATATGCTGTTGAGCCAATAGCCGCTTCTCATCGAGCGCTTCTAATTCTTGAAGTCGGAGAAGATTGTTGTTTCTGTAGTGAGCTCATTGGCGATAGCAATCCTCAAAGACGGAATTTGGAGTTCTAGAGGTAGAACTGCTTCACAGCCGTACACCAAAGAGAAGGGTGTACAACCTGTAGGGTTGCGGACCGTAGTACGGTAGGCCCAAAGACATTCTAAGCTTTTCAATCCAGTTTCGTTTGTTAGTAGATACAAACTTCTTGAGGAGCTTGATGATAATCTTGTTGAAAGCTTCAGCTAAGCCATTAGCAGCAGGATTGTAAGCTGTCGAAGCGACATTGTCAAACCGATGATCGTCACAGAACCTTATGAACTTTTGGCTGATGAATTGAGGTCCGTTGTCGTGAATGATCCTTCGAGGTACACCAAATCGATAGATGACATGGTGTTTGACAAAGTTGATGACGCTGCTGGTCTTGACTTCAGCCAATGGTATAGCTTCGGCCCATTTGGAGAAGTAGTCGGTTATTGCCAGTATGAACCGATGTCCTCTAGAAGAAGGAGGATTGATGGGTCCTATGATGTCCATGCCCCAAGCTTCAAAAGGCCAAGAAGCAGCAGTCGGATGAAGAAATTCTGATGGTTGATGAATGAAATCTGCGTGGATTTGACAAGCTCGATATTTCCTACATATTCGATGGCATCAGATACCATAGAGGGCCAGTAGTAACCCATGCGTCGAATGCGATCCTGTAGCTTAGGACCGGGTTGATGTGCTCCACAGACACCGTCGTGAGCTCACGCAGTACTTGCTTTGCTTCATTACCAGCAAGACAGCGCAAGAGTAGGCCGTCATAAGTTTGCCGGTAGAGAGTTTTGGTGGTCTGATTATAGTAGAATCGCAGAGATCGTCGACGAATACTCGTAGCCTCCTTAGGATCTTCGGGAGTATGTCATGGACCACGAAGTCGATAAAAGGAGTTCTCCAATCTTCATTGATAACATTAATTTTAGTAAGATTACTGAATTCAATATTACGATTGTTTTCGACGCAGAACAATTCTCGATTAGAGATGACCACCACCTGCTGTCTTTTGATAGGGATGGCTAAAACTGCTGCAAGATTGGCCAAAGCATCTGCCTCAGTATTGCAAGCTCGGTGTACATATTCAATAAGAAGGCTTTGAATGATGTAGCCATGTTGATTGCCGCTTCAAAGTAAGGCACTAGATCTTAATGGAGAACTTCATAAGTCCCTCTAACCTGGTTAACAACCAGCTTAGAATCACCATAGACTTCAAGATACTCGACGTCAAGTTGTTGGCTAGCTGAAGGCCAATGAGTAGATTATTGTATTCTGCCACGTTATTAGAGCAAGGCTCATCTAAGGAATATGCTCTTTGAATAGCTGACCCGTCTGGAGAAATAAGGACAACTCCGACTCCTGCGACAATGGCACCATTGGGTCCAATCCTGGATGCACCATCAAAGAATAGACGCCGTAGTAGGAAATTCTTCGGAGATTGTATTAGATTTCAATGTTTCGTCTGGAATTTTATCATAGAGTTTGGATGTCTCTGGAACAGGATGAGCTGCTAAGAAATCCGCCAGTGCTTGGCCTTTGACAGACTTTTGAGGAATATATACCATGTCATATTGGGCTAGCAGAATGGCCCATGTAGCCAGCCGAGAATTGAGTGTACTAGGCTTCTTCATCAGTACCCGAAGAGGATTAACTCGGGATATGACATGAATAGTTTGGTCAATGATGTAATGCCGAGTCTTTTGAACAGCAAACATAAGAGCTAGACATTCCTTTTCACCGGACTATAACGGTGTTCAGCACCAATCATAGTATGACTGAGATAATAGATGGCCTGTTCGTGGCCTTCTTTGTTCTTTTGGGCCAGTAAAGTGCCCAATGAATGGTCCATAGCACGGACATACATTAAGAATGGTATGCCAGAGATTGGTGGCACCAATACTGGTGGATTCATGAGATACCGCTTTATGTCGTCAAATGCTCGTTGACATTCTTCGGTCCAAACGAAAGATACACCCTTCTTCATTAGTTGAGTAAATGGTCTGCAGCGTCCAGACAAATTCGAAATAAATCTCCTGATGTACGCAAGTCGACCTTGGAATCCTCGTAGCTCTTTTAGGTTGCGTGGAGGACGCATCTCTTGAATGGCTTTGATCTTCTCGGGATCCACGTGTATACCCATAGAGGTAATGACGAAGCCGAGAAATTTGCCACTAGAGACACCCAAGAATGACTTGGTGGGATTCATTTTGAGTTGATGTTGGCGTATGAGATTGAAGATAGTTCTCAAGTCTTGGATGTGATCTTCCTTTAGACGACTTTTGACAGCAATATCTTCGACGTAGCATTCGACAGTCTTGCGCAGATGATCTCAAAATATGGTACTCATGGCTCGTTGGTTTGTTGTACCAGCATTCTTGAGACCAAATGGCATGACAATATAGCTGTAGACTCCGCAAGGAGTGCGGAAAGAAGTACGTTTTTCGTCTTCAGGATTCATCCGAATCTGATTGTATCCGAAGAATCCATCCATGAAAGATATTCGCTCGAACCCACAGGTGTTGTCAATCATGACGTCCGTGATAGGGAGAGAAAATTCATCTTTTGGACATGCTTCATTAAGATCCCGAAAGTCGATGCAGACTCGAACTTTTTGGTTTTCTTTAGAACTGGGACGACATTGGCTACCCAATCAGGATGCTGTTCTTCTCGAATAAAGCCACAAGCGATGAGCTTCTTGACTTCATCGTCAATTGCGTCCATCATTTCTGGTATGAAGCGCCGTTGTTGCTGTTTGACCGTTTTGCATTCGGCAAGATGTTCAATTTATGAGTAGTAACTTTGGGATCTAGACCTGGCTGTCTTTATAGCTCCAGGCAAAGACGTCAATGTACTCTTGAATAAGAAAAGTTAATTCTTGCTTATCTGCCTCTGGAAGGTTCTTGCTGATGAATATCGGACGAGGTAACCCGCTCTCTCGTACATCAACTTGAACTAATTGATCTTCAGTAGGAGGTTTTTGTTGTTCGAATCGGAGTTTCCATTGGGTATCCATTCGTTGAGCCCAAGGATCTGTTTCAGGACTTTCTTTATATCCTCGTCATAGCCTTCTGGAAATTTGACGGAGACCATTAGAAGATACAGTCAGCCGATGAATTTGACCGATGCTGGTGTCAGAATCCCATGATCTGGAATCAGAAGAGTTAGAGCGCTCCTCACTATCGGATTCGGAGACTGCTGGGGATAATACCGGAGGAGAAGCGTATCCGAGACCTCTTTTGGTCCTGCTATAATACATCTCTGACTTTCCTTTCGGAACAGTTGTACGGATAGGAGTTCTTCTATCTTTTTCGTAGTTGAGGCCATTATTGAAGTCATAACCCATCTTTCGGATGATGTTTTTTGATTGTTGACTGTAACGACGGAGTTGAAGATGCCCCGTATATTACTTTTGCTATCATCCGTATAGCTAAATTGTTGTTCCGGTCCTTTACTAAAAAGTATTAGACTCTCGCCTTTCTTACGAGCGGGAACAATACGATATAAATCCTTTGGGTGTTCAAATAAGACTTCTGTTTGAAGAGATTGCACAACTCCCATCGTAAATGATTGAAAGCTATCTAACATATCCAAATAGCACTTAGCATGATAAATAACATCAGTATACTGGAAAGTAGATGCTTTTTCATTGATTTGTACATTTGTATTTACAGCAGGACCTTTAGCCTTAGCAGGCTTGGTCAGATTGATTACAAGATGGGGAGAAGAAGAACGTGGAGGAGGAATGGCTTTGTTACGACGGAGGTCATTAACAAGCGGCTCAGAGGAGGTGAGCCTTTTTATCCTTGTTATGAGATAAATCGATAATAGTGGCTCAGAAGAGGTGAGCTGCCTTTTTTTCTTGTTACGACGTAAGTCTATAACAAGTGGCTCAGAAGAGGTGATCTCCCTTTGATCCTGATAATCATCAGTTGGTTGCTTCTGGACTGGCAAGTGAATAGCCAGTGGCTTGGAGGACTGAGGACGAGACACACGTCCTTTGACAGGTATGATGAGGGTGTCATTAGACACTGCTTCTTGCTCTTCTTCAGTGTCCAAAGACAGCACTACCTTCATAATTATCCTTGTACATACGGGCATCGTTACAGTATGCTTCGACGCCTTTGAAAGGATAGAGATCAGCAACCTCCTTTTGTACCTCTCCATTGTCATCGACATATTTAAAACATTGATGGAGAGTCGAAGGAACAATGTTATGCTCATGCAGAAATGGTTTTCCCAATAGAGCATTGTAAGAACAACCATGATTGTCAATGATGTAGAAGGTCACCTTTGTGTGAAGATTGCCTATTTAGAGTTTTAGGCGAATCTTGCCCAGAGGCTCACTCCTTCCCTGGTTGAACCCGAGGATAGTGGTGATTGTACTAGAAAGACTATGCACTGGGATCTTTAATGCATCCAATATTGTCTTCGGCATAATGCTGAGGGCAGACCCTGGATCTATCAGAATACGATCGACTTTCATCGAGTCGACATATCCTGTATAGTATAGAGGACGGTCGTACCTGTTGTTTTCCATCAGCATGTCATTCTATGTGAAAGTTATGTTAGGAATTAACTCCAAAACACTATGACAATGGAGGCAAGAGACTGGTTCTGCTTTCGGCTTCTTTAGCAGGGCCAAACAGGTTTCTGCCTGCATGAGAGCCTCACTCAGAGTTTCCTGAGTCTCTTTTAAGAGGCGCAATTGTAGGACCGTTGAGCACCTCTAGAGGGGGGTGAATAGAGTGTGTGTGGCAGCGGAATATAATCACCAATAAAAATTTAAACTATGGCAGATATATAAGAGACAGTAAATAGAGATAGAGAATTCAAACTCAGTAACACAGCGATATATACTGGTATCCCTCTGAGAGGACTAATCCAGTCTCGAGTACTCTTGCTCGATGTTAATCCACTATGGCACAAGCTTTAACTGAGAGCTTGCAGTCTCTTACAACACCGTACTTGGTGACGAGCGCACGACCAGCTCCACAACACACACCGTGCTTGGTGACGAGCGCACGACCAGCTCCACAACAAGAAAAGTTGTTGAAACTTGGAATGACCTCTTTACAACTCTTGAGTAACCAAAAGACTCTAAATCAACTCTGATAGTACTGGCTTTTGGCTAAGAGATGTATAGGTGAGATTTGAAAATCTTAGATCGTTTGAAAACACTTGAGTAATAGAGAAGAGAGAATGAAGAATGAATTGATGATTTGAAATGAAAAGTGCTTCTCTATTTATAGGTGTTTTCTTCAACCGAACTCGGGCAGAACTCGGACAGAGTTCGGATGCAAATATCTCGCAAAGAGACGTTGCTCGCTGATTTGGAGGCAACAGAAGTTTGAATAACTTTTGACCGAACTCGGTCAGAGTTCGGACCAAACTCGGGCCGAACTCGGTTACGAGTTCTGTCAGGAGATATTTGAAAATCATTTACAAAAACAGTTTTCAATAATGTTTTTGGTTATTTGTAAAATCATTTTGAAAGACTATTTTCGAAATATGTTTTTGAAATATTTGTAACCGAAAATACGAATGGTAAATAGGTAGGCTTTTGGAATGTGGACAGTTTTAACTCTAAGCCAGTATTACCATAATTATTTTACAGAATAAATCCTAGACTCAATAAAATATAAAATACAGAATAAAATGAGAAATGAGTCTCCAGAAGATTTGATGATGTTGACGCTTTGATTGATGCGGTACAGCGTCCATTGAATATGATTTCATGAATCCTGAAATGATTAGCAGTATTTTCTATATTTTGTGTATTGACTAAAGTGTATGTTGATTATCGAAATGGGTGTGACCATGGAATGGGCCAACAGCAAGAGCTCGAAGATTGACAGCGGGGGGTGTATTAGCTAACTGAGCCAAGATATCAAAGTTGTAAGGCTTTTCAAGTCCGAAGGAGATGACTTCTTCAAAGGTTTGTCGAAGCGGACTTGTTGTTGCCTTTGTCAGCGACCGTCGGCTTGGGAGGAGTAGACTCTACAACCGATGAGGATGCAGTAGGAATATCCTCAGTAGAAGCAGGCTGCACTGGAGCAGGCTCAGAAGAAGAAGCAGGATTCTCTTGTGCTTCAAGGTAATCCTTTAGATAGGCTTTCCCTGATCTGGTGCCCAACAAGATTTCCTCGTCAACTATGGGGTCAAAAGACACCATATTGCAAGTCTTTGTTTTACCCTTGGAGCGGTCTTTCTTCTTGGAAGAAGAGGGAAGTTCGAACTCCGAGGCCAAATCTGGATGAATCCACATAATCTCGCCATTGTCAAGAGACAAGGGGACGAGACCTTCACTTCGTGGAGGAGGAAGATTCTCAATCTCAAGAGTAGCTTTGGAGATAGGAATGACACCATGCTGTACCATCTGCGGCAAAAAGTCACTGAATTGAACTGAGACCATGTTTACGGTAACAGTTTTCACGTCTTGCTGCAGAGTGACAACACCAGTGTTGATCAACTCTTGAATTTTGCCTTTGAGCACATAACATGCTCAAGTAGGATGCCCAATGAACCTGTGATAAACACAATACTTAGGATGATCAGTCTTACCGACTTTATCAGGCTTCTTGGGATCTGGGAGCTGGAGCTTATTGCTTTTGATCAAGCAATCAAAGATGCTCACTGTGTCATTCTCGTCAAAAGAGTACTCTAATTTCGGACGAGGTTCTCTTGGTGGAGGTGCTGAAGGGTAGAAGTGGTCGTAGGGGGAGCCATATTGACTGCCAGAGATTCTTTGTTCTTATTCGTCAAGTTGATATTCAAAGTTTCTTTTCCCTTACGGTTGTTCTGGCGATTGCCACCACCCGATGTCTGGTGTTCATCCCGGTCGGGGTTAGGCATTTGTACCCCTAGCTGCTTGAATTTGTCGGTGCTAACTTCAGGTGCTTTAGCGTTGACAATGAAAGATGGCCAATCTTGGAACTGAGTAGATCCCGTCCACATGCTAATGATAGACAAAAGATTTGCCTTGCAGGTGTCTATGGTGATAGCGGCCGGAGTTCCAGGAGGCATTTTCAAAGCTTCCCGGCGGAACCTTTCAAAGAACTCTCAGCGGTTTCATTATGTCTTTGTTTGATTTTATTAAGGGCTGACATAGTCATGTCGTTGATCCCCTCATAGAATCATTCCAAGAAGATTTTTTAGACCTAAAAATAGGTGATACAGCCATCGGCAAGCTTCTGTACCAATCGTATGCCACACCGGCTAAACAGCCGACGAATACTCTGGTAAGAAGAGCGTCATTTGGCTGAAGTTGAACAGTCATTACCTCAAAGTTAATGAACTAACTAGGAAAGTGACCATCAAACAGGGTGATTGTTGGGATTTTGTACTTTGGAGGAAATGGAACTTTCTTCCATTCAACTGGATAGGGTTGTTTGATCCCCAACCTCTGCAAATTGTCCTTCTTTGAAAGCCTCGAATTGAGTGCACAGGAGTTTGAAAGCTTCATTAGCATCCTCCAATGATGAAGAATGAGCAGGCTGAATAAGAGTGTTAGGGGGAGGAACAACGTGGTAAGCACTACCCCCATCTCCTGACTGACTGAGTGTAGGTTGAATCTGTACAGGAGGCACTTGAGGAGATACTACCCCCAGCCCTGTATTGACAGGCACCGACGATGCTATGATTTTAGGATTTACAGGAGGTATGGTCGGTGGAACTGTATGCTGGGCCACAATGATGGAATGCATACTTGCGACCATTTCGGCCATGGTCTTGAGCTTGTCTTCTAGCGCAGCTATTCTTGTTCTTGACTAGCCGAACTGGAAGCATCGGGATCTTCAGTGACAACATAAGCTGTCACTTCTCTAGGTACAGTGGAGGACACTGTCTGTTCCGAACTTTCACTGTATGCATCATAGTCGGAGAAAGAATCATCTCCTGAGTGAGAAGGAAGAAGATGACCGGAAGGATCTTGAAGATTCCTTTGACCGATTGTGTCTCGGCTTCGGGATCGGGTATGTTGGAATACTCCTTCAGAAGATTCTTGGAGTAAATTCAAATACCGTTGACTTGGCTTACGAGGCTTGCCGTGCTTGGAGCACTTCTACCTCCAGTGTCTCTGAAAGTCATGTTGACGGAAGCGTACAAAACTTTGTCTTCATCTTCTGACATAAGTTCAGAGTTTGTAAAGTTCAGACGATCGAAGACAGATCGTCTTGTTGTCTGACAACAACACTTGATGACAACCTTGTGGTTGCAATGGTGACCAAGTGGTTGCACTGGGGATATTGAGATTTGTCCCATTTTTTGCTTGAGGTGTTCTCGGAGATCGGGAACAGCAACGGGACGAGAAGAAGTTCGAGGGATATTCTTTGACAATATTCGGAACATGGTTCCGGTTCTTCAAATGTTTTATCCTTGAGTGTACAGGGAAGTACTCATTTCATTGGCATAGGTGTCCGAATTTTTGATCCTGGAAGTTTGCTTCTGATGCTGATTGGTCTTCGGCATTGGCTGTTTGCGTTTCACCGAAGTTGGTCGATTGAGGTTCTTAGATCAGCAAACTCACCCCAGGGGTTTCTATCTGAGACACCAGCAATTTTTTTTGTTTGGAACGAGATATCTTGAGAGTTGGGAGATCTTGGAATTCTGCTACCGGAGTAGGCAGAATACCTCTCTGATCAGTACACTTCCCTTTGACAAGGAGGGAAGAAGAACCCTTGTTGGAAAGAGTTCTTGTACTGACTAGTACCGAAGCACGTTCAGATTGATCTTCTACGGTAAAAACCGAGGAAGACTGAGAAAAGACCAAAGGGCCTTTTCCTTTGTTTGTGAAGAAGGGTTAGCTAAAGAGCGTTTCCCTCTGTTGTCTTCCAAGTCGCGGGACGAGAAAGTTTGAGAAAAGACCAACGGTCCTTTTCCTTTGTTCTGGGGAGGAGAAGGAATAGCCAAAAGACTACCCCCAGTGGATTACGCAGGAGCAACAGGGTGTTTGAGAGGAGGAGCAGAGCTTTTCCCCTTGCTGTGAGAAGAGGAGAGATTAGCCAAAGGGCTGTCTCTCTTAGACTGCGCTGGCACAGTTTGTACATGGATTGATGGCGTACTGACAGGTTGCGCATGAGTAACTCTGGCAGAAAGTCTTCTGGCTTCAGTCATAGTGGCTTGCGCAGCAGGAGTCTTGTTGCCAGAGTGCTTGAGTTGCACTCTGGTTACTGGAGTGGTAGATTGCGCAGGCAGAGTCAGCCAATTGCGCCAGAGGAACAGAAGTCTTGCACTTTGACAGGGCAGCATATGAAGTGGTTTGTGCACTGGCAAGGGGAGCAACATACTGCGCGAGCATAGTAGTAGCAGCAGACTGCGCAACAGAGACAGCAATCTTAGGAACAGAGGCAGTAGACTGCGCAGCAGGCTGAGCAGAAGCAGTGGACTGCACAACAGTGGACTGCGCAGCAGTCTTAGGGACCCACACTGGGTGAACTTTGCTCGTGGCAGAAGTTGTTGCAGTGCGAGGGGTGGTCCTGGAGTTGATCATCGCCTCGTAGGCCGTCTGGTTGACCTTTACAACTAGCGTCTTCTACGTCTTTCCGATAGACGCAATGTCACATTGAGTTGTCACTTCCTCGTCGGAAAAGAAAGTCGTCCCTAGCAGAGTCGCCATTTTGTTTGTAAAAACAAAAGTTGATCTTTATTTCAACAAACTTTGTAAAGAAGATTACAAGAATTTGGGAAAGTACAACTATAGGAATCCGATCTGAATGACGATCGCTTTATCCCTTGGACGATGTGAACTTTGAAGACGGTAGCCTCTGAAGATTACAGCAGCACTTTGGCAAGAACTCCTGATCTCTGGTGATGATCTCTGATCTCTGTCTGTGTGTGTGTATGATCCCCTCTGGGAAGGACTTGAAACTCTATTTGTAGAGTTCTGGAAATAACTACTTTTAGTTATTCTGGACTGCACAAGATGGATTGTGCTGCATTGGACCGCAGACGTTAGACGTTAGACTGGGGGCGTTATTTGATCGTGGGCCAACTGTATTGGACACATGGCATTAGATTGAAATGCGCATGATCATGTACAGACGGTTACCACGTAATGAGTCATTGATGCATAAAGGCCATGTGTACTTGTTAGTTGTATGATGGAGTGCGCCACCTGAATTGCGCTAGCTTCGGATTGCGCGGGATGGACCGCGCTGGGATGGACTGCACTGCAGGCAGATTGTGCTATATGTACAGCTGTCCTCGAGCGCTGTGCTGCATGATAAACGAACAGTTTCCTCGTTCTCCGTTCTGTCAGCTGTCAGAAGATCTGATTCTCTGTCAAGTAATGATGACGAGGCCACGTCAGCTTGCGCACTTGGATGAATGTGCAGTTCAGCCTGCGCAATCGAGTTGGTGCGCTATCTGTCTTCTGCGCAGTTCACTTTGAAGGGTGCATAATTTGATTTTCATGACTTCTTTGATGGGTGCAACTTAATTTTTAGGACCTACAGTGAGTCGATCCATGATGACCCAAAATGCATCCTTCCTGCTGGGGCTCCTTAGGAATCCAGTAACGAATCCATCATGATATGTTCTCGTTTCCACTCAGGTATATGAAGTGGCTGTAATAGTCCTACAGACTCTCATGCTCGGCCTTGTCCTGTTGGCAAACCAAGCAACTCGCAACAAATCGAGTGATCTCCCTTTTCATTCTATGCTACCAGTATTACTGTCGCAAATTCTTTACATCTTCATACCTTCGGGATGAATAGAATATATCGAGCTATGCGCCTCTATCATCAGCTCCTGGCATAGCTCTCCACTCGGTACGCATAGGCGATCTCCATACCTCAACGTGTCGTCCTCGTGAATCTGCAGCCCTGTCTTCAAATCGGCCTCGCTCCTCTTCATGAGTCTTGGGTCTCATATCTGTAGGCAATGTTGCCTTGATCCTCTTAACCAAAGTGGACTGTACTTCAAAGGCAGACAACTGTCCATCTATACCTGGCGATACAACCTCTATCCACAACTCCTGGAGATCCTCCAACAAATGATGTTGAGTTGTTAAGAAATATGCTGTGGACTTGCTACTTAAAGCATCTGCTGTCATGACCCGCATCCAGTGTAAGGGCACGAGAAGTGGGTACGTCCAGCCTACACCGCAGTGTCGGCGGTAGAACGCTGTCCTAGGTCACATGCATCTAACCGTTTAAGGTACATTGCACAGTTATACTCTCCGAATAGAGGAAAAATATGAAGTACAAATCTCAATCATAGCTAAGGAAGATATACGATAAGATAGATAAGAATATCAACCGAATCCACAGATAAAAATACGATAAAAGAGAGAATCCAAAGTATCTAAGATAAACATCTAACAAGCTCTACAAATCTACATAATCACAATTTCTAATACAATATCCAAATGAGATACAACTGAAATAAGACGATTAAACTATGGGAGTGTCGTCAGCAGGTACTAGATCCTACTAGAAGTCCAAGTCACAGGGGTCCTCTAATGTTGTCACGTAGTAAGTGGTACAACATGCCTCATACTTGTCCTCTGTAATATTTTCAACAGGTCCAGTCAGGACAGGCGCGAGCATAGTACATCTCACACAGTTTATATCATGACAGGAATATAAAGCATGCAATAGAGTAAATACATGAATCGCTGAAAGAAAAGAACATGAAATAAAGAGATGACTGTACTGGAAATATATACTATAAGTAAAGAACTAACAGTGAACTAATGATTTAGAGTACAAGATAGACATGTGAACGACTTGATAATAAACATAAGAGTTTATACATGGCTACACTACTTTAGAAATATTCACATGACTATTTCTACTCCCCCATCCCCAATCAATACACAAGGATCTGTTCAAGTTATGTTATTGTACATGATTTCACATGGGGGCCCGTAAATGGGTGCACATGAATATAAACATGGGGGCTCCATGAACATGAGAGTACATGAATCACGAGAGTGCACATGAATGGTGAAAGCACAGGAATACATGATGAAAGTGAAACGTACATGACATTATGTATCCGATGCTCCCGAGAAGGATAACATCGTATGAAAAGATCCATATAGTACTAATTCGTTTTACATCGTGACAACATCAAGTAAAGTAATCTAGAGCAAGAATATAGTCCTAGCAAGTATGAAACGGTCAAAGAATGTACTCGCCTGATATCCTGAGTATCTGAAGTGAATATACTGTCGGAGGAGAGGTGTCTGACTCCTATTTAGAACAGCACAAGTCAACATGTCCAGAATGGTAAAATAGAATATTATAATGCATTCTACATGATGTTTGGGTCAATACTAAAATCTATCAAATCAGCGATGCCTCAGGACGTCGCTAAAGAGGGAAAATACGTTGCTAATTTCAATTAGCGACGTATTTAGCGACGTTTGTATGTAGTCGCGATTAACCTAATCGCTAAAGAACACGACGTCGCAATACGTCGCTATTGCGACGATACTTAGCGACGCGTACACGTCGCTCATTCAGCGACTACCAGCGACGTAAAACGTCAGCAGTTACCGACGTAACCTAGCGACGTTGAGCGACTTGACTTGCATCGATGCTGACCTGGTTTGAGAGCCAAATGGCGACGTTCTGCGACTTTGTTACGTCGCTATAGTACCGACATATAGCGATGTTTAGCGACGTCCTACGTAGCGACGTTTAGCGACAATCAGCGACGGTTTTCATCACATTTAGCGACGTTCCGATACTTACTTAGCGACGTTACCTTCCGTCGCTAGCCGTCGCTGAACGTCGCTAATTTTGAAAAAAAATACAATATTTGCAGCATCCCCTGCAGCATTTGCAGCATTTGCAGCTCCTACACCATTTGTTACAAAAACGACGGTGTGTATCACGAACACAGTATCAAACAACACAGATACACACAATCACGAACACGTTTGAAACACAATCTCATCAATCAACACAGATATATGAAAAATTGTAACAACATTGTCAAACATAATGCTCCACATAAGAATAATATATGTATAACCACATAAAAGACCCAACAATGGGCCATCAACATATATATATATATGTCGACTATGACTGATCAGGAGGAGCATCACTGCTCCTGGAAAGAAGGTAAGAATACTGCTCCGGTGTAAGAACCACCGACGACGATGAAGGAGGAGGCAATGCAACCGCTGGAGAAGGAGGCAGTGTAACCGCTGGAGAACACTACAAGAAAATGCATCTTTGCGACATACACAATAAGTAGCGAAAAGATGGCTTTGTGTTGCCAAAGCCTTTCTGCGACATATAGCGTTATGTCGCACGTGTGTCGCCGTATCCTTGTGGAAAAGTATTTGGCGACACAAATCCATCATGTCGCCAAAAATGCCCACTTTTGGCGACATGTTCCATTTTTTTAAAATAACATTTGGCGACATGTGTCTTGCGTGTCGCAGAAAGGTGATACTTTGGCAACATAACACATGTCGGAAAAAAGTCACCTTTTGCTGCACAAGTTAATGTCGCAAAAGCTAATGTAGACAAATATAAAAATACTTTCTGCTACACAATTTGATGTCGCAAAAGCTAATGTAGACAAATATAGAAACACCTTCTACTACACAATTTGATGTCGCAAAAGCTAATGTAGACAAATTTTTATATTGATTTATCATAATAAAAAATCGTTTGAAACATAGATATAAAATCCTACTTCAAAAGAAACTTATAAACATTGAAATTTGTATTCAAAGAACTTGAGAATAAATAGCAACAAGTTATCGCACACAAATAATATCCAATATAATGTCTTCATAAAATAGTCCAATAATGCAAAAGATTTAACTTCAAGTAACCCATTCAAGGAGAAACGTATTGTATTTCACAATCATTGTATTCCAACTAGACAAATATAATGTAAGCAAAAATACATGGATTCAGTGTATTCCCAAAAAATTAGCCAACAAAAAAATATCTTTTCATTGCAAACATTACTTTCTCCAAAATAATGATAGATCTAATGATAAGAACATATTCCCAAAAATTGGCTTTGTTGTCCATGTGATCCTGCAAACAAAAATAAAAAAATGCTTGTAAGTAAAAAAAAAGTATATGCTAAAAGAATGACAAATATCTATGAAGGCTATAAAATATATGAACACTTGTACAGTATTTTGTTTCACACAAAATAAACTTAGTAAAGAAAATGTGTCGACACAAACATTTGCTAGTGTTAACTCTTGAGCACATTTGCTAGTGTGTTAACTCTAGAAATCTTGTTATGAATCTGATACTCATATTGCAACCTCTATAATCTCTCCTAGAAGGATGTTATATATCTAGAAATCTTGTCATGTATGAGTGTGTGCTTAGTTTCAACACCATTAGGATCACAAATTTTTATACGGAAAAGTTGGTGTTATTTTCTTAAATGTTTTAATTTATTTGCTTTCATCTCATGCTTTAATACTATTAGCATGGTCTGTCATGAAACTAAAAATTTCAAAAGAAGTGCAGCACACATAGAGAGAAAGAGAGCAGTACCCAAAAGAAGTTGTTGCCTAACCGCCCTCAGTTGATTCCTCCCCACATTCATGACGAAAGTAATCCACATCTCAACAACACCTCTTGGAACTTTTCAAGTTTCTGGTTCTGCGCCTTAATTTGTTGTTGTTGAATCGCAAGTTGTTCATTTTGGGCCTCAAGTTGTTGTTGTTGAGTATCATTAAGTTCCTTTAGTGATGGTAACTCCTCTCTTAGGATAAGCACTTCCTCACCATTATCCCTGGATGTGGTATTAGTATTACAGGGCTTATGGCCCACTCCATATCCTCTCAAGTATCCCGATTTCTTTCCAAGCACTGCTACCGACATTTCTTCTTGTGACATTGGGATTGCATCCGGCTGAGAACACATAGTTCGCAAATTTTCAAGCTCACCCTGACATTTTTAAGGAACATAAGTAATTAGTTAGATTGTAAAGCAAAACTTAAAAACCTAGTGTTAACCCCTTTTTTAGTTTTATGTAACAACCATACAACAAAACATTTGTTAGACTTACGTGTTTCTCCATACACTTATGATCCAACCAATCATCTTTCTTCTTACTCCAATGAGGTTCCTTAAAAAAATCTACAAAGTGAGGTATCTCCGCCTAATTTCATGAAAATAACAGTTAAATATTGTATATGGAGAAGTAAATAAAATATATATTAAAATTTAAGTTAGAAATTGCAAAAAATGCATCACCTTCGTGGACATTGTCGCTGCAAATGACTTTGACCCGCAAGAATGATTCCATGGCAAAGAGGAACGTGCTACCACATTTTGCTCTGATCGTTTCTACAACTTGAAACCAAAACAAAGGGTGAACATAAAGTAAAGTAGGGAAACAAAAAGGAAAAACCAGTCAAGTGCAGAACACTAAATTGGTTGGGAAAAAATTGCATACTTCCAAATGATTTAGATCACTGAAACATAGAAAAAGCTTAATAAACATCATGTCAGTAAAAGCAATATATTTGCTGACTGTCATTTTCTAGCATATAGCTGCACATCATGCATATTGATCTTGGTAGAGTGGTGAAGGTCAAACCCACAATCAACAAGTCAAGTGCAACAAACACGAGCAACAGCAAAAAAGTACCTTAGTCAAATTGCTATCAATCTAATAAAGAGTAAATGCTGTGATGTACAGTCCCAGTTACTCCAGCAGGAATAACTTATTGAAAAGCAATATCACCTGGACATAGCACATCTCACAAATTTCACCATGTCCAAACAAGAAGAATATCACATTACATCATACAGGCCTGGAAAAAATGTTGTATGTGTCAATGCCTTGTTAGATGGATGCACAGAAAAAGTTAGATGAACAGCAGGCTTGAACTGCATTCCTATACAATGTGCTTATATTGTCACAGAAATCCATGTGCTTATATTGCACTGGATATGATGGAGTAATGGAGTTTGAAGTCTTTCTCCCCAAACCTGGCTTGAACTGCATTCCTATACAATGAAAGAGGCCGCACAAATAGAATCACAAAGTAGGTCACTTTTTCGACTACTTTGCCATTATTAATACAAAAAACATTAAGGGTGCATTCTACTATGATGGTGAGGCACATGACCAGTTTAATTTGTTGAGGATGCATTACGAGAGGGAATCACTTGGGAATAGATGAATGAAATTGTAGTGTGATCATATATGAGTTAGAAATCATAAATTCATAGACTGTGGACAGCATTATTGCATTGACACAGAACAAACTGTTACATGTCCGAGTGACCTAAATTGTTCACCATGACAAACACAAAACAAAAAAGAAAAAAAGAAAAGAAACAGTACATCTGACATGGTGATACATGTGTATGCAAGCATGGATGTGTGGATGTATTTGTAAGTTTATAATTATAGACTTAACCAAAGTTCAATTACATATGACCTAGCTCATTTTGGTACATATTAGTCAAGAAATCATCTCATGGGCGACACAGTTTGTATTCTCAAGTCATAGTCAGTAAATAAAAAAGGAAAGAGACAGAAGCAAAGCCATATACAAGCTAAACAGGAAGCTTCAGGCACATATTATTTAATGGTTATTTGGTCCTTTATGAAGTATGAAGACTCTTTAGTCAATATTAATTGCAAATTCTTTCCAGTTTCTCTTGAAACTTCAGAGTTCAAAGGGGCACAGGAGAAGGGTGGAAAAAAACTCTTGTTTCCACCTTTAACAAAACTCTGATTTCCAGTACTAAATAAAAGGGACCTTGAAGCAATTGTTAAGCAAACAAATAATTTCATGAAGAGTAAGATTAGCAATAAGATAATTCGTCTAGATGTTTGCTCCTTCAAACTGGTATCTCGCGAAAGACAGTGATAGAAACATGATGCCAATTCCTGTCTTGTTAAATATAAGAGAGATTGGATGCAACAGAGATGTAACTACAGAGATATCAAGGGGTATCATTTGGTAAGGAGAAGCTAGGGTGCCTAATCCCTGCCCTAAAAAGTGCCACAATGATACAGATACGAAAACAATATCTTCAGGATGTGCAGCTTATCATATACAAAAAAAGGGGCAAAACCGTTAAACAACTTGAAATATGCATCCTGAAGACTGTGCCGTCCGAGACTCAAATGCACGAATAGGTTGATGTAGGTTCAGCTGAAGATGAATAAGGAAAGATCCCAAAATTTGATCTCAAGAGGACAGTCAGTCACAGGAGTCTAGTAACAGATGAAATGCATGGATACGTCAAACTAGGAGGAAGTCAAATTAATTTCTCATTAACAATGACTTTTAATTTAAATGTATTTTCTATATATAATTCCTTTATTTCTAAAAAGGTCAAATTATCATAGATGGATGTGTCCGTGCAGAGTACAATAGTTGCAATGCATGTATTAAGTCTTCCGGGAAAGATGAGATATTTCTGATGTCCAACAAAGGGGCACTCTATCTAAATCAGAAGAATAAATTCAAGTGTGGCAGCATGGCTAAAAGGGAAGGCTCCTGATATAACATGATGTATATCGAGGACGTCAAACTAGAACACCAATCAGCATTTGGAAGTATATCACTAAGCACCAAGGCACTGTAATATCCACACTAAAGGACCGTGACATGAACTGAGAACAAACATGATGATCTTAATACATTTTTGGGCTAAATGAGCAAGATTAAAAGAGCCTCGTCAGTGTAATATCCACACTAATCCCATCAGTTGAATCCCTCAAAGCAAGAAGTTAAATGGCATGTCCTATATAAAAAAATCACAAAAGTAGGAATAAAGTAATCGGGCATCATATACCTTAAATTTGGCATTTGTTGTCCAAACTCGATCAATCATGTACTCCCAATCCTCTTGTGAAACGCCTTTATATGAGTTGTTTCTGGGGTTTATGTCATCCTTCAACAACTTCTTATAATGTGCAGCATGCGACTCCTCCAATCTTTGTATCTCAGCTGGCATATTTTCGTAATAGTCTGCCTTACGACTTCATCCTCATCATAATTTTTGATCTAAATTTATCCTGCAAACATGTACTCAATAATATAGATTATTAATAAACAATATATGGAAATAAACCTAATTATATGAAGTAGTAAATAGATCCACCAATACCCGAACTCTTTGAATAATTGACTTCTTTAGGGTGTCATCAATGTCATCCCAATACATAACATCCTGAAGTGGTGTAGCAGCCCAAACTTCAACGCCAATCTGGTTTACAAGAGCAGTAGCATTATCCCCAACTGGAGCCCTTTCCTAGCGGGGATTGACACTTGAAGCTTGCCGATTTTTTGTACCATTTTCTCTACAGCTTTACCACGCGTCTTACCCCTATATTTTTCTTCGGTGAACCTGTACATCAAAAAAAAGAAAATAGCCTTAAGCTAGACAATAGATAGACCAGATTTCTATTTCAGACTTCATTAAAATCAAATAAGATTATATCCATTGGATTACCTGAACCACTAGCTAGTGACTCCATAGACTAGGCACATGCATTTGAAGGTTATTGGACCCCTCAGCAGTGGTATCTTCAGGTGTCGAAACAAGACGTGATGATTTACGAATGGGACCATTGTATACGACCTACACATACAAAATACATAGATATTAAGGCATTATTAGTAACATAATTTAAACACAACATATCACTCGAGGTTCATATCTTATATATTACCTTTTCCTTTGGTTGATTAGAAGGCACATTATTATCATCATCACTGCTGGATGAACTAAGCAAATCATCACACTGGCCCGGTCGATACTCATTACCATCTCTCTCACTCACATTTCTTTTGCTATTCTTACCAAAACTTGTTTGGGTGACCTTCTCAAATGGAGTTAATAAATTTGAGGCACGAAGCAAACCCAAAGCATCTAATTTCCTTTCGTTACTAGCAATATTTTCATTTCTTTGCTTCTCATATGCTGACGTCATCCGGGCTGCTTGTCCGGTCTTAAATATACTCTGCTCTTTGATTTTTCCATCTATGACAATAAAGAAACAAATGAGTTCCACAATGTAATTCCAATTTTCATTGTATGCATTCCAAATGTGTGAAGTTGGAGGCATTTGACACATAAAAATTATTTTAGACATTCCAATGCAATAAGTAAGAAGCCTAAAGAAACTGAACAATAGTGTGCAAGCTGTAATATCAAGTATATCACATATTATCGTATAAGATACATTGTTCATAAGATATTTGATTGGAAGCTAATATACTCCTGCATACCATTACTACAGATTTCCAAAAATAATACAACAATAATAAACTCCCTGCACTGTTCAGATAAGCTCAGTCCACTGTTCACTGAGCAGTCCACCATTGAATGTTCTGTCCTGCTCATCATGAGCAGTCCCTTTAATTTTGTAGTCCTTAGTTTACCTTGATTGCATCAATAAGCCACTCATGAGTTTCAGTCGAATCCCTTTCATTTATTGTCCAGATAACTCATGTTCTGTCCAAAACATATCCTATAGCTTAGTCATAGCATTGAATCCCTTTTATTGAATCCCTTTCATTTATTGTACAGAAGAATGGCTTGAATTTTTAAAACAGAAGTCAGGTTCTATAATGACCAAATCCCTCACTCACCGGATGTTTTAACTAATTCAGTTTCAAAAACACATAAAAAAGAAGAAGGGGAAAATAAGCTATATCATTGAATCTCAAGTCCATACGAAGAAGAAAGAGGATGTTCTTTTATGCCGAAGCACGATACCATGTTGAGAGGACTCAACTGGGAATTATATTGAGGTAGGAGGGTGGATATATATAGGATGAGGA
This sequence comes from Iris pallida, assembly GCA_029216955.1. Classification (NCBI taxonomy): domain Eukaryota; kingdom Viridiplantae; phylum Streptophyta; class Magnoliopsida; order Asparagales; family Iridaceae; genus Iris; species Iris pallida. The sequence continues at coordinate 1,469,547 of JANAVB010039020.1, read as the reverse complement.
GATGTGCATAATAGGAATAAGTTGCATTATAGGAAAAGGTTACACAATAGACCCATTTACAGGATGCAAGTTTATGCAAGTAATGGAAAATTATAAACATATAGCAATCTGGACTAATGAAAGCTCTCAGTAGAAAGATACTAATAACATATCTAAACTGGAGAAAATCTTATCAACATCTTTCAAATATTTTACTTATACCATGCAATATTCTTCCAAACACAAGCAAATCAGAAATGTCATAATCAATTCATGAATATCAAAGAAAGAAAAAGTAGTGCAAAAATGTTAAGATTATCAAGTCAATGTCTTGTATATTGGAACATGCTACTTTATAAGTAAAATCATATCACTAACGCGACTTCCTCAATATATGGAAGGCATCATGGTTATGAGCTTAAGGATGAAAGGGAATCCTATCACTAAAGCAACTTCCTCAAACAAATATTGCTAACACATGAATTAATAAGTAAAACAATAATCTTGGGTACCTTAGTATTATTGGTAATTGTTGAAGCATTCAGCAAAGGAAGCCGAATGTTGTACTCAGCTAATAAGCTTAACAATGATGAAGTGAATAAAAAGTAATACCATGCTTTTCCAAACACCACTTGTTCTTTGGTAGCTTTCCCCTGGGTTTTTAGAAGATGCACTGGAAGAGGTTTATTTTATATGGCTTTTTGTCTCCATAATCAATCTGATATATTGTAGGTTTATTTTATATGGCTTTTTATCTCCATGAGGTGTATATATAATATATATGATGATTTTATGAAATAATATGTTCATTGATAAAAAAATATTTGAGCTAAATCTCAGGCAGATGTGTAAAAATGATTTTATTAGTCATCACTATGACCAAATGGCTGAGAGGAATTTCTAGGTAATTCCTAATGATAACCAACGGCAGGGAACATTTATCAATAAATAATGCATACGACGAATCAATCTGTAACTTGATAATAGTACTCTAACATATAAAGCAAGGAACAGGTATCAATAAATAATGCAAAAGAATCAATCTGTAACTTGATAATAGTACTCTTAACATAAACAATATGCTAATCAAAAGCTGAAATCATGAAGCAACTACAACGCAAAACCAGGAACCCAACTACGAAACATGGTCACACCACAAAAGTGTTCTAAACATATGTGGCTGAGCCATTTAATTCCTCCATCCATAATGGGAAATTAAATGCTTTCTCCAAGACTTGTACCCAAGATCTCCCATCGCTTGGACTAGGAGTGCTTGGATATACCGCGACCGTACAATTAGGTTTGTTTTGCTGAAGAATATAAGCTCTTACTTATTTAGGTAGACAAAGTACAGCCGAATATACGAATGAAAATGTAAGCATCATAAAACCTAATTTAGGTTCAGAAAATTTGATAAGTTATTGCTTAGTTAAACATATGTATTATTGATATGAAATGAAAGCAACTATTCTAACAATCTAACTGCTAATCAGAAGCTGCAGAAATGGGGGAAAATTTTCTTTATAGTGAAGCCAGTTTTAGTTGATTCGTTCATGTATCAACCAAAATTGTTGATATCCTGTGTTGGGTAAACCTCCAAGGATACCCATACAGTGAATTGATAAATTTGTGCTAATTGAGCATAAGCTTATAAAAATTTGTCTCATGTGTTTGGAGTGTGTAAATGTGTCAAAAATCTATTAGGAAGCTCATAATTCATGAAATATGTCACTCGTTAAAAGAGCCAAGATGTCCAAAATATTTCAGTTTTTATTTAGAAATCTTGTAATCTTTTAGTTAGTTGAGAGAGGAGAGGGGGCTCTATATATGGATATTAGTAACTGATAGTGGTATCCTATGGGTGGTCTATATATATGCATCAGTTATGTATAGGAGCATGTATCTAAGGAGGAGCATTTGTGGGGATCGGGTTTAGGCTTTGACAGCAATAGGAAGTTGGGGTTCACTTCAAGGTTAGTTAATATGTAGTTGGGTAACTGAAAGTGAAGGGAGAAGAGGGGCTCAACTATGAGGCAGAGTGCCAGCTGTAGGCAGGAAGTGAGGGGCCATGTGTGGGGACCTGGGTTGGGCACTGCACTATTGTGCAAGTGGTGTGGGTGTGTTGCCAAGCCCCCCACACATAGGATGTGTCATAGGCATGTAGTGTGAGTGTGTTTGGGTAAGCTCATAGGGTTGTATAGAGGAAAGGGTTTATTTAGTTCAATTCTAAACTAAACATGAGGTCAGTCAAGTAATAAGTTTGGACTTATACTTCAAGTACCATCCACTGCATTCCTTGCATTCACTACACAGACCCACATCAGTAAGAATACTCAATCCCTACACCTTGCATTAAATTCCTGCATATCCAATAAGAACACAAATTGGCTAATATAGTAAAATTCATGGGCATTCTACAATAAACTAAGGCGTACCAAAATTGTTGTTGTATCCTTATCATGTTCCCGTTGGTGTATTAGTGTCCATCTATGTTGCACGAATATGTACAAGGACACTGGCTACAGGATACAGAAAAATAATTTGGTATCAAAAAAAGGATACAAAAAATGATTTGGTATCCCTACACCTTGCACGAATATGTACAAGGACACTGGCTACAGGACACTCATTTCTAAAAATGATTTGGTATCAAGAAAACACATTTATGTGAAGGCAAAAATATTGATATTCATCTCAATCACTCTATTCACAAAGCATTGTTCCAAAAGACATAAATCATTTTTGAACATCAAAAGTAACAATAGATAATCTAATCAGGATGTAAAATGAAGTATTGTTCCAAAAGATAGATAATATTAGCTATTAAAACTGTTAATGATACCATGATTATATCTCCATTGTTCCAAAATAAACAAGTTTATATTCAAAACTCAACATAAACTAGATATCAAATTCAATATCAGGGTCAATATCAGAATCATAAAGTATGTGTCTGTATCCTCATCATCCTCTCTAATGGGCCATTGTTTATCCTCATTATTGTCGAGATGCAAAGCCATATCACTGGAATAATCTCAGGATCAACGCCATCCCTATTATATTGAACATTAGTATCTTCAATGATATGTGGAATAATTCAGTGCTTTTGTCTTTTTGGAATGCATCAGTAGGCTCTGAAACTTCTATTGAGTCAGGCTCATCATCATCCAACTCTGGTACATCCCATGTACCGATCGAACCCGTTGCACGACTTGCCAATTTGCCCCTAATCGTGTATCATTGACGTAGAAGACTTGCACCTGACTTGGTAGGACAAATGGATCGTCAGAATACCATCGACGGCATCAATGCTAAGGCAATGTGCATCTTTGTTTAGTGTCCGACTTCCGCTCATGTTGAACCATTCACACTAGAACAAAACAACTTTATGGCTATACATGTATGTCAGCTCCCAAACTTTGCATAAATATCCATAAAAGTCTATAGGTTTTCCTTTATGAGCTCTTCAGAGACTAAACCGCTATTCTGACTCTTACGACGATTGTCACGGTCCCTTGTATGGAATCGGATGCCATCACAAATGCAACCTGAATAAAGAGTTACCATCATATTTGGACCATTTGCCAATTTCCATATTTCATCAGTTGCCTTTGGTGACTTTTGTGTTTGCAATTGATTCATCTACATACAAAACATATAAAGGCATATTAAGATAATATTAGTTAAATAGTATTTAAATATATGTTATACATGTTACATGTTTTTTGAACCACTTTGGAAATTTTTGTCGTTGTATTTGAGTTATATCACCTTCACTTGAATTTTCTAATAGCTTCTTGTGTTCCCTACAAGAAATTAAACTCATAAGTACCAGCAAATCAATAATCAAAAGGCTTTAAGAAATGAATGCATGTAAGGATGTTGAATAACATACTCTAGGTATGGCTCAATCTCGTCGGTGTTGTAAAGCACAAACCACTTAGCAATTTCGAATTCCTTCTCTAAATATCAGGAGCCCTTGTTAATGTCCAAAAGGACGAACATTTTGTGTGAATATCGTTAACCCATGTCCGCGCTCACTACGATCAGCATTTCGTTCTTCTCGATTAAATAATGTTTCGACATTGCTCAAGTACATTGAACAAAAAGTCAAGCTCTCTTTGACTGTAAGCCTAATATTGAACCTTCTGGCCGAGCTCGATTGGTTACATACAACTTAAGAGTTCCAAGAAACCTTCAAACAAACACCATTAAAATAATGAAAACATGTTCAACTTAAAATTTGCATTAAGATGGTACAAAACCTTTCAATTGGGTACATCCAACGATATTGCACTGGCCCGCAAGGATGGCTTCACGTGGCAAATGAACAGCCAAATGCACCATCACGTCAAAAAAAGCTGGAGGAAAAATCTTCTCTAACTTGCAAAGTATTAGAATAATGCGTTCTTCTAACAACTAAGATTTTGCACCAATGTCTTAGAGCACAACTCCTCAAAGAAATTGCCCAACTCGAACATTATAGTACATACATCCTTGTTAAGGTAGCCACACATCCCGAGGGAGAATTCGTTGTAGAAGGATATGACAATCATGGCTTTTTAAGGTTGAAAACTTTTTTTTTGTGGTCACACACCTTGATATGTTTGCAGCATATCCATCAGGATATTGATTGACTTTAAAAATTCAATAAAACCCTCTCGCTCCTTTGGCGTCAATGTGTAAATCGCTGGGGGCTTGATCAAGGATCCATCGAGAGACCTTTGTACGTGCAATTCTTTCCTTATACCCATGTCCTCCAAATCAAAACGAGCTTTTGTTGTATCTTTGTTCTTCCCATCTATGTTCAATAACAAATTGTCACATATGTTCTTCTCTATGTGCATGACATCAAGGTTGTGTCGGAGCTTCCGTTTCTTCCAATATGGGAGCTCAAATAGGATGCTTTTCTTTGTCCAATTCAATTCTGCTTGGTCACGAGGTCTCTTTTTGTTCTTATGGTTCTTCCCAAACTCGACATATGATAAGCAATCCAACTGATTTAGTATCTTTTCCATTGGTATCTCCAAAGATTTTATTTGGTGCTCAACCTTACCATTAAAGGCCTTACTCCTTCGCCAAACATGATTCTCATGGTAACATCGATGCCCCAAGTAAGCAATTTTATTTCTCAAACCTTGAGATGATGCATTCTCATTGCATGTGGGACAAGCCAAATAACCCTTTGTACTCCACCCAGACAAGTTACCATAAGCAGGAAAGTCATTATTGTCCACATTATAGCTGCATGCATTTGGAAAGTCTGTTCCCTAGATGCATCATAAGTGAGTACACCATTTTCCCATAAATTGTTTAGCTCATCAATCAATGGTCGCATGTAAACATCAATATCTCTCCTAGGTGCTTGTGGACCAGGAATAAGTAAAGACATCATGAAAAATGGATCCTTCATGCACTTCCAGGGTGGTAAGTTATATGGCATAACTATTACCGGCCACAAACTGTAAGATGTACTCATGTTTCCGAAAGGGTTAAACCCATCGGTTGCCATTCCTAGCCGTACATTTCGGGATTCCCGAGCAAAATCAAGAAAATTGCTATCAAACTCCTTCCACTCGGCACTTTCGGCTGGATGCCTTAGTACCCCATCATTTATGCGCTTCTCACTATGCCATCTCATGTCTGTAGCTGTCTTCTTCGACATATATAATTGACGCAACCTTGGTGTCAATGGAAAGTAACGCAAGATCTTGTGGGGGATCTTTTTTCCATTACCATCATTTAGCTTGTATCTAGACTCTCCGCAGACTGGACAATTTTCTAAGGCTGCATTCTCCTTCCAAAAGAGTGCACAATCATGTTGACATGCATGAATTGCCTCGTACCCCAAGCCTAAGTCACGTAAGAACTTCTTAGCTTCATAAATGGACTTTGGAACCAAATTTCCTTCGGGTAGAAGGTCTAATAATATTCCCATAAGCATGTCGAACGATTTATTGCTCCACTTGTTCATTACCTTCACATGAAGCAACGTAATCACAAACTTCAACAAAGTATACTTCTTACACCCTGGGTACACCTCACGTTGTGCAGCCTCCAACAGTTTATCAATGTTATGTAGCTCCTCCCTCTGAGTGGTATCATCCTCCCATTCATGGCCCATATAAGTCCCCGTACAATAGTCTTGTACTAATTCAGCAAATTCGTCTTGATCGTCTTCTTTCTCTGACATTTCAATATCACCTTCATCGTCTGATACTTGATTTTGATACTCGGTAACATGTTTTCCATGGTACACCCAATTCTTATAAGATAGCATCATTCCATGTCGAACTAAATGATTCTTCACAACTTCCTCGGTATGCCACTCGAGGTTCATGCATTCATTACATGGACATCGAATCCTACCATTCTTGCATACTTTCTGCATTGCAAATTCAACAAAAGAGTTCACCCCATCAATATAGGGTTGACTTATTCTCTTTCTAAGTGTCATCCAACTCTTGTCCATATCTGCAAGAAAACATAAATCAGAAAAGAAAAATATATAATTATTCTCTACATGTCCTCTACTTTGATTTTTGGGTTAGATCCAATTAGCAGTTATAACTTATGACCAGATAGATCCTTGAATTTGGAAAAGAGAGATTGTTCACTCTCATAATAGCATTTTACCCCCTTTCTTAATTGATGCTACACCTTGTGCTAATGACCAGTATCATATATGCATCCATGTTGAATCTATCCAGAACTGTTATATAAGATATTAGTGGATTAATGGCTGAGACACAGTTTGGCATATCTGGACCAATAGTGTCTAAGACCTTCAAAATTCAAAATGTATATGTTGAAGTTATATTAGTTTCTTCATCTTGAGTCTGATAATGGGTGGCATCATGTTGTGCAATATTCACTTATACCTTACAGGAACACCTTAGAAGTTCTAATTCGATCAAGATTTTGACATACCTCTACCTTTCAGATGTCAAAGTTCATAGTATCAAGTTTTCTACAAGCCAATGTCAAGTTTGCCGAGAAAAAGATAAGAAGATTTCATAATGTCTTGTAGTTGTAACCGTTGCCTGTCTATTATGTTGGGTATCTATCTATTCAATATCCGCTTCTTCTTTTTTGTTTATTGCAATCTTCACTGCTCTAGTATTGTTGTCTCATTTCAGTTCCTAGTCATCATAAGTGAGGATTGGGGCTTGGTTCTCTGCATTCTCTACATGTTTATGATCACTTACATATAGTTATGATAACTTTGAGGACATCCCCAGTTCATTAGATGTGCAAAACCATTACACATTGTTGGTTTATCTATAACCCCGACCTCTTGCAAGTCACTCAGGAACCAGGGGGTTTTCCGAATCACTCATCTGTTTTGTCGTGGATGCAACGGGTGAAAATTGCGGTAGGAGTAGCAAAAAGGACTTGAAAAGCTTCATGAGTAATAGTTCACCATGATATAAATTCCAACAATATTCTAATCTTTGATAATGATATTGCAAAGATAACTATTTTCACCTGTCGAATGAATCTCCTAACATGGCAGCACATGCTTGACTACTCCTATGTTTAGTTGTCAGTTGCAAGGCCATTAGGTTGTCAACTATGCCCCTTGTCAAGGTGACAAGCCAAGGCTATTGAAAGTCTAGGTTTCCTTTGTCAAGAAGATGGTTGGTCCCGTGGTTGCCTTTACAAAAGAAAGGAGATGATGACTCGATCTATACTAGTTAGATTGATACTCTGAGCTATACTAGTTGTACTTGTCTGATTCTTTCTCTGTGCTGAACCTTCACTGATATTAGTTATATTGATATTATGAGCTAATATTAATACTCTTGATACTACAATGATACACTAATACTCTTGATACTACACTGATACTCTGATATTATGAGCTAATACTAAGACCTGAGAGTTGTTTCTTTTGTTAACCCCGTCACAAAATGGTTCTTTTTCTAGTTTTGCTAGGAGCTTATAGAATATTCTCTTACTGAAATTACTGACTAATTAGAATTTTAAACTAATAATGCTAGAAATAGGAAAGGCTAACATATTTTTTCTAGATTAAAATATTATCAAGGACATTTATAAGTCTATTCTTCTGTGTTATTTCCTCACAAGACACATTATATCAAAGTAATGAACCTCAATAGATAATTCTGATACGGCTTATGACAAATATTTTCGATAGCATACACAGGGCACTGATTTTGGCATGTACTCATGTATTCCTTATTACCTTATCTGACATGATACGTGCATGGTGACATAAATAGGGCGCTGATTGTGGCATGTGCTCGTGTATTCCACTTTTTGGAGTCTCCATGTCATGTCTAATACATATCTGACATGGACATAATACAATATGGGCATCAATTTTGGAGTAATGAGCTTCCTAATCTACCACACACCCTTTGGAGAAATTGGTAAGTCTTTTTTGCTCATGCATTACTATAAGTCTATAATCTTCAGATTAGGATGGTATATATGTGCTCATTATGAACATAACAATATATACTGAAATGCATTTGATATTCATGTTTCTGCTTTATATAAATGTATACTTACATTTTCTTTATAACAAATATATCCAATAAAAGAAATATGACTTGTTTTGTTGCATTTGAAGTTTTTCAATGGAAGATATAACTGTGGGGAAGCTAATGCAAGTCGCACTTGGATGAGTACAGTTTTAAGGTACTTCTATTCTTGCATGCTTTCCCTGATCAAGGGTCTGTTTTAATTTTTGTTTTATTGTCGTTCGAGGATTATGGCCATGACTTGCCATTCAATGGAGGATGAGTTTGCATAAAATTTCCATTCTAAAGGTACTTACATTTACATTGATTACTGAAGAATATGAGGTAACTTGGTCTTTCGTTCTGATACTTGTTATGTTGGTTTTGGGTGATATTTAACATTTTATACTAATTATACTAATATATGTATTATTTAGAGCCATTTCTTTTTCTTTCATGTCTCTGAGAGCACTTCGGTCCTGATTTGGAGATGATAATTATAGTTGCATTTCCTTGCATTATTTGTGCTCCTTACTGCTATAGTCCTGACAAATGGACTACTTGATTGATGCACTATATTGGTAGCTATTGCAACATGCTGAAGTTCTCTACTTGATTAGTTATGTAGCCTTAATCTTGATGATATCTCTTTCGATATATTATTTCTGTGTCTTATATAATTTGGGCTAAATTTTACTTGTAATTATGGAGCATGGGTTTATCTCTTTGTATCGACACGGACATGGATACTTCATAAAGATAAAAATAAATTTACAGAAAATAAAAAGGAAAATAAAACCAAAAATCATACCATTCAGATATACATAAATCTAAAAATGAAACCCTAATCTATCAACTAACATTATATCCAAATCAAACCCTAACAAAATTGATTGAGAGAGAAAAACCCTAACAAAATCAAACCTAACAAAATTGAAGTAGAGACAATCATTTCACTATGGTATATGTATAAAATAATTGCCAATCATATTCTCAACTCTAAGAAAATTAACCTAGAAAAAAATATTATGGAAGAAGCTCACCACCGGAAGGATCTCAAATCTCGATGGAGGAGGGAGTGCGCGCAAGAGGGAAACCTTAGGAACGATTTTGGAGAGAGAAGGAACGATTTTGGAGAGGAGGGAGCGCCCGCGGAGAGAGAACCAGGGAGCGCCCGCGGAGAGAGAACCAGGGAGCGCCCGCGGGAGATTTTATTTATTTGATAGTGTTTTTAGGTTATGGTTATAAGTAAAAAATTATATAAGTATATTTCCCTACATAGTTAGATGTCGCTGTAGAGAACTTACCTTTCCGCGACAAGTTGATGTGTGTCGCTGAACATTTGTTACCTTTCCGCGACAGGTAGATGTTGTCGCTGAACATATGTTACCTTTCTGCGACATGTGCATGCCGTAATATGTAGAGAATTTTTGGCGGGTCTAACTTTTGGTTTCCCTCCAGTCAATTTTGGGTGGATTTCACAACATACTAAAATGGATGTCGCTAAAACATGTCGCTAAAAATGCAATTTCTTGTAGTGATAAGGAGGCAGTGTAATCGCTGGAGATGGGTGCGTCCGCGTCTCCTCTAGGGCTAGCAGTCTGGCGCTGCATTGCTCCATACAATCCGCTATCCTAGTAACGGTGTCGTGAATGGACTCCTGCGTCCCCTGTACGTGCCGCACGGTGCGCTCGAGCTCGTTAAAGCGTGCGGTGACCGACGCAGCGTCCCCTTGCGCCTGAGACCCTGGCTGCTCAAAAATCCTTCTCAGCATATCGTCGCGCAGCTCAACAATCTGGCGGGCAATGGTACCCTCGACTCGGGATGACTCGGCCTGTGACGGCTGTGAATGCGCACTGGTAGAGGGATCCCTGGATGCCTGCGTCGCAACAAATGCGCCGTAGGACCCCGTACCGTAGTACGTACCCCTCTGAAGACCACCAACAGCAGTCTTCCTGAGCTCGTCCTCTGACTGAGGCGGAGAGGGCTGCGATGTACCAACCCCTCCCTCTTCCGGTACACTAGCACTCGCACGCTCATCACGTAGCCTAACAAACTCTTCTTAGAAATCATTGTGCATCTCTATAAATCAGTACTTACCTAAATTAGCCTAATAAATGTCTAAAGTATTTAATTATTATTAACTATATGGTTATCTGTATATTCTTCAAGTTGTGTTAAAAATTAACGAAATCTAAATTAGTATTTACATAGCTCTGAGTAGCCCGGTCGTCGATGAGCTTCCCGTCCTTCCGATGGGTGGCCAGAAAGACGGTCACCATGTTCGCGTCCTCACCCCTCTTTACCTGCGTGTTTGTTATATTTTATTCTTTAGTAAAATAGAAAATTATATACTCCTACTATCAATAAAATCTTATATTTTGCAATAAATTACATACCAGACGACAGAAATGCTCCGTCATAGGAATCGATCCACCACACCACTTTTCGGCCCTCGTCCTAGCCGCCTTCACCTTCTCCGACCGCTCTCTGTACCGAAGCTCCTCAAATCGAGCCCTCATCGTGGTCCACTGGTCAGGTGTGATCCAACCAGCAATCGGCTTTCTGGAGTGCTGACGAGCTTTCTGATCGTCAATTGCATCACGGATCAACTTGGCGGCGACGGCAGAAAACTGCCTCTCAATCTGCTCGGCCCGGTGTGGTGGATAAAAATAAGTCCTCTACAAGAATTACAAATTAAAATAATAAGTTCTAAAAAATGCTTAAAATTATATTAATCATACTAAATTAACTAACTTTAGTTACCTTGAAGTGGGCAAACCAGAATGCCTTCCTCTCTTCTGAGGCATCCGAGTAGTTGATCCACGGACCCCCATAGTTGGACCTTAGAAAGGAGTCCAACGCTCTATGTACCGACGAGGAACGATATCTGTATACAACGATAATCGACGTATTAATGAATATATATAGATATACAGACATGCATAATATATATATATATATATATATATATATATATATATATATATATATATATATATATATATATTATGCATGTAAAATATATATATATATATATATATATATATATATATATATATATATATATATATATATATATATATATTATGCATGTAAAATATATATATATATATATATATATATATTATGCAAAAAAAAAAAATATATATATATATATATATATATATTATGCATGTAAATATATATATATATATATATATATATATATATATATATATATATATATATATATATATATTCATTTAACTTACTTCGTAGGACCGTCGGCCCAAATCTCCATCCTCGTCTCGTCCTGAGGTGCGCATGGAGGGTCGCTCTGGTATGGATCTGCCTGGACGGGAGTAGGGACTACCTCCTCCACCTGCTCCCCACCCGCCATGCTGCTGTCAGCGGTAGGAAGGCTAAGGGAAGAAGTATGATCAGCAATGCCTGGAACTGCTCGTCGCAGGTGTACTGCCACCCGGACCTGCGACCGTATGGTACAATAGAGTGCTCGGGTCAGACGATGGTCCGGAGCCATCCTCTGGTAACGGAGCTCTCTCCCACCTAAGGACACGGCTCGTCCTGGCCTATCTCTGCGTCGTCCTGAGGTGCCTCCGCGTCGTCCTGCCATACTAATAATAACATTGGAGTTCATAATTTAAGATTACAGAAATATGAATACGTCAAAATCACAGTTTATGATTGAAAATATAAATAAATACAATAACAGTTTAGAAATATCTGCATACATTGGAGTTCATAATTTAAGTTTTCAAAAATCTGAATACTAATAGAAATATGATCATAGTTCATAATTTAAGATTACAGAAATATGAATACATCAAAATAACAGTTTCTCAATCATCCTCTGAAAATTTATCTTCTTCGTTTGCCTCCTTCTCCTCCTCCTCCTCCTCATCCTCTTCCTTTACCTCCTCATCGTCACTAGCATCTCCTTCGTCTTCTCCTTCGGATACTTGTACCTCTTCTACACAAGTAGATATTGAATGGGGAACTTCTGCTGAGTCGACATCAACTATATTTGGTACAAGAGGCAGCTCGTCCTCCTGATAAGCCACTTCGTCGACGTCGTAGGTATTTCTGGCTTTAGTGTTGCATACTACCCACCAGTCGTACCTCGTTGTTCCCCGTCTAGGATATGTTGTAAAATATACGACTTGAGCTTGACTTGCTAGGATAAATGGTTCGTGTCCATGGTATCGACGACGGTAGTTAATATCCACAAGACCATGCTTGTCAATTTTCCATCCTTGATCTTGTATGGGATCGAACCAATCAACTTTGAACAACACGATCTTGGCAGGCTCTATTCCATAGTTGTACGTCAATTCCATGATCTCCCGTAAGATGCCAAAGAAATCATTGCCTGGAGTGACATCTTTGTAGTTTGTAGATTTGATACACAAGCAACTGGTTTTTGTGGAATCAAGATCCAGGAAGCTATCTCTGATGAGAGCATTTGTTGACTTGAACTTAAACCCATTCACGCAATAACTTGGCCATATTTTGACGGCATAAATTGGTCCCTTGGCAAGAGTTCTAATAGATTCATTCTCAAGGATGACGTCCGGACGATCGACCTAAACACGAGAAGATACAAAATTAAGTTTAATTTTAAGTTATTTCTTGTGCAGTTGTGAATGGAGGAAGATTCTAACTAGCTTCTTACGTACATATGCAGTCAATCAAGACGAAAAATGAAGTCTCATTTCTTCTTCTACTTCTTCATCTACAATGTATGGTCTACTTGACCTCACCTCATCATTAAATTTGCTGAAAACCAATAAATATCGGGATATACTCGTTAAATTATAATAACGTAATCAACAAATAGATGACTTGAACGTTGAATATTTTCACTTACCACTCTAGCTTTTCTACTTCATCCTCCTCGCAGTTGAGTAATATATATAACTGGGCAGCCTTTAGTTCCTCATCATTCAAATATCTCTTTTTCAGTTTTCCAGAAGGCTTTCCAAGAGCATTGAAGACTTTCAATAATGCATCATTATATTCTATATCTCCATCGTCGTTCTTCGGAGCTCTTGTTCTCCAGCAACTCCATGAACTTTGCAGCATCGGTATTCGGTGCCTCCTCAGCTGCATATTGATTGTTCGAATCAAAACTAGGCCCCGCAGCATCGAAAACCATGTTCGTCCACCCTTGGTCGTAATCAGCATGCTCGTGGACATCTACATAAGGCTCCACATAAGGCTCCGGCTCGGAGGCTAAAGGCACAAGTTCTCCGTGTGCGGTCCACTGATAATAATTTGGCATAAAATCCCTCGAATACAAATGATATGTCACATCCACTTCCGAATGATATTTCAAGTTGCGACATCTCACACATGGACACTTAATTCTTGTACGGTCCATGTACTGAGGGAACGCCTTGGCAAACTGCAGGAACTGTTGCACACCCTATATAAATTCATCCCGCACATGTCATCAGGATGACGATTGTACATCCACAAACGGTTCCGCATATAGTAATTCATATCCATTTTAAGATAATTCTGTAAAGATTGACACAGATAATAATTCATCAGGATGACGATTATACATCCACAAACGGTTATATTTCATCAGGATGACGATTGTGCAAAGATTGACATAGATTTCTGGCTCGCCAGTCGAATGGCAGATAAAAAGGTTATATTCAATTTTTTGTCAAGTGTGAGAACGGATGGCTCAGAACACAACCCAAAATTTATTCTATCATACATTAGTGTGAATCATCTATGTTCTGTACATATGGTGTAGTATATGTTCTTATCGAATATAGTATCTGAAGGATGTAACAGAATCAGTAAGATGAACACACAAAATGTAATACTAAGACATTATCTACTACTAAAAGATGTAGTGATAGGTTGTCGTATCATCATTGTCGAGGGATGGGGGTCGGAGGACAGTCAACTTTATCTACGGCTACATAGTTTCTGCCTCGCCAGTCGAATGGCTGCAGGGACTATGTCCTGATCACGATGTCGTACCGTAGATTAATGCAAAGTCCTTATAGCAAATGTCGTACATAGATTTCTACCTCGCCAGTCGAATGGCTGTAGGGACAGTGTCTGACTTGGTGTATCTCACCATTTTCCCAAAATGCCTGACATTCAAACTCATAAAACAGTTGCTAACTGATATCACTGTTCAGTTAAGCCTATTCTCAGGTTAATCCTTATTCCAATATCATTTCCCAATAGGAATTTATCTAAGTCCATATCAATAGACAAATTTCCTTTGGGTAACATGAACTAGCCAAGCCATCATACCTAGGGTAACATGATACTGCTACCAATGTTGATAACTAATACTGAAATCTTAACTACTGACATCTTGAAACCTATATGAACACACTTACATAAGTGCATACATTTTGAATTATATATAATCAGATATAACAATCCAAAAACCCGAACTCTGAACCAAAACATAGGCCAAGTGCCATATCCAATTACTGCCTAGTACATTCACTCACTAACCCTTCAACCCATATCTTAGTTTAAATTCTAAAATCAAAACCCAGTTTTCAGTTCTCCATATTCCATTTAATCACAGTTTGTATATTAATATTCGAATTCAAAAATACTTTTAAACATTGAATCTCATAATCAAATTTAAACCCAAAATCGAAATATCAGTTTGAATTTACAGTGTCAGGACTGATTTTAATGTATCAGTGAAAAGAATTCGAAAACCCCAAATCCGAACTGGAAAACCAATAAAAACCCAAATCAGTTGTATAGAAGTGTCACCCCCCATATGTGTATGTGTTAGAAGGTTGATTCGTGTCCACACAAATGGACACGAAGTGTCCAACTTTATGAGAACACACACATCGAATTCGAATCCTAAACTGGGAAGCGGGGACAGGGGAGAGAGTGTGTGTGTACGAGAGAGAGAAAGAGAGATGGGGAAGCTACCTAAGGAGGAGGCCGGAGGAGGGATATCGCCGGAGGAGCGCCACAGAGGAGGAGGCCGGAGAAGGGAAATCATCGGAGGAGCGCCGCGGAGGAGGAGCGTGCAAAAAATTGGGGGAAAAAATTTGTGAATGATCGAAAAGGAAACCCTCGCAGCCTATATAAAACGTTTAGCGACGTCCGAAAAGGACGTCGCTAAACGTCGTTGATATTTAATAAAAGGCGACGGCGCTTAAATTGTGTCGCTATATCAGCGACGTGTACCGACGAACTTGCGACGCAGGTTCCCATTTAACAAACTGTAGTCGCTAGACGTCGCTAGTAGTCGATGTTGGCGACCAACAGCAACGTCATAGTTAGACGTCGCTAAAACCCCAAAAATTAGCGACGTTCTACCTTGGAGTCGCTAAATACGTCGCTGATATGACTTATTTTGGTAGTGATCTAGGCTAAAGTCAACCTTTGGGCAACTCTAGTCAACTACACTAGTCAAACTAGGTCACTAGGTCAAGTCCTAACCCAGACAAGTCTCAATAAGCCTAACCAAGTCTATCCTAGCAATCACACAAGTCACAAGGCTACACAAGCTATCAAACACACAATTTCATGTATATATACCCATATCCACATAAAGTATATATAGGCATACATATAGGAAAATCATATATGGCTATATGCCTATGTATTTGTACATATCCATATTGGCATACACATATATGTATTAACCACATTTACATATACAAATATATATAGGTAATCATACATAAATATATACACATATTATCATGCATGGATATATATATATATATATATATATATATATATATATATATATATATATATATATATAAATATATATATATATATATATATATTATATATATAGAAAGAGAGAGGGATAAAGTGACAGTGGTGGCTATGTGTGTGTACCATGTGTGTGTGTGTATACAAGTAGAATGTGTGTGTGTGTGGCAGTAGGGTGTGTGTGTGCATAACAGTAGAGTGTGTGTGTATACAATTAGAATGTGTATGAGTGTATATAGTAGTGTGTTCTCAGGTTTTAGAGATTGTGAGTTTGTAGGTGGTAGCAGTAGAGTGTGTGTGTGTACAGTATGATGTGTCCCAGGTTCCTGTGTGTGTGAGTATAGTAGTAGATATAGGGGTGTGTGTTTCCAATTTCTGTGGCAGGTTAGAGTGCACATGTGTGTGTGTATTAGATTACAACACAGGTTATAGAGTATATATGTGTATGTAGATAGCAGTTTTGTTCTCAGGTTTCAACAGGTCAATGTGTGTGTGTATATACAGATTACATCACAGGTTTAGAGTGTGTCGAATATGTGTGTGGGTTCAGATTAGTGTACAGTAGGTAAATAGTGTACAAGTTAGAACAGGATATATCAATATGTATATATTAGCGTAGATATGGCAGTCCAGACATTGCCAATATCGAGTGTCAAAACACACTCGAAAATATACCATAAATCCAACCAAAACCCCACATGTGAAACCCAACACTCAAACACATCCCAGCATGTAATAACACATATAAAACATATAATTAGCATTAAAAATCAAGTTTAAGCCATAATAAAAAATCAGGAAAATATTGATACTGTGCGTATCAGTATTTTAGGGGAAAACACAAATCCATATTCGAAAACACAGTATAATTCGATTAAATGGGTTGGTAACCATTAGTGCACATGTGTAGTGTCACATAAGTGATATGGTGTCCATAAACAGGACACAAACGTGTCCAATAAAAAACTAACACACGAGAAACAATAAAACAGTGCACTGCCTCGTGCACAGGTTCAACACGTTCGTGGACATGACACATGACACCAATGACCTCGTGCTTATGTCAGAGGGTAAAGGGGGTGTAGTGCTACGTGTCCAGTAGCCTGACACAAGTCCACGACGTGTCCTGTGCGGACATGAGATCCTTATCAGAAGTGAGTTTTTCGCGTGTGTGTGTTCAGTATAAATTCGATGCGATGGCTAGAACGTGTTCGACACGGCACGATGTGACCTGGCACTTGGGGGATGCTGTGTTAGTCATGTGTCCTAGCCACACACCAAGTATCGTGTCCCCAAGTGACACGGACACTTCACACTGCCTCACGAGTAGCAAGGCACTGGCCGAATCCTCGTACGGCGTATTTTGCTGCTCGTGGACACGACACAGACACGAAAACACTCTCAGTCTAACACGAAATCAAAATACACATATAGGTCTACAAAATTGTTCAAATATATTTCGAAAATAGCAAAACAAATTCCATTGTGGCATTCCAACAAACACTTATAAATAAAAAAATGATACGTGTCCGATACGGACACGAAACCAATGCAAAACTTCACCAAACACACACCACAGCTAGGGGACACCTTGATCTAGGCTACCATGTAAAGAAATCAAGGATTAATGATAGTTTGAGGTGTTTACCTATAGTGTATCAATCTCAAGGAAAAAGCCCCAAATAGAAGGATTCCTCTTACAAGTCAAAAGCTCCAAATTGTACCAAATCTGAGATTTCTCTCCATGAACAACAAATAGAGTATGATTAGGTTCTATTGCAAGAGACAAGAGTCAAAAATGAATTAAAATGAAGAAGTTATGGATTGAAGAAGAAATGCCAATACCTCTTTCTTGCCAAAAGTTGTTGTAATATAAAAAGAGGCAATAACTTGGAAGAGACATTAAATAGGGGGGAATCCCTAGGGGGCCGGCCATGTAAGAAAAGGATTAGGGATAGGGTTGATGACTAATAGGCTTGGGCCAAGTTTTAATGCTAGATGAATCAATCTATAAGTCACAAATCCATGCACCTAAATCACTTAATCTCTATATGAAACTTGATTCAAAATAACTCAACTTGGGTTGACTTAAGTTAGACTAGGGTCCCACCATGCTAATCAAGTCACCATAGCTAAAGTCAACATCTAGGTTAGTCTCCATAGTCTCAGCTAGCGAGGTCAAAAATAACGACCATCACTCCAATAATTCAAAATAAATCCAAAATTTTAAAATGACAAAAATACCCTCAAAGTCCTTCATCAGCTCCAGCCAATGTCTTTGCCTCATATTTAGCTCCTTCTGGGTGAAGACATACTTCAGGCTCTTGTGATCATTAAATATCTCTGCCCACACACCGTAAAGATATTGCCTCCATAGCTTCAGTACAAATCTCACTGCAGATAGTTCCAAGTCGTGTGTCGGGTAGTTTTTATCATGGATCCTCAATTGTCTCGAATTTATAGGCCACAACCTTACCATGCTGAATCAGTCCACATCCTAGCCTGCTCCCGAATGCATTACTATATACTACAAACCATATAGATCCTGGAGGCTAGTGTCAAGATAGGTGCTGACATTAGACACTCTTCAGCTTATCAAAGCCGTCTGACACTCCTCAGTACAGATGAACTTTTGATCCTTAAGCATCAAACGGTCATAGGCTCAACAATCCTCGAGAAGTATTCTACGAACCTCTGATACTATCCGACAAGAACGAAAAAGCTCATAAACTCTGTAACTGATGTCGATGTAGGCCAAGTCTTCACTGCTACAATACTCTCTGGATCCACCGCTAATCCATCTCCAATAATCATATGCCCAAGGAAATATACCTTGCTCAGACAGAACTCATGCTTACTGAGCTTGGCATAGAGTCTTTCCTACCTCAATGTCTCCAGCACGATCCTGAGATGCTCCTCGTGCTCCTCGTGGCTGTTGGAGTACACCAGTATGTCATCGATGAACACCACCACGAACTTATTCAAGTACTGGTAGAATACCTTGTTCATCAGACTCATGAACACAGCTGGCATGTTGGTTAAACCAAACGACATCACAAAAAACTTATAGTGTCCATACTTCACCCGAAAGGCCGTCGTCGGGATTTTCTTTTTCGAACCTTGATCTGGTGATAGCCTGACCTGAGATCAATCTTCGAAAACACACAAGCACCGCTCAATTGGTCAAACAAATTATATATGTGTGGCAAGGGGTACTTGTTCTTTACTGTCACAACATTCAATCATTATAGTCGATGCACAAATATATCAATCCTTCCTCCTTCGGCATGAAAAAGTCCAAAGATTTTCATGGTAAAACATTCACCCTAATAAAACTTTGGTTCTCTATCTCTGCTATCTGGACCTTCAGTTCATACAAACTCATGCTCATACTCTCTCTTAAGCATGGTCATCCCTATCCTACTCCTTCTAAGATACCGTCTTGAATAACCCAAATCCTAGCATCCCGTACTTATATATCTGACATATTCTATGTCTATGGTTCCCAAGTTTATAATTCAACTCTCTCATAGGTTTTCTCCATCATCTGTTTAAGTCTCAAGTCAACCATCTATCACTCTCTTGATCTTGCAGATCTTCCCTACATCTTGTGTTTACCATATTTTCTCATGTTAAGCCTAGCCATTGGTTCAAACTCCAATATAGATTTTCTCGTACTTAATTTATAATAGTAGTTTTTCTACACCTTACATTACTATTCCCTTGTCATGATTTCTTCCTTTATCGTACACTTAATCTGCTCTCAAATGAACCCTTAAGCTTTAATCGCATTCTTAATCCTCGATCAATTTTCTTACTTAGCCCCTCAATCTGATATTCTCAAACACGGCTATTCATCATTCTTTTACATTTTCTGAATATAGTTGTAATCTGATGCTTATCTTGTATATGTTTATTCTCAGTAACGCTTTCAGAATTTCATCATAGTACATGTCACCAACTTTTTTTTCCAGGTTGATCCTCCACCTAATTCTTATCTCAACCAATATCATATATCAATCTACATTTCTCATTTTGTTTCTTTCTATCGTTATTACTCTGAGTCATCCAATTTTAAAAATTGGTACCATCCAAACATGAGTTTTACTTGAAATCCTAATATCAGATAATCTTCTCCAAGCTTAGAACCTCAAGCTTTCATTCTCCTAAGTCCTTAACACATTTTATCATACCACCATGAACTTTAGCTAACCCTAGCATATAATTGTGCATTACCATAAATCATCGTATAATACTTGAACTTCTATCATTCAATAAGTTCTTCTAGTCGTTAATGCTTCTAAATCGCTTCTAACTCAGGCGATGGATAGATTTTGTCTATTCTAGGCTCATATTGCTAGGTTTAAATCTTGCTTTAAACCTTATACCGTCAATTCTTTCTAGCTCGACATCTGGAAAACTATTTACTCTCACCCTTCTTAATATGGATACCTATTTTCTTACAAAATATTCAATCAAGCATGCCTTATTCGTATTGACGAGGACATACATCTGGTGGTACTCACCGTGCACGAGCGTTCGTCTCCCCGATGTAGTAGGAGTAGATAAGAAATAAAAATAGCGATTATCGAAGGAGAATGAATGAATACAATTTTGAAATTCAAGGGTGATAATCCATCACAAGGGAAGTTTTCAAATCAGTCATGGATTGAGATCATATTCAATCTTAATCATAATTGAAGGCTCGCTCAGGATAATAACATAACCGAATCAATAAATCGTGACCTGCATGGGAGACCACAAAAACTATGTCACGCCCCAGTTCCAAAAATACGAAACCGAGCAACAAGGCAATGGCCAGCAAGTACCACACTAATGGTTATCCCAATTTAATGAAATCATTAGGGTAGCACTTAAGCTATAAAATATACAACAATAAATGAGGCCCAAACTAATCATAAGTAAACTAATCTCATCCACAAGAACATGAACATAAAGAATAGGAAATATGAGTACCAGTCTACAGCCTAATAATCATATTTGCCCGAATAGACTCAAAAGAAATAATAGGAGTCTATAAATACTATACTACTAAGCAGATACAACAGCAGAAAATGAAACATATAAACTAAGAAAGAGTGAATACCTATAATGAGTACATACATGAAATATAATAGAAGCTCATCAACAATCCAACAAAGTTCTCTGTAGACCAAGCGGCTAACCTGGAAGGAAATCAAGTCCTCAGCGGGATGCAATAAGGTACATAATATACAGGCCAAGTGTACGACAGTAATAAAATAGTAGATAAAATATATAGTACGACTGATAAAGTGGGTGAATCTAACATAACCAACTAGAACGAAAATACAATTTGAGAACATCACTCGAATACGCGAGCTGTCACGGCATAATCCAAAGACCTGATAGGCACTCCGGTAACTATAAAAATTCGCAGTTCCGATAAAGAACAGTGGTAACTATGAATATCCGAGGCTCTGGGTAAGAGGCAAGGGTAAAAATGTGGGAAAGTAGCCCAAGCGCATGGTGTATGTTCTTCCCTCACATGAGACTTCACGAATCGTTTTCATATGACGCTCGGCCAGATCCTCTAGCTAGGACATCGAGTCATAATAGTAAATACAGTGTAAGAATCTTATGTCATTGTCCTAGTATCAATACGGGCTTCGTATAACAAGATGTAATCAAGTATGGGAATCCGTCAGTATGTAGTATCACATGAACATGTCCTAGGGCTAGAGTGTACCCCGCAACAATTTGTCGCGATAATGCAAATGTTAATATCTAGTATCGATACCTGATGACGCTAACGTCCATCGGCACCCGAATATGATTCGGACGCGAAGTACAGAACACGGCCCTAGGTGTTGCAATAATATACATATAAAAAAATATTAGTGTCACGACCTGCACCCACTGTGAGGGAACGAGCGCGTAACAACGCCCAGCCTACGCCGCAGTGTCGGCGGTAGAACGCTGTTCTACGTCACTATCTAACCAACCAATCACGCAACTATATAATGTACTTGTCAAAATATCAACTCCGAACGGAGGACAAGTATAGATATAATGTAATCTCAATCACAGTCTAAGAACGATATGATAGCACAGAAGATTAAAACCAAGACTAATAATAGAAATAAAACCAACAACTAATAATATAATCTCAAACAATCTCAACTACAAATCTCAACTTATATACAACTCCAGTTCTAAAACATGAAAGCTAAAACAAGACAAACTAGCTAATCTCCCGATCACTCCTGAGTATCAGGGCCATAGGTAGCTAAGCCATCTCCTGGTCCATAATATGTAGGGCATGTGTCCTCAGGGCAATCATCTATAAAATTTTAACAGGTCCAGTCAGGACAGGAACGAGTACAACTCATCAAGAAAGCCCAAGTAAATGACAGGGAACTATAAAGCAGTTATAGACAGTTTTATTGATGAACATGGTGGTTTATATGCAGGTGATGGTATAGAGAAACAGATAAGATACAAGGAAAGTAAGTAACTAAAAAAAGAACAGAATCATGGCAATGAAGACTGTAAAATAAATCTAGCTGAACTAGAGTAACATGATAAGTCCAGACAGTAAATGTAAACCAGGTGTAATCCTATATAAATCCAGTACGGGACGAATCTAATACAAGATGAATCCAGTACAAGACGATTCTAGTCAGTGATCAAGAATCCAGGTGAGACCAGCTATACTCTAACAGTGTGTTTTAAAATACCGAGATTGACATGTAAACGGCTGTAGGTATCAGGCACATCTCTCACTGATCAGGTGAGAGATGGCTATGCTTCTAGTAGATTCCAGTTGGAGATTCCAGATTTGGGATATGTCTACATGCCTTACTCAATATTTTCCTGCCCCGTAATACAAGTGAATCCAGTACAAGACACGAGAATCGAGAGAGTCCAGCAAAATACGATACTAGTAATGATTCCAGAATGATTCTAGTAATAGAGGCCAGACAATATGGTAAGTATGTCGCATACATGAATCCAGAAATATCCATACGTGTGGTATCAGAGAATGACATAAAACTGAATAGAACTGAAGTACAGTAACTGGCAAATAAATGAGAGAACTATCAGAGAATGTACTCGCCTGATACTCTGAAAAGAGTAGTGTAATATCAGATGTCTGCACCGGAGTCTCAATGTCCTAAATAGAGCAGTACAGGATATAACATGTTTAAAATAAGGTAAATGAAGTCTACGATGTAATCTACATGAATTCTAGGTCAATCTAGGTCAAAGTCAACTCTAAGTCAAACATGGTCAACCATCTAGGTCAAACTAGGTCCAAGTCAAGCTTGGTCAACTCTGGGTCATCCCAAGTCAATAATCTAGTCAAACTAGGTCAATAAAGTTAATTTGGTCAATCCTAGCCAAATGGTCCATTATTGGTCAAACTTGGTCTTAACTAGTCTAGTCTACGTTTGGACACCAAATCCTATATTTACTAATCCCAAACTCTAACTATACCATAACCAAGCTCATATCTAAACATCATCTATGCATACCATGACATACTCTACATCAACACTACCCTTCCTACAACCATGTCTAACTACAGAACATATACCTATATATAATACCTATATCTCAAATATCCCCAATACCAATATGTAACTACATATGTAAGTTATACTCTAACCTCTCATGTAATAGTCACATATATATATATATAAATATATATATATATATATATATATATATATATATATATATATATATATATATATATATATATATATATATTCAACATAACCCACATATATACCTAATGTAACATGAGAGTACAGATATGTGAATTTCAGGACAGATATCTCAAAATACAGGCATGCTAATAGGTAATCCCAATGTACAGTGGCCTATGTGTGAATGCAATGGAGGAAGGCAACCATGTCCTATTGCAGGGCATGGAAATGTGGTCATGGCAGTAAGCAATTTTAGGGAATTGCTCAGATACAAAATAGACAGTGGTACAATCTAATGTGTGCAGGGGAGGATTCAGATGCAGAACAAATGAGTGTCCTGTGAGTGCAATTGCAAATACAACCAAATGTAGTAGATGTAATGTAAGGTGCAGGGCTATGCTAATTAAGATATGCAGTATCTCAAAGTGCATGCAGTGAACTATATGTGCAAGGTGGATAAATGTATTATAGGGTTCAATCAAGGTAATGCAATGAACTGAACTTAGAGTAATGGATGTCTATGAATGTTGTCTAAGACTGAACCAATACAAACAGGAAACTAATGGAAGGGGATTGGTACATCTCCAACTGAATCCTAAAAAGAAGCATGGACAAACAGTTGGTATGCATCCTTAGACTGATACATGTAGTAGTGAAATGCTAAGTGCAAGAGTGTCACATGTGTAAGTGTCAAGCCAATGTGTCAAAGAGTGAATGTGAGCATGTGTCAGATAAGTGAACAATGAGTGAAATCAGTGTGCACATGTGTGGGAAAATAGGGAGTTGAATTTAATCTCAGAAACTAAGCTCAAGGCAGTTCAATGCATCCACAATCCAATTCGAAGATCCAAGTCTAACACAATCAATCACCAATCTATTAATCAACTAAACATGTCAAATAGATACCAAAATCAGTATAAAAAAACAGGGTTTAAAATCAGGATTTCAAACAAAACAGGGAAGTATCAGTCAACCTGTTGGACAGCCCCAACTCCATATTCGAAAATCCATTCTTGATCACAAAACCTAAACTAATGTGTAAATCCTATCCAGTAGGAACTAACACACATGTATAGGTGAATTAATAGGGAAATTAAACAGGAAAATCAATCTAAAAGTGGGAATTAAAACTGAACCTATGCATGTATCAGTTATTTAAGGAAATTTGAGATTCGAAATCTAAAATCACAAAAATAAACCAAGTAAGGATTGGTAAGCTAGGAGACAAGTGTACACGTATTATACAATTTATTCGTGTCCAACCAGGTGGACACGAACGTGTCCAAACACTCACACGTGCACTACACAGCACGCAGCGTCGTGCACGCGTGCGTGTCACTCCAGGACACGACACGTTGCACGACACAAGTCGTGGTCATGCCCACGTGTTCGCCCCTTATAGGGCTACGTGTCCATGGCCCTGCACCGCATCCTCGCGTCCCCGTGTCCTGATTAAAAGTGCGTGTCAGCAGCTTAAACTCACGCGTGTACAGCACACGCGTGCGGCCAGTGCGGCCAGTGCGAGTCAATTTCCTCCGTGTACACTAAACGAGAACCCATGAAAATTTGTAGGTGTCGTGTCAGTCACTAGGAGAACGTATCCACCAAATTTCGTGACCTGAGTTACCGTGTCGTGTCCGCAATGGCACCCGAGCAGCAGGACAGCCGCACGAGCCCCGTGCGGTATCTCGTACCGCGTGTCCAAGTGCTAGAACAGTGTCCAAACAAAACTAAAATCGACTCAGTCGATTAGGGTTGCAATATACCCCTATTAGGCTACATGTACATGTAATTTGTGTTGAAAATAAACAATATTGAATTCACTCAAGCATTTCATCAAACACCTAGCAATACACATAGATACGTGTCCAATACGGACACCAAATGGACATGAAATCTACCCAAATTTTGGGGTCAGCTAGGGGTCTCCTAGATCTAGCCCTAACTGTAAAGAAAACAGAAATTTAAATCAATTTGAGAAGTTTTACCTATAGGTGCAAAAAGCATAAAAAAGCTCCAAATGGGGATTCTTCCTTGCTAGCCAAATGCTCCCAAATTGTCCCAAAGCTGGGATTAACCTCCAAAAATGATAACTATACAGAAATTAGAACCTAATGCAAAAGACTAGGATTAAAAAGGAATTAAAATGGATTTATGGGGATTTTTGGGAAGGGGGAAAATACCTTTCTTTTCCTATGTGTTGAAATAAAATAAAAGAGGCAAGCCCTAATGAATAAGTATTTATATAGGGTGGGGATCCCTATGTTGCTGGTCACTTAGGGTTTGGTTAGGGTTAGGATGTCAAATCATGAGCCATGGGCAAAGTCACGAGTCGTTAAGTCCTTAAATCACTAGTCATTTCATTAAACCATAAACCATAAAATAATTCCACTTAAACTAATCCTCTCATTCTAAAACTAATCTCTAATGACTAAATGAGTTAACTCAAGCCAGACTAGGGTTATCATAGCTAGGGTTAGCTTCTAGGCTAGTCCACTACGTCTCAACAAGTCAAGGTCAAACTAGAATTCACCAATTTAATAAATCATCAAATAATTCAAATAAGTCAAAATGACCAAATTACCCTTAGGCTAAAAATGATAGTTAATCATCCTAATGACATGGTTAGGCTCTAGGTCATGCAGTCTCTAGGGTTTTACTGGCAGCACATCAAAATCACAAGTCATGACTTAAGGCAGTTTTTAAATAGTTTAAAAAATTTAATAAAAATCATAATGTGAATCAAATATCAATAATTAGTAATTATAATTACAAAATTTCAAAATTACCCCCATCTGGAAAACTGGGTGTTACAATCCTACCCCCCTTAGAAAAATTTTGTCCTCGAAATTAAAATGATCGCACCCTTCCTAGGTTAAACCCCCAATTAATCAAAGTCGAAGCAACACAATCCTACTGGTCGTAATTTTACAGTCTCGAACAGGGTAGCTACACTATCTAGAAAATCACAAACGATATCCTGGCAGGTACTAATGGAATCACACAGGAAAGTGGAGAAGAAGAATAAAAAGGACAAACTTGCTAACCCATCACCTGCAGCATCGGTCTCCTCGACCGCCATCGCAAAAGCTCCACCCCTCTAGTGCTGAGCTACAGGTGGCCTAGCTCCCTCAAAAGGAGGTGCAAAGGGACAGTCTATCTTCTGGAGGGCTTCAGACCCACAGGAATAGCAAACCCTCAGCCTCTTCCTACACTGCTCCCTGGTGTGGCCCAACTTCCTGCAGTAGGAACAACTGATCGTCTTCGGGTCCTGACCCCGATACGGATGCTGTACCTGCTGAACCATCACTGGTGCCCGGGTCTGATGAATCTGTACGTGAGGCCTCTTGGCCTGGCCTCCGCTGCTGCTACCACTCTGAAAGACACGACCCCTCTTCAGCTTCAACCCCAGGTCGTCCTCCGCTGCCATCGCCCCAGAAAATATCTTCATAAAGGTAGCATTCCGGTCGCTCTTAGTCAGCGATCGAACCTCCCTAATCAAGCCTCGGTGGAACTTTCTCGCCTTCGTCTTCTCAGTCAAGTCATCTATGAACCGGGCCAATCAACAGAACTCCTCGGCGTACTCAGCTAGTGTCTGGTTTTCCTGAACCAGACCCTCAAACTGTGCCTCTATGCCTCCCAAGGCCACATCAGGAAAGAACTGCTCCTTGAACAGTTCCTTGAACTGGGCCCAAGTCTGGCCCTCAACTCCCATCCTGGGATCTGTCTGGTACCACGCACGGGCTAAGTCCTGCATCTGACTGCCCGTCGCCTCGATATGGAGTCGATCTGGTATCTCTGCCAGCCTGAATATCTCCTCGATATGCTCTATCCAGTCGTCTGCATAATGGATGCCCTCTGTGCCCAGGAACTCTCTTGGATGCATCTTCTGAAAGTCCTGTATATCTTTCTCCTTCGGACGAGGCTGCTACTGCTCTCCCTGAGTAGTCACCATCTCCACAGTAGTCCGAACCAGCTGATGGGCCTTGTCAATTCCCTGACGGAAATCGGTAGTCTGCTGCTGCTGCTGCTGATGAGACACCAGAATCCTCTCCACGAAAGAGAATGGATGAGCAGCATCTACCATCCCCGCAGGTGGAGGCTGCTACGGTGGACGAATCACGGGAAGCACCAGACTCTGCCTCCCAGCTGGTGGAGGTGCTCCTCCGAAAGCTACTGAGACACCCACCCCAGCTGGCATGACTGGGGCTGCGGTACCAGGAACTGGCTGCTGAAGGTGAGAGGTGGCAGACCCCTCTGCAGCGTCCCCTGGTCCTGGGCGTTGTGATCTCGTCTCAACCATCCTGGAGACACAGATCAAACAAGAAATCAATACTGAGATAGAAGCGATAAATCAATGGAGGACAGTTAATTTCAAGGAAGACAAATCAGTAAGATGCATAGATGGTATGAATTGAAGTAGAATTTTTTTCCTAACTGTGATTGAGTACCTCTCAGTTAGAGCCTATCTCTCAATCCTATCGCAGGCTCGCGGCAGTACAACTAAGTCGCCGTACTACCACGATATCGCACTAATGCGACTCTTGACCTTCATGGGCCACCACTAAAAACGTGTCACGACCCGCACCCACTGTGAGGGTACGAGCGCGTAACAACGCCCAGCCTACGCCGCAGTGTCGGCGGTAGAACGCTGTTCTAGGTCACTATCTAACCAACCAATCACGCAATTATATAATGTACTTGTCAAAATATCAACTCCGAACGGAGGACAAGTATAGATATAATGTAATCTCAATCACAGTCTAAGAACGATATGATAGCAAAGAAGATTAAAACTAAGACTAATAACAGAAATAAAACCAACAACTAATAATATAATCTCAGACAATCTCAACTACAAATCTCAACTTATATACAACTCCAGTTCTAAAACATGAAAGCTAAAACAAGACAAACTAGCTAATCTCCCGATCACTCCTGAGTGTCGGAGCCATAGATAGCTAAGCCATCTCCTGGTCCGTAATATGTAGGGCATGTGTCCTCAGGGCAATCATCTATAAAATTTCAACAGGTCCAGTCAGGACAGGAACGAGTACAACTCATCAAGAAAATCCAAGTAAATGACAGGGAACTATAAAGCAGTTATAGACAGTTTTATTGATGAACATGGTAGTTTATAAGCAGGTGATGGTATAGAGAAACAGATAAGATACAAGGAAAGTAAGTAACTAAAACAAGAACAGAATTATGGCAATGAAGACTGTAAAATAAATCTAGCTGAACTAGAGTAGTAACATGATAAGTCAAGACAGTAAATGTAAACCAGGTGTAATCCTATGTAAATCCAGTACGGGACGAATCTAATACAAGATGAATCCAGTACAAGACGATTCTAGTCAGTGATCAAGAATCCAGGTGAGACCAGCTATACTCTAACAGTGTGTTTTAAAATACCGAGATCGACATGTAAACGGCTGTAGGTATCAGGCACATCTCTCACTGATCAAGTGAGAGATGGCTATGCTTCCAGTAGATTCCAGTTGGAGATTCCAGATTTGGGGTATGTCTACATGCCTTACTCAATATTTTCCCGCCCCGCAATATAAGTGAATCCAGTACAAGACACGAGAATTGAGAGAGTCCAGCCAAACACGATACGAGTAATGATTCCAGAATAATTCCAGTAATAGAGGCCAGACAATATGGTAAGTGTGTCGCATACATGAATCCAGAAATATCTATACGTGTGGTATCAAAGAATCACATAAAACTAACTAGAACTGAAGTACAGTAACTGGCAAATAAATAAGAGAACTATCAGAGAATGTACTCGCCTGATACTCTGAAAAGAGTAGTATAATATCAGATGTCTGTACCAGAGTCTCAATGTCCTAAATAGAGCAGTATAGGTTATAACATGTTTAAAATAAGGTAAATGAAATCTACGATACAATCTACATGAATTCTAGGTCAATCTAGGTCAAAGTCAACTCTAAGTCAAACATGGTCAACCATCTAGGTCAAACTAGGTCCAAGTCAAGCTTGGTCAACTCTGGGTCATCCCAAGTCAATACTCTAGTCAAACTAGGTCAATAAAGTCAATTTGGTCAATCCTAGCCAAATGGTCCACTATTGGTCAAACTTGGTCTTAACTAGTCTACGTTTGGACACCAAATCCTATATTTACTAATCCCAAACTCTAACTATATCATAACCAAGCTCATATCCTAAACATCATCTATGCATACCATGACATACTCTACATCAACACTACCCTTCCTACAACCATGTCTAACTACAGAACATATACCTATATATAATACCCATATCTCAAATATCCCCAATACCAATATGTAACTACATATGTAAGTTATACTCTAACCTCTCATGCAATAGTCACATATATATATATATATATATATATATATATATATATATATATATATATATTCAACATAACCCACATATATACCTAATGTAACATGAGAGTACAGATATGTGAATTTCAGGACAGATATCTCGAAATACAGGCATGCTAATAGGTAATCCCAATGTACAGTGGCCTATGTGTGAATGCAATGGAGGAAGGCAACCATGTCCTATTGCAGGGCATGGAAATATGGTCATAGCAGTAAGCAATTTTAGGGAATTACTCAGATACAGAATAGGTAGTGGTACAATCTAATGTGTGCAGGGTTACTTGGACAGGTGCAGTGGAGGACGCAGATACAGAACAAATGAGTGTCCTGTGAGTGCAATTGCAAATACAACCAAATGTAGTAGATGTAATGTAAGGTGCAGGGCTATGCTAATTAAGATATGCAGTATCTCAAAGTGCATGCAGTGAACTATATGTGTAAGGTGGATAAATGTATTATAGGGTTCAATCAAGGTAATGCAATGAACTGAACTTAGAGTAATGGATGTCTATGAATGTTGTCTAAGACTGAACCAATACAAATAGAAAACTAATGGAAGGGGATTGGTACATCTCCAACTGAATCCTAAAAAGAAGCATGGACAAACAGTAGGTATGCATCCTTAGACTGATACATGTAGTAGTGAAATGCTAAGTGCAAGAGTGTCACATGTGTAAGTGTCAAGCCAATGTGTCAAAGAGTGAATGTGAGCATGTGAGCATGTGTCAGATAAGTGAACAATGAGTGAAATCAGTATACACATGTGTGGGAAAACAGGGAATTAAATTTAATCTCAGGAACTGAGCTCAAGGCAGTTCAATGCATCCACAATCCAATTCGAAGATCCAAGTCTAACATAATCAATCACCAATCTATTAATCAACTAAACATGTCAAATAGATACAAAAATTAGTAAAAAAAACTGGGTTTAAAATCTAGATTTCAAACAAAACAGGGAAGTATCAGTCAACCTGTTGGACAGCCCCAACTCCATATTCGAAAATCCATTCTTGATCACAAAACCAAAACTAATGTGTAAATCCTATCCAGTAGGAACTAACACACATGTATAGGTGAAGTAACAGGGAAATTAAACAGAAAAATCAATCTAAAAGTGGGAATTAAAATTGAACCTATGCATGTATCAGTTATCTAAGGAAATTTGAGATTCGAAATCTAAAATCATAAAAATAAACCAAGTAAGGATTGGTAAGCTTGGAGACAAGTGTACACGTGTTATACAATGTATTCGTGTCCAACCAGGTGGACACGAATGTGTCCAAACACTCACAGACACTCACACGTGCACTACACAGCATGCAGCATCGTGCACACGTGCGTGTCACTCCAGGACACGACACGTTGCACGACACAAGTCGTGGTCATGCCCACGTGTTCGCCCCTTATAGGGCTACGTGTCCATGGCCCTGTACCGCGTCCACGTGTCCCCGTGTCCTGATTAAAAGTACGTGTCAGCAGCTAAAACTCACGCGTGCACAGCGCACGCGCGCGGCCAGTACAGCCAGTACGAGTCGATTTCCTCCGTGTACACTAAATGAGAACCCATGAAAATTTGTAGGTGTCGTGTCAGTCACCAGGAGAACGTGTCCACTGAATTTTGTGACCTGAGTCACTGTGTCGTGTCCGCAATGGCACCCGAGCAGCAGGACAGCTGCACGAGCCCCGTGCGGTATCTCGTCCTGCGTGTCCAAGTGCTAGAACAGTGTCCAAACAAAACTAAAATTGACTCAGTCGATTAGGGTTGCAATATACACCTATTAGGCTACATGTACATGTAATTTGTTTTGAAAATAAACAATATTGAATTCACTCAAGCATTTCATCAAACACCTATAAATATACATAGATACGTGTCCGATACGGACACCAAACGGACACGAAATTCACCCAAATTTCGAGGTCAGCTAGGGGTCTCCTTGATCTAGCCCTAAATGCAAAGAAAATAGAAATTTAAATCAATTTGGGGAGTTTTACCTATAGGTGCAAAAAGCATAAAAAAGCTCCAAATGGGGGTTCTTCCTTGCTAGCAAAATGCTCCCAAATTGTCCCAAAGCTGGGATTAACCTCCAGAAATGATAACTATACAGAAATTAGAACCTAATGCAAAAGACTAGGATTAAAAATGAATTAAAATGGATATATGGGGATTTTTGGGAAGGGGAAAATACCTTTCTTTTCCTATGTGTTGAAATAAAATAAAAGAGGCAAGCCCTAATGAATAAGTGTTTATATAGGGTGGGGATCCCTATGTGGCTGGTCACTTAGGGTTTGGTTAGGGTTAGGGTGTCAAATCATGGGCCATGGGCCATGGGCCAAGTCACAAGTCATTAAGTCCTTAAATCACTAGTCGTTTCATTAAACCATAAACCATGAAATAATTCCACTTAAACTAATCCTCTCATTCTAAAACTAATCTCTAATGACTAAATGAGTTAACTCAAGCTAGACTAGGGTTATCATAGCTAGGGTTAGCTTTTAGGCTAGTCCACTAGGTCTCAACAAGTCAAGGCCAAACTAGAATTCACCAATTCAATAAATCATCAAATAATTCAAATAAGTCAAAATGACCAAATTAATCTTAGGCTAAAAATAATAGTTAATCATCCTAATGACATGTTTAGGCTCTAGGTCATGCAGTCTCTAGGGTTTCACTGGCAGCACATCAAAATCACAAGTCATGACTTAAGGCAGTTTTTAAATAGTTTAAAAAATATTATTAAAAATCACTAAAAATCATAATGTGAATCAAATATCAATAATTAGTAATTATAATTATAAAATTTTAAAATTATCCTCATCTGAAAAACTGGGTTTTACAATTAGGAAGTTTAAATAATGTAACTGAAGTACAAGTATGGCAAGGTACACTTGCCTGGATCCAAAATCTGATGAGAATGATCTGGTCCCACGTCCAAGTCTGAAGAGCCCAAGGAACCTAAAGGAATTATTTAGGACTAATTAATTACTTAGATTTTTCTAATACTTTACAGAAGAATTAGATAAGTAATATGTTAATATCCATATTAAATGGCATAAAGAAAAGACTTGCTCCCTAGTTTAAACTTACAAATACACTTTTATATTCCTTGCCTAATAGGGGAAAATAACATAAAGGATCTTGATTTAAGGGTTTATTAGATGACAAAAAGTATACAAGCTATTTCCCTCCAAGCTTAAATCCCTCACCTAATTATCAACCAACATGCATGAATTGTTTTCTTGCATTGTCCTATCCATTTGGTTCATAATAATCCTCCTCTACATATATCATAGGAACCTAGGTTAGTTATGTCCTAGCCTGGGATTTTCACATAGCAGTAAGAAAGGCCCTACCTACATTGATACTACAATCCTATCTCATTTCTTCATTAGAAAAATGAGTTTTACCTAACAAAAGGAAGGTAGGGTAGCAAAGAGCCATACCACTAAAACATCTCTATCCATACTTGCACCACATTGTAACAGAACCACGTATATTATAACATCCTTCTATTGCATCATTTCATTCTTTTTTTCTTTCTAATTTTCTTTATTCTTCCTCATGGTCACTCACCAATATAAGTATGAATGCATCATCACCTATGTCATGTGAGTTTTATTCTCCCTAATGCTAGTCTCTCTCTCTCTCTCTTATAGGAATTTTGCAGAAACTCTAGGACACATCCTGCACTACATTGGGTGTTAGGAAAACTAGCTACTTCTATTTCATTCGTTCATTCCAAAACACCCTAACATTCAACCCCATACTTCTAACATTTTTCTCCTTCAATACTTCACTTATCATCATGTCATCTTACCTGTACCCTATTGTAATAGAATGGGTGAGGAAGGATCAGATTCAGTTGTATAATATAATATCCTTCTATTACAATCACTATATTCCTCTCTTTGCTTCTTCCTCATGGCCGTTCACCCTGATTGCAGCACCCCTATGACACAATCTGCACTACCCTGGTATGTTAGGAAGACTAACTAATTCTATTGCATTCGCTACTTCCATCTTCTATTTATTTTTATTAACATGCCAATCTAATGAGTTGCAACCAGTGTTGATTCTCCTCACTGTCACCAAGAATTAGAGTATGGCATAGTCTCCTATATTTCACACACAGGGAAGGCTCTCTTCTGCCATTGGTCCCACACTCGATTTGTTTTTAGTCATTATTGCTAACACAGTATAACTATTGCAAGCTCTTAAAACCAACCATGTCATGCATATAGGAGTGCTGGTATGAACAATGTAGAGAAAATAGGGGACTCACAACACCAGGAGTGTCGACGACGACGAAGGGAATATGACGGCGATGGTGTGCCAATGCCTATGCTTCGCAGTGTCGTCGTGCATGGATGTCGAAGGAGAACTACACGTTTGGGTGCTGCTGCTACTCGGTCGTCTCATCGTGGTAGCCAAGTCCTCTGTCGCCGACGAATTCCATGAGAGGAAAGGAAGGGAACTGGAGGAAAAAGGTGACTTGAGGTGTTTCTATGGAGGCTAAGAGAATGGGAGCTAGGGTTTTGAGATGGAGAGGATAAAATAAACATGAGGTATTATATAGCGGGTGGCTAGGGTTTCCGGATGGAGGAGTCGTCCGTTGGACGCTATGGGCGTGCCTGCACTTGCAGGTGAACAGTGTACTGCTCTCTTCGAAGAAGAAGAATAGTAAGATCTAATGGTTTATTTGGTGGTGGGTTAACGGGACGAAACCGGTTGGTTTGCAGTTGAGACCCGTGACCAGATTCGCTAAGACTTAGCTGTTGGAAGGAATGAATTTGAATGAGGGTTTTAAGGTTTACAAGTTAGTTAATGGATAAAAATATGTTGCTTGTTTAGTCGGGTATTAGTCCCACAAGGGCTGGCTAGGAAAAATTAAGAGGGATTTGGGTTTTATTTAATAAATGCTTAGGCCAAACTAGTTGGAAAAATACATATAGAATTTTCCTTTTTTAAAAAATCACTTATATTTACCAAAAATATTAGTTGAGTCCAACATTAATAATAATATAAAAAAACTTAATGTAGATAATAACCCACGTACACTGTAACACCTAGTTTCTAAAATGAGGGTAATTTTGAAAAACTTAATGTAGATAATAATATAAAAATAGTTAGTTATTCAAAATGGAAAAATCACACGTACACTGTGTCCTGCATCACGGGCTCATTTTCTCTCGACACAGGACACGCCGTGTCCTGAATTTTTGTGTGAGCCTAGGGGCAATGTCTGCGACCGTGCTCCCAAAATTTGGGAGCACTCGTGGAGTGTGCGTGGCACAATTGCCCCCGCACTGGTCGTACGAGCCACGCGCGGGCTGCTGTGCGAGTGCACAGACACCACTGATACGCATGTCGTATCGTGTCTGTGGGACTCGTGGACACGGTGCAGTGTGTGTCAGACCTAGGTCTATCCTAGGTGAACCCTTGGACACGAGCACGTGTCGTGTCGTGTCGTGTGTCGTGTGTTATACGCGCGTGCACGCGTGCACGACGGTTAATTGTGCACAGTACGTGTCTGTGTTTGTGCATCTATTTGGACGCGACTCGTGTCCAATATTTGGACACGAGATGACTCTTAGGACCCCTACACTATGCTACATTATGTACCAACTTGTTAATTGTAAATTTGATGGTTTTTGGGTTCGAATTCTCGAATTTCCCAATAGGGGACTGATATGGCTGATACCCTGATTGAATGTTTTTGTTTTCCTGAAATCGATTCTTTTTCCTGATTTTTGATGTTTAAATATCAGAGTTTGTTTCACCAACATATGTATTTTAAGTTAATTGATTGTGGGATTGTGTGGGGTGTTTGATAATTGGGTTCAATGAAGTTTTCATGTTTTGATACCATAGGCTAATACTAGAAAACTGAAAGTTAATTCTTTTTTTGATTTTAAATTGTTTTATTAAATGATAGATGCTGTTAATTGTAGTAATTAGCTCACCTACCTGTGTGTTGATATGTAATATGTAGTTGTGTTGTAGTTTTGGTTTGAGAACCATAGGTTAGTTCATGTTTATTCGAATCCATGATAGGGTTTGAACCTATAGAGTATAACTGAGATTCTCTATATAACTGATAAGTTAACTTAATATAACTTTTGATATTTCCTGAGTTTTAATTCCTGTCTTTTGACGGAATATCGATGCTCATGTTGCCATGTTGATTTCCTACTGATTTTTCTATTTTGAACTGTTAAGTGGTTTGCAATAACTGAGACTTGGTTAATATATAACCTGAGATTAAGTTTGAAATGAAAACTGAGATTGGAATAGGGGTTTTGATATTAACTGAGATTCCTATAATACAAATCTGAGATTGAAACCTGAGTTTGTTTTAATATTTAGAAATCTGAGATTGAGATAGGTTCATGAGTTGGTTCCCTTCCTTTTCTTTCTAAAAAAAAATCTGAACTGTTATGCTTCCCTCCATTCTTTCTGAAAATCTGAGATTGCCTTGATTGATGTGAACTCAGAAATCTGAGAACACATGTTCAGTCAATTCCTGTACACAGTATTCTCTAGCACACACACATTAGGATTTCCAGTTTTTCCCTCACTCCTACATTGACTCACACTGTCACATTAATCCACACTCACACATACAGGCCACCTCCTTATGCACATTAGCTCACTGCCACTTGGTTGACCCTGGAAGAAACTAACCTGCATATGTTTTACACCCACACACATTCTGAGGTTGACACACACAAATGACATACACATGTATGCAATGCACACACACACTTTCCCCATTTCCTGTCACTGATTTTCACTCACATTGCACTGTCCTCCTATCTATCGCACACACACAAAAATCATGTACACACACACACACTGCCTACACACAGTCCACACACACACACACATGTCTACACATGACATACACACACACACATTCATATATCCCTTTATATGCATATATATATGTATTACCTAACCTATGTGTATGTGTGTTTACATGTATATATATATTATGTAGGTAAATAGTTATACTAGTATATATGTAAATGTGTAGTGGGTTATGAAGTGAGGATTTCATTGGCCTATAGGTGATTTGGCTCATGGACTAGGCAGGATAGCCTATGGCATGTGGTAGGGATACACTTGTGTATCACCCGACTGGTGTGACTTGTGTGATATTTAGCTAGTTGACCTAGAATTGACTGGTTAAGCCAGGTTTGACCAACCTAGACTAGTTTGACTTATTTAGACTAGAACTGACCTAGTTTGACTGTTAGGGTTGACTAGAGTTGACCAAAGGTTGACTTTAGCCTAGTTTGACCTAAACTTTATGTACATGCATTGTAGCAGTCTATTTCCTTATTTTAGACTTGTTGTGACTTGTACTGTTCTATAGGAGACAGACACCACTCCTCGGACAGTATATTCTCTTCGGATGTTCAGGATACCAGGAGAGTACATTCTCTGATCATTTCATATCCTGTTTAGAATTATCTTCTTGCTTTAAATTACTTTACTTGATACTGTCACGTTGGTCACACGGATTGGTACTATATGGATCTTTTTATGAGATGTTATCCCCCTCGGGAGCATCGGATACTGCATATTTTGTGCGTTTCACGAATCATCACGTATCTCTATGCTTCCTCTGATTCACGAATCGCTTGTCACACATATACTCTCATGTTCATAGAGCCATCATGAATCACCTTCACATATCACTAATTTTATGAGCCATGTGAAGTTTCATGAATCTTAATATAACTTGAACAGATCTTTGTGTATTGATTGGGGATGGGAGAGTAGAAATAGACATGTGAATATTATCCAAGTAGCTGTAGTCATGAATCACTCTCTTAGCTGTAGTCATGAATCTCCTATGCCATTCACATATTTATATTTTACTCTGACTCACTAGTCACTATTAGTTCTCTATGTATAGTAGATATTTCTATTACAGTTCTCTCTCTGTTTACATACTGTATTTCTTCAGTTCACGTATCTTACTTTACTGCATGATTATATTTTCTAACCTGCTATGATCTGTTGAGATGTACTGTACTCGCTCCTGTCCTGACTGGACCTGTTGAAAATATTACAGAGGATGAGGAGGAGGCCCTATGTACCACCTATTACGGAGCAGGATTAGACGACACCTGCGACCTGGTTCCTCTGAAGGACCCAGCTGCAGTACAGGATGCTACTCCCTGAGTCTAGGCTAGATAGCTAGGCTTTAGTTTTCTTTCAGTATTGTGTTATTTGACTTTCAGTTGTTCTTCTGAGATGTTGTATATATTAGAGATTTGTTTTGAGCTGGATGTTCTTGAGTTGTTATCTTAGATACTTAGATTTTCTCCCTCTTATTTGTATTACATTATGCTTTGGATCTTTTTATCTACCTTTACTATTCGGTATCTTCCTTAGATGTGATTGAGACTGTTCTGTTATGTTACCTCCATTCGGAGAGTATATACTGTACAGGTACCTTTATATTGTTAGATAATTGACCTAGGACAGCGTTCTACCGCCGACACTGCGGCGTAGGCTGGGCGTTATTACGTTCTCGTACCCTCACAGTGGGTGCGGGTCATGACACGTTTTTAGTGGTGGCCCATACAGGTCGAGTTTATGTAGTGGTATTCGAACTAGAGTATCACTACAGCCTGCAGTAGGATTAGGATATTTTTGAAGGTACTCAATCACAAATAGGAAAAACTCTTATTCAGATTCCGTATATCTACATTTTGCCGCTTATTGTCTTCCTTGAATTTAAACTGTCCTCTTTTGATATTTCGATTCATTCTCAGCAATTATTCCCTTTTGATCTGTGTCTCCAGGATGGTTGAGATGCGATCGCATCATCAGGGCCAGGGGGCCGCCGATGAGAGGTCCGTCACCTCTCATACTCAGCAGCCAGCCCCTGGTACCGCAGCCCCAGTCATGCCAGCTGGGGTAGGCATTTCGGCAGCTTTTGGAGGAGCCCCACCAGCAGTGAGGCATGAGCCGAGTCCGGTGATTCTGGATGTACTTCATCAGCAGCAGCAGCCACCTGTAGGGACAGTTGACGCCGTTCAGCTGTTAGCCTTCTTTCGGCAGTACATGGAGGGTCAGCAGACCCAACAGCAGAGGCACATAGCAGAGCTCACACGAGGCATTGAGCTGGCAATGACTGCGGTAGAGAGAGTCGTAGCTCTGCCAGCGGCAGCCTCGCAGCCGTACCAGCCACGGGAGAAGGGCATCCAAGATTTCCAGAAGATGCACCCGAGAGACTTCCGAGGGACAGAGGGGATCTTGTATGCCGATGAGTGGATCGAACATATGGAGGAGATTTTCAGGTTGGTCGAGATTCCTACGAGGCTCCAGATAGAGGCAGCGGCCAGCATGATACAGGATCTGGCCCGTACATGGTACCAGATCGACCCGAGAGTCGGTACAGCAGGACAGACTTGGGCAGCATTCAAGAAGCTGTTCAAGGAGAAGTTCTTTCCAGACGTAGCATTGGGAGCCCTCGAGACCCAGTTCGAGGCCCTAGTCCAGGGGAACTAGTCCGTGGAGGAGTACGCAGGAGAGTTCTGCCGCCTGAGCAGATTTATGGAGGACTTATCAGAGACGACGAAGGTCTGGAGATTCCGAAAGGGCTTGGTAAAGGAGGTCAAGTCCTACACCAAGAACGCCCGCAGCGCTACCTATAAAGAGATCCTGGTGGACGCTTTAGCTGCATAGGATGATCTTGAGCTTAGGCTCAAGAGGGGACGAGACTCCCAGGGAGGCAGCAGTAGCGGAGGACCGGCCAAGAGGCCGCACGTTCAGCATCAGTTTCAGCAGCAGTTCCAGGGTCAGGGCCATCAGCAGGGACAGCATCAGCCCAGACAGCATCAGGCACCCAGACAGCAGACAGTCAGTTGCCCCTACTACAAGAAGCCAGGGCATGGATGGAATGAGTGCAGGAGAAGGCTGGGCAGGTGCCTACTATGTGGAGCAGCAGACCACCAGCTGAGGGAGTGTTCCCAGGACAGCGTTATACCGCCGACACTGCGGCGTAGGCTGGGCGTTGTTATGTTCTCGTACCCTCACAGTGGGTGCGGGTCGTGACATATATATATATATATATATATATATATATATATATATATATATATATATATATATATATATATATATATATATATATATATATATATATATATATATATATATATATATATATATATATATATATGTGTGTGTGTGTGTGTGTGTGTGTGTGTGTGTGTGTGTGTACATAATAATAATTAATAAGAATAAGTAAAAAAAATATAGGGGGCTTACATGCTATATTATTGTTAGACGTAGTTAGAATATTCGAGACTACAATATTAAGACCATAACCATGCATGCTTGTTTTTCCTTCAATAGAATTGTATGATTTTAGATAGGACTTTCTTGGACCATGATTGTTGGGGGCTTGACCTAGAGAAGAGTACAAGCAACTTAAATTTCGATCACAAAATTTTCTAGGAGGGTAGGTTTGTCACTGCCACAATCCTAAATTTTATATTATATATATAGTGTGTATATTTTTTTAATTAAATGTGATGGTTGCATTTATTAGTAGACTAGCCTATTTATTGGACCCTTGGTTAGTGAACCTATTTGGACTTGTCATGACACATTGACCTATATTTTAAGTTGGACATAATTAGGCCCATATAAGTCATAATAGGTCATGAATAGGATTAGAACTAACCAACCACTTAGGCTAAAAACTTTCATAAGTTAACCAAACCTTCATGACAACTTGAGAGAGAATATTGGATATTTCAAATAGGTGAATTAGGGTTTATATGACCAGCCACTATAGGGAGAGGTTTCATTCTTCCACTTTTTATTTTGGAGCTCAAAACCCTAGTTTTAGTGCTCTTCCAAAAATCCATCCATTCCTCCACCAAAATCCCTCCAATCTCTCTCAAATCTTCACATATTCTTCATCCTAGAAAGTTAGGGTTTGGAGACCAAGGAGCACAAGAAGAGAAGGCCATTAGCTTGAGGGTTGTGTCCAAACTTCTTTCTTGCGTCCATTTTGGTTATTTCATTGGGAATCCATCTTCCAATAGATAAAATACTTGTCATTTCTTCTATTTTAGACACCATTACATGTGTGACACTATTACAAAACTCACTCATGGACTAAGGGCACCCATAGGGGAAAGAACTAGACACTAATCATTATTTTGGTAGAAGCTACATAGGCTTTTTATGCCATTTTTGGAAAATTTCGAAAATGGTACACCAAGTGTTTGTCATTTGGTTTCATAGACTAAATGAATATGTGAATGATGCATGAGTCTAGAGATATATCCACAAATAGATACAAATAGGTTGTGTCATGTTACACTAGGAGACGGAGTCAATTTGGAGATTTTACTCCTACACTTGTCACAATATGTCATATTTCACATGACACATTACACTAGCTAGACACTACACTAATTAGCTTCTAATTGTTATTTTAGATATGTTCATGTGTTGAGGGATGATTAGGACAAGGCTTGGTGTAGGTATTATGAGAGTATCGGAGTTTTAGTACAATACAACATGGTGCACACCAAGTTCTTGAGGAAATGCATGTGTGCATGTATATACACTATAGTGGTGTCCATGTGTGCATAGAGTGCATTGTGTATGGGTAGTGTATATAACCTATGTCAAATGGATACATGTGTGTGTGTAGTATATGCCTACACATGTGTGAGTGTGTGTGTGCCTACATGTATACATTTGTGTGTGTAGTGATTAGAGTGTGACAGTAGGTTGCACAAGTGTAGTTCATATGTGAAGAAGGGATATGTGTGTGATACCTAGTACATGACCGTATGTGTATTAGTGTTGGCTTATATAGTGAGTATCGTACCTTGTGCCATGTGAGTTAGTGATAAGAGTGCACAAGTGTATGTGAGAGTTATCTATATGTGTTGTTAGTGAGAGTGTGTGTACCCCATGCTTGAGAATAAGGGTTATGACAGTGAGTGTGTGTAAGAGGGATACACACATGATTGTTCTTGTG
Source organism: Iris pallida (assembly GCA_029216955.1). Lineage (NCBI taxonomy): Eukaryota > Viridiplantae > Streptophyta > Magnoliopsida > Asparagales > Iridaceae > Iris > Iris pallida. The sequence continues at coordinate 1,427,242 of JANAVB010039020.1, read as the reverse complement.
TTAGGAAGTGTGCAACAGATTTCACATAGGTATGTGTACCTGTGCACACACATGCACAGAAATTATGAGGAGGGACTAGCCCTGTGTTACAAGGAGAGGGTAGTGTGCCTTGCACATTGCAGGCTTGTGTGTCCTGCACACACAGGTTCAAGAATTTGGCCTTGGCTTGGAAAGGCCTCTGGGTTGCACAAGAGTATGGGGAGTTCACTCCCTGCAGTAGGTGGGAGGTGGCCTATTACAGCCAGGCATGGCCAGGATTAGGGAGGTAGTGCAGGCCAGTACAATGTGTACATGTGCACTTCACTGTCGTGCAAAGAGTTTGGGAGTCTGCAGAGGTACAAACAGGGCTAGTGGCAGCCTGTGCACCTTTTTACAGGGCCACATAGCAACCTGTGTAGGCTAATTCCTGCACAGGAATTCACAACAGATGGTACTGCTATGTGCAAAGTTGTGCATAAGTTTTTGGGGGATTAATGCACCCTATAGAGTATAGACAGGGGGTTTTCTCCTTCCTTCACAGTAGGGGAGGCCATGCCAGGCCTGTGTACTGGAGTGCACAGGAGGGGAGGCCTACAGTAGTTTGCTGCATGCAAACAAAGGCAGGGTGTATGGCCTGTGCACACACCTAAATGTGTGTATTGTTGTGGTGTACAAGTGATAGTTGTGTATTTGTGAGTATGATGTGAGAATGTCATATACATTTGTGTAGAGTATATGTATACTTGTGTTGTGTGTAGGGATTAGACAGTGAGCATGTGTGTATGTGCTATATGTGTTAGAGGGTGTCAGTAAGAGGGTGTTAGAGAGAAAATGTTGTATGCGTTGCATAGGGAACTGTCAAGTGACAGTAGGTAGCATAATGGGTTGTCTATGGTAGGGGTAATGATTAGGTTTTGGTTGTCCTAATAGGCATCCATATGATACCTAGGTATATGTATATGGTTATATGAGTAGGTAGTGAGTTACCTATGTGTTAGGGTATAGAATTTACCTATAGAAAGGTAATATGGAATATAGGGTAACCTATATAGATAGGGTAATGTCTATAGGGCATTACCTATATGTTGTAGTAGGTAAACTTAGCATAGGTAAATGGAATAGGTAAATGGTAAATAGGTAGGGTATCTCAAGATACCCCATATTAGGTAAATTACAAAGGTAAAGACTAGGATAGCCTAGTATAGGTTTGTTTACCTTGGAATGATAAGGTAATGACCTAGAAACCTAGGCTTGACCAAATTTGACCAAGGTTTGTCCCTAAAAGTCGACCTTTAAGTCAAATTAAGCTAGTCTGACCAGGGAGACCTAGTATTGATCTAGAATTGACCTAGAATGCATATTTCATCTTAGATATCCATGTTTAACACACCAAAACACTAATTAACATTGATATCAAATATTTAGGTCTTTATGATACCACTTTGGTCCTCGATTCACACTTGTTGCTCAGGACCGCATGCGAGTACATTCTCTGATAGTTTCCATTATTTTGTTACTACTATAGTTCAAGTATTTAGAAATGTTACTTATGAATTTTGACACGATGGTACACGGATTGGTATTGACATTGGATCTTCAGTCATGAGATGTTACCTTGACTCATCGTAATAGTACCGGATACTGTTTTTCGTTGGTATTGGATAACATTGGATAATGTTGGTTAACATTGGATACATTGGCTAATAACGTGTCATGGTTGGATCTATCATATCAGCTGAGGCAGGGGAAATACTAGATAGGTATGTGATTAAAAACTATCGGCAAGTAGTATAAATCATCGGCTACTATCTAATCATACACTTCACATATGGTTGAGCTTGCTTTCTTTAGTGTAAATCATTGAATCTCCTAAGCCGATCAGATATCTATTTGGTATTTCAAAAAAATATTGTTTATTGTAGTTTTCATATTCAGTTCATCGATTACATTGCTCTATACCTGATATTGTAGTTTCTTATTCATTTCTTGCTCGCACTGATTACATTCTATTGATTGTATTTTTTGTTTTTTATTACTTTTATTGCATCAGTTTTATTTCTCATCGTATATATTATCTTCTTTATCACTGCTTTATAGTTTTTGTCAATTAAATGGAACTGCTATTAATGTTTTTATTTCGCTCCAATCCTGACTAGATAATATTTTTTTAGAGGATTTAGATGACTGACGACCATGCCCATGAGGTTTACCTTGGAGCCGGTGCTCGCTGAGGATGCACCTCCAGTAGTACTTTAGCTAGTAGCTAGGTTTGCTTGATTTGTCTCCAGTTTGATATATATATGGGATGTTATATTTATTCAGGACATGTACTATTTGATATAGATTTCTAGTCTTGTTTGTTTGAGACTTATACTACTATTCTATTTTCATATTTCATTATCTCTATCAATATTGTGCTGTTATCTTCCTTTAGATTGTGATTTTGAGTATTGTTTATAGATGTAATATTATTCCTTTGTGCGGAGATGAGTTATACTATTGTAATTCATATCTGTTATACTATTTAGGTGGTGTAGTTGACCTATAAAGCGTGGCATAGGTTGGACGTACCCACGTGCTCGTTCCCCTAAGCCGGGTGCGGGTCATAACACTTTTATTATTTGCACTTTTATTTTCTTGTTTATGGATATTGAGCACGTAGAGTTAATTGATACTTAGCGTCAGAATAGTATTCGGGTGCCGATCGTCATATATATATCGGGTATCGACACTAGACATGACGATTATTTTATTCGTATTTAATTGACACGATATACCACATGACACAAGCATGATATAGAGTTGTACATGACATATTCATGGTTTGGACTCTGTGATAGGATACAAGACTAGTCACTTGTGCTTGAGTTTATCGTATTGACATGACTTGACTTGCTAGTTCTAGACATGGGTTGGGAAGGACATTACCAACATATCAGGCTACTTTGACACGTTTGACCTTGTCTCTATAACCATAAATTTGTTGTTACTTAACTCATTTTTCAATATCTATGTAGCCGAGCATTGGTATTTTGATATGTTTGTGCAAGGTACCATAATACGGTGCCTTGGGTATGAGTTGCTGAGGTGCTTGTGAGCCTCAGTAAATATAGCCTGATATTCAAAATGTGTTCTCACGTATATATCACTTAGACTGGATATAGTAGATACCCTTAGATCATATTTCTTTTACTGCTACGTTGGCTTGTATATTATGTACCTTGCTATGTCCCCTGAGGACCTGATTATTTCCTAGGTATCAACGAGGAGGTTTACCCTGAGAATTATAGTTCTGGAGTCGAGACCGGAGATGTAACATTGTAGGAGGATGAGATAGTACCTGAGAATTTTTCTTGAGACATGTTATTCACTATTTAGACATTGCTACTTTATTTTTTAATTTTTTTCAGCAGATTGTAGTTGGATTTTGTTTCTACTTTCTTTATTGTAGTGACATATTATTTTTCCCGTAAATTTATTATTTTTATTTATAGCTGGATAGTTGTCATTATTATTATTTTATTAGACTTGGATATCTTGTGTCTTATTTATTCTAACACTGTACATTGTGTTTGACTTGTGTTGTTGATATAGGTTGTTATCATGATTTAAAGCTTAAGCATTCGATAATGGGCTCGTTAGGAGGATTGGCCCATTGGTGACGTGCTGCTGGCATGTATTCGTATACCTGGTCCTACGTATTTTTGGAAGGTCTTTTACGACACATCCATATCAATCCTCGATAAAGTATGAATTCATCGACCAACTTCCCAATCTGGTCCTAACTTGTTCATCTCTCTAACTTTGATCACACGATCAACACATATAAGCCTGTTATTTACCCGAATCCAAATGTACGACACAAATTCGAAGGTCATTCCCTCATCTCTCGATCTCGCACATAGCACAATTCATTAATATCTATTCGATCATCGACTAATGAAATTATTCGAGTACTTGTTCGATCAATCATCAAAATCTAGTTATATCAATCCAGCTAAAGGTTGTTCCATAAATTCTCGAAACACATATTCGATCGCCTAGACTTATCTACAACATACACAACATCATATTTATCCTAGACACAATTTTTTGTGCAACATCATTAGGGTCATCCTATGGGTCTCTAACATTCATTTTGATTTGGCGGTCAAGTCTTATATGGTCAACAGTCCCGATGCTACGCTGTTAGTAGACCATCAAATATGGATACTAACTACGAACCATGTTATACCCTATCCTAAAGCCATACCAAAACCCTACGAGTTTTATGGGACTCTACCCAATCCAAGGTCACACTTCCAATCCAAATAAATCAACATACCTGCATAATATATGCGACATTATCATTCGACTAATTCAAGCACTGTCGTCGATGAGATCTCTATCGAAGAACATCTACTCGCCTAGAGTCCGAGTCTATCTACCCATGATCAATATACGGAACATGTACGTAGTGAAACCATCATCAATAACTTTCTAGTTCGACCTTGACTCTATTACAAAATCTCTAATCGTTCATTCGACTTTTCGTACTGCTACTTAAAAAATCTCAATATCATAGCTTGCTCCATTTTGTATTCTTATATCACACTTAAGTTTTCTCGCACATTCGTTTCGATAAGCTATGTCCATTTCGATATCATAAGCGTTAACTTCAAATCTTAACATTAATTTGACTCACATCGTATTCATCCAAACAACAATATTCAACGAAATTCTCATTCATCCAACCAAAGTATTCCCGAGTTATTGCATGTTGTCTTTGATACACCTCAATACCAATGACGATATACATAACCTGAACATCTTCCTTTCGCCATAAACTTAAATTCGTTCAACCAATGTTATGTCCGAACTGAATATACAATCAAATCTCTTTCGCTCAAGATCAAACTAGTTGTAGCTATCTTTATTCAACGAGCAACATAATTTCCAATCTCTTATAACAAATCTCCTATTCTCTCAAATGAACTTCCAACTCGTACTACCAATTCTTCGCACTTATTCAAATTCAAATCTGCTCGATTCAATCACTTTCTTGACGTATAATCCTTTCGCTATTCTTAGCCCACAGTTCAACTTATTGTAATCCCCCTAAAATTTCTAGGATTTATTTTATTTTAATTTATTTCTTAGTAGATATTTTTCCACTATTATCTTTCATCATTAACTACCCTATTTCGTAGCTTTGATTTTAGGAGCACAAGAAATGCAAAACTCTAGAAACATCTTTCTTATATTTTGATCTAGACAAGTTTGTCTTCATTTTGATATATCATGCACCATGCAAACATGTTCCCATGTGCTCTTTTTTATTACCCACATGTCAATGGTGTGCTACTCAATTGAGTTCTCATGTGCTATTTATTTTCAAATGACACACAAGATCCAAGTATTAGACTTTTTGAACTCAATTCGATCATATTAATTCCACTGGCCCAAAATTACTCCAACTAGGGATCGTACATCCTATTCTAGGGTACCATAACCTATTAGACATATTTTAGATTGATTTTTGTGGATTAATGTGCAGCCATATTAATTCTCATCTATTTTTAAACCAACCCAAAATTTACTTTCCAAATTGGATTCTAATTTAAACCAATTGGGACATATCTTTGTGTATCTTTTAAATTAGGCCACTAAATCTTACCAAACCAAATCCTAATCAACCCAACCCTTTAAACAATCATATCTTATATTTTCTCTCCCTAAAATATGTTCGTACCCTTCCCCCTTTCTAATTTTCGAGCAGTTCCTAAACAGAAACTGTACCCCCCCTCTTTTCTAGCGGAACAAAAGCTCCCTCTTCCCTACCCTCTCCACCACCCTTTACCACCACCCTTAACCACCACTATATCCACCCTAAGATCTTCCTTATCAACCACAACAAGCCACTCCCTCTTTCCGAACCTCTCCACCACCCTTCACTACCACCCTTAACCACCACCACATCCACCCCAAGATCTTTCTCATCAACCATAACAAGCAACTAATCATCTACGACATCTTTTAGTGGGTAAAATCTAACCCCCATCTCAAACGAATCTATTTCAACCAAACAACAGGTTCGTTCTCTTTTTTGATGTGTTTTATCGACTTTTAATGATCCATTTGTCATAAAACCAACTCTAACACGTAGCTCTATGTGTCCCCTAACTCTCTACAAAATTTCAGGCCACAGGTTGCTTTCGTTTGGTCGGGACAAGCATTTACGTAAACATGTCCTGGCTGAACCAATGTTCTCGTGTGGCGGTTTTCATCTATTTGGATCGCTTTTTGACCCCCCAATAATACTTGGTAACTATCTTAACATGTTACTCTACATTCCCAATTTATTAGATTTTCATATCGTTGAAGCTTTTATATATATTTGCTTCATCTCAATAGGATAAGTAATTGAGCATCGAAATTTCATTGAACCTCATATTGCTTTGAACTCAAAACCTTAAAATAAATGTCGATGATGACAAACTTGTGCTCCTTGATATAAAATAATGTTTTTTAATATTTATTGTCTTATTCAAAAATTTAAAAATATTAATTTTATATTTACTTTTGGTTTCAATTTAACCGACAAGTTGGCCCTAATATGCCGATTAGTTGATATATTTATTAGATGCATATTTTCTTTATAAATAATATGATTAAAAAATGTTCATAAATTGTTTAGTAAATTATTCCAAAATTAATAAGTATTATTTTTAGTTTATAAAAATATTATTTTTAGTTCATAAAAATATTATTTTTATCTAGTAGCATGCATATGATAATGTATATATTAGGCATGATAATAAAGATAGCTAGAACATGTATATACTTATTTTGTTTTTCATACAAACACACACACAAAGATAGATATATTATATAAATATATATATATATATATATATATTTATATATATATATATATATATATATATATATATATATATATATATATATATATATATATATATATATATATAATTTCTAAAAATGTATAATTATGTATTTAAGAATTTAAATCGATTATTTTATATTATAAAATTTTATTTTTATCTTGTCATGGTACTACATGTAGAGGATATGTTATATATATTTGTAAACTAGTTAGCTAGTATTTGTAATAGAGTCTATAAATAGTATGTATATTTATGGTAGATATGCTGTCTTAGAATTAGAATTGATTTTAGTTATTTATATTTTAGGGGTTCATAATTATTCGACTACAGTTGGAGCCGGATCATTTAGTTACTCTATTTTTGCTATTTCAGGCAAGATACCTTGCAATCATTTGTCTGCTTAAATATTTATGTATGTCCTTATATTATGTTTGTAGTAGTTATAATGTTGTGTGTCCGAGTATGACTTGGGTGCTATCGATGATGGCATCGATATGATAGGTGTATGTGTGATTTAATGTGTAGAAGACATTTCCAAAAGTTGTGTAACTTTCATGCCATGACACGCGATATTACATGGCACTGTGAGTGAGGGTTCTTTGTGTTGGCACAAGCTTCAATATTTGGCTAGCTACCTGTGCGAGCGGTTCATGTGTCGATGCATGCTGAGTTAGATTGTGTCTAGTTTAGTGACTCACATTTAGACATGGGTTGTTTGAGTCATGGATATGACTCATACAAGTCCATAGGAGGAAAAGACTACCAGAAGATGTATGGGACTACTTTACTTGATTCTGTAATCTTCAGAGGTGATTGTAGGGACATTAGCCTAATAGACATAGTTTATAGCATCGGCTTGTGATCCAACGTCGGCTTGTGATTCTATGCCAACCATCATTTACTTACCCATACATCCAAGGTGTCTTCAACATGCATTCACATAGTACGGTTAGATACTGTACTTATCCTTGACCACAGTATGGGACAATATCTTGTCACGAAATAATGGGCCATACCTTGTCCTTGTTTGGTTGTGGGTGTAGTTTACTGATTCGAGAGTAAGGTATGGGACTGTGTGGTGGTTCGGGATATCCATTTATATTTATTTAGTTCATATTATGGTATATTTCCTTTCTATATTGTTACGTCTCAATGAGGACCTGGTGATCTCTCCAGGTTATTGTAGGGTGCTTATAAATAGATGAATGGTATGTTTGCGTCTTCATGCTTCAGGTATAGCTTGTAGTATTATTTTATCATTCTTCGTATTTTATATATTTCTTATCTTTATATGCTCTACTCATTAGCATAGTTTTGCAAACTTATTTCATTCTCGAGTTTGCTAGAACAAGTGTATTATAGGGCGACCACTATATTACATATTGTTCATTCTTGCTTTGTTTACTTATATGTGGATTAAGATATAGTGGTGAAATCGTAGGTTTAGTACACTTCTTCAGTGTAGTACATCTAGCTTAAGTCCATTAAACTGGAATATTAATCTAGATCGTATTAGCTAGCAGGCTTGCGTTTCTAGTCCTATAAATTTTAGGACTGGGTGTGACATATTTTTGTGGTGGCCCATGCATGTCCTGATTAAATAATTTTGGTTACGTTACAGTACCGAATGAGCTTGCAGTAGGATAGTGTATTAGAAGATCAATCCACAATTGTTATTACATTTCCTTTGATTTCTACTATCGCCCTTGAACCTTGTGTTAATGTCAGTTAGTGGCTAGCCAATTAGATTTTACAAGTGTTAGTGATAATTATTGTTAGTCATGACTTTAACAATTAGAATTAATTAAGCTTAGTTGTCATAAAAGGAATATTCCTTTTAGTTGTAGAGATTTCTTCCTTTAGTTAATTAGATTCCATTTATGACAAGTATAGAAGAAAAAATTTAATATTTTTTATGACCAAAACCTTACAATAAAAGATAATTTCTAGTTAGGGATTCATCCATTCATTTCATTTCACTCATTAGCCTCATTTTTCCAAAAGCTTCTTCTTTCCCAAGCAAATCCAATTTTCTACTAATTCCACTCAATCCTCTTCCAATTCTACTCATCCTCACCATCATGAAGGCCTAGAGCATTGGAGAGAATAAAGAGATCCATAGGAGAGAAGCTTGCTAGGAGATCATGTCTGACTCATCCCTTCCGTATCCAATTTCAAATTTCTCCAAAGAAGGGACACATAAGCTGGGTAAATCTTTATTCTCCACCAATTTTATGGTTATGAACACCCATTGAACCCATAGGAACCTTCCCATAGGTGGATTCGACTTCCTAATAATAGATATAGGTATTAGAAGCTTTCAATTTGGTAGATCTAGATTTTATCATGAGTAGTGTTGATTTCTATGCTCAATTTTTATTTATTACGAATTTGTGACCACCAAGTGTTCGATACGTGTCCTCAAAGGAATTTTAGTTTTCTTTTGAGTAGAGATTGGGTGTATGTGTCCTAAATAGGATATGTGATGTTCATGGTTATCTCATGATACACACAGTTAGATTTGGGTGTGTACATGTGTTCTTTTATCCAAAATAACCAAAATTCATCATAGAATTCATCATCGTTCTTAGAAATGCCATAACTCCTAATTCAGGACTCCGATTAATCTTACCTTTTTTTAAGAACCGTATCGAATTTAGCTTTTCAAATATATATATTAATAGGCCAAATTCTTTATGAAACTTTCTGTAAAACTGTTTGAGTGTTAGGTATCTGAAAGACGAACACGTTTCGATGTTTCCGCGATTCCGAGAGCTTCCGGACAACAAAATACGATCCGATTGAAGTTTCGGAAACCTGATACGATGGGATAAGACATACTTTAACCTTAGAATTTAGTGAATAGGTCTAATAGGTGCAGTATTGATTTTAAGTAGAAAATTGACTATTCGACATAGGCATTTTATGTATCCTATGAGCCTATGTAGTATAGATATCAAGTGAGTGTATTGTTTGATAATATGTGTTAGTGTTGATACAAGTGGTTATCAAGTGAGCCATGTGTGTGTGTGTATATAATTTTTTTTTAGTGAGCCAAGTGTGTGTGTGTGTGTGTGTATATATATATATATATATATATATATATTATATATATATATATATATTTATATTATATATATATATATATATATATATATATTATATATATATATATTATTGTTCGGTAATATGTGTTAGTTAGTGTGTATTAGTGTTTATACAAGTGGTTATCAAGTGAGCCAAGTATAGATAAGCTATGTGTCAAGGTATTAAAATTTGGGGGTAAGGTACTAGTGTGATACTTAGGTGCATAAGGATTTTGGTATCATGCCACTCAAGTATAATGAGTAAGGGTAAGTGAGTTTTGAGACTTGAGTAAGGTATCCTATTTGGTATCAAGTATTAGTATTAGAGTTAGTGTCACGACTCGCACCCACTTTTTGGGATACAAGTGCATGTCCAAGCCAGCCTACGCCGCATGTCACGACCCGCACCCGCTTTTCGGACGCGAGCTCGTGAGCAAGCCAGCTACGTATCGAACGGACTCCTGCCCGACTCGAATACGTAAACGCTGTCACGGCTAGGGCAATGGGCCTAATCAAGGCAAGGCAAAACTATATTTCAATCCACAATAAGAATAATAATCGTAAAGAACACTATGGGTCGTGGTTTGCAGCCCACTAGCATAAATATCCGATAAGACTCTAAAGGAAATAACAAGAGTCTAAAACTGAATCAAGAAACATGATATCTCATGATAAGGCATGAAAGCACGAGCGGATAATAAACACGATAACGATACCTGAATCCCGCAAGCGTATCATCATACCTGTCATCCAGAACCACTAGCTAACTCCATGCAATCGCTAAACCTGAAAAGATCATCAGGTCCTCAGAGGACATAGCAAGATACATAATATACATGCCTATCTTACAATTTATCCTGCAATAAAAAAAATATAGGAAAATAAATGGGAAAAGACCAATCAACACGAAACACGACTATACACGACTGGAAGAACCACTACGCATAAACGAACTGCTGGAGAAGAACAAGGGAACACGATATCACGATGTCAATGGATAACCAATCGAATACTCAAACCCTCGCCCCTAGTGTGGACTTGCAGGTTTGAACAACTCCTAGCCCTCGCCCCTAATGTGGACTCGCAGGCTAGCATCACCCTCGTCCCTAGTGTGGACTCGCAGGTGTGAACCATATACTACTAACACTCGTCCCTGGTGTGGACTTGTCACTCCCCGTTCCCAGAATGCATATTTTTATACATGTACAACTCATAAGTATTTATTTAGTATTTATCATGTATTATCCTGTATTTAAATTCCTTTAATTTTATGTTAATTATTTCCTGCAATTTTTATTCCCTGTAATTTTATTTCCTGCATTTTATTTTTTCTGCTTTTATTCCCTGCTTTAGTCCTATTGGGTTTCGGCTTGGTGGTTCCCTTAAACCCGGCCCACAACTCTCCCACCTACCACCCCCTCTGCTATTTAAAGCTTCTATCTCCTTCTCTCTCTTCATTACTCATTCTCACCATTACTTCTTCTTCCTCTCATCACTCTCCACCTACCAGCAGTAGGAGAAGGCAAGTGCAATCTTGCTTCTCCTTCATCCATTTTTATGGATCATTACTCTTCCTCTCATGATCCTAAGAGAGTTTAGTGCTTGGCATTTTTGATTTCTGTGGCTTGTTTCTCTAGATCTAAGTTGTTACATTTTTGGCTGTTCATGGGTTTTGATCACCCAACTTAGCGTGTCTTCTGGATGGGAACTTTATTTTCTGGCTTGGGACGAAGGCCAGTCACGCACACGTCTCTACGTGTCTGCGTGTATTTTTAGTCACGCATACGTCTCTACGTGTCTGCGTGTATTTTTAGTCACGCACACGTCTCTACGTGTCTGCGTGTATTTTTAGTCACGCACACGTCTCTACATGTCTGCGTCGATTTTTAGTCACGCACACGTCTATACATGTCTGCGTGGATTTTTAGTCACGCACACGTTCTCATGAGCGTGCGTGAATTTTAGTCACGCTCACGCCCTTACATGCCAGCGTGAATTTTGAGTCACGCACCATCTCTGCATGCGTGCGTGAATTTCTTGTCACACTTTTCACGCTCACTTGTGTGTGCATGAATTTCTTATCATTTTCCATGCTCACTTTGTGCGTGCGTGAATTTCCCTTCACACTCACGCTGTGCATGCCAACACGAACCATTTTCATGCTCACTCCTACTAGACTTGGCGTGACTTTTGGCCTTAGTATAGACTTGTTGGCGTGACTTTCTAACCTGGGTGTTTTTATTTGTTCTATAACTTATTCATTTAAGGATGGCATGATAATTCTCCTATTATATCCTTACGCCTTTTGCATGAACTTGATAAATCCTGATATGTTAATATTGTTAATACAGATTGTTATGTGGAATGTGTCATGTGTCTTGATTAATCCATGGATACCCAGTATGACTAGAAGTTAAACCCTGAGAATTATAGACTCGACCCCATGTAATACTAATTAACTTTCATGCCTTGATGCCATTGATAATAATGGTTATCTTGATTAAAATTGATCATGCGTTCCTAGTTGGAACTAAGAGACTGGCTAGTCGTCTTATTGAATGAAATAAATGAGACACGTTCATGTAATGAACTATTGCAATCGATTAGCCGATCCCGAATATTGGTGTACAAGCACATGCAGGTTTCAAATTATTTAATTATTTATTTAGTTATTTATTTATCTTACAAAAACAACATGTGTACTTTATGGTCAAGGCATGATTACTCCGTGGTTAGATTTGATTGTTGCATTACGCTATGTAAGACCTACAACATAGCCGCACGGGTATTGTTGTAGAGTTGCGCATATCGTATCCCGTACAAAAGTACTCATCTGAATGACCATGATCCATGGCATGGAATTTCGCTTAACATAAAGGCTTTAAGTTAAATAAAATAATGATTGCATGGAGAGAATGGATTCCCGAGTTCTTACATGGTAGCCCTTTTGGGACTAGTAGTGCCCGACAGGCCGGCTGGTTCACACAGATACTGTAAATCTGTCACACGGGCAGGGAACAGTATCTGCTTATATTATTGTACATGCTATATTAACGACGGGCGTCCCGCTGGGACTCGTCTAATTACATGATTGGCGCAATTGATTGATTGGATAGACTAGCCTTACTCGCACATAGTAAGAACTGAGGAATCCCTATATTGCATAATTCTCGGATAACTTGGGACTCACAATAGCAAGCCGTAGTAGTTGATTGGCCGTTCAAGATGATTTGTTTGTGTACTGTACCTACTCTGTTGCCTAACTGAGATGATCAGAATGTCAGGACATGACGGGCCAACTTCTGTCCTTGTTTGGTTGGGAGGTTGGTTCGAAGTGTCGTGATGTTATGTGAATCCTAGTGGAAAGCAGAGATCTATTATTATATCTTTTTACTTACTGATTTAATCCTTCATATCGTCCTTTCTTGTGATACTTGCTATTAGAGGTCTAACCTCTCTGGTTTTGCATGGCCAGATTTAGAGCCGGTCCCCGAGGATCCAGCTTACTTCTACCTCCAAGATGGTCAATACTAGGAGAATGATCGCAGGAGGGCTCGAGTGGGTTCCTTACTTCACCGCTCGTTTTGTTATTTACTTTATACTTAGCTGTTTGGCACCGACATGTTAGTCGGATTGTCTTGTACTTACTTTTACATAATTGTAATTAAGTCAGACTGCAGCTGATAACAATTGTGTATACTTTGCTATACCATCTGGCTATGTTTTGTAAAGCCAGATCTCAAGAACATTTTGACTGAGCGTTTGGGATGCCTTACTGCTTATTCTCACATGTTCTCTATTTTCTGTTTCTGGTTTGAATGATTGAGACAATAGATGTGAAGTGACCATAGTAAGACTTTCGTGTAGTATGCACCCCCTCGTCTGGTTAGACAGCATTGATCGTATTATACGGTATTCATCTACCCGTAATACGTAGCTGGCTGAGTCATTCCCCCGCTCTCCCGTATTCTAGTTTTGGGGCGTGACAAGGTTTTAGTGGTGGCCCATGCAGGTCTGATTTCAGACTTGTGGGGTGTTTTGATTTATATGATGTCTCAATCACACGTATTTGCCTCCTTGATCTCATGATTCGTTATTCTCAACCCTTGCTTGACATTCCGGTATCCTTTGACTTCATCGATCCTTCATGTCCGGTTGTTTGATTATTCTCTTGTCCCTTTTCTTAGGGGTACTTCGTCCACATCGGCCAGAGCTGGGCAGCAACAACAAGGGCAACATGGACAACCTGACCAGGTTGGTCAGCAACAAGGACCAGTCTCACCTCAGGAGGCTACCCAAGAAGAAGTGATAGTGGAAGCAGCAGCTGGATCGCAGTATCCGGATGTTCCACCACCACCAACAGTTCCACCTACCCAAGTGGACACACCAGCCCTTCTGGAGATCATAAGAGGAATGATGGCTACTCAGCAATATCAGATGTTGGCCCAGCAGCGCATGCACACTCAGCTACAAGAGCAGAATGTGCTACTCAACCAAGGATTGCAGACAGCATTGGAAAGAGGGGCAAGGCCAGATTCAGGAGCATCAGCCAGGTTTTGTAAGTACAACCCCTGCCGTTTCGAGGGCACGGAGGATGCCATATCAGCAGATGCATGGCTTAAGGATATGGAGGCTATTCTGACAGCAGCTAAGGTACCGGCAGCAGAACGTGTGGATCTAGTGAAGTTGTTACTTCAGGATCTCGTACATGATTGGTGGGAATCAGAGGAAGTGGGCATCAGACGTCCTGTGGCTTGGGACGATTTCACTGCAAGATTCAAGACCAAGTACTATGGAGTTGTGGCACAGTTTGAGCTACAACAGAAATTTATCAACCTCAGGCAGGCCGGCAAGACTGTAGATGCTTATACAGTTCTGCAGATTGAGTAGATTCGTCCCAGAGATGGTAGCAACAGAGCGCCAGAGGGCCATGAGGTTTCAGCAAGGGTTTCATCTTGAGCTCTTGCAATTGATAGAGGGGCATAATTACCAAACTTTTGATGAAGTATTGACGGCAACTCGAAGGTATGAGATCACCATTCAGAGGCTTGCGGTGAGGACTGGGGGTCAGAAGAGATCCTACAGTCAGATGGAAGGAGGAGGGGAAGCAGCGCCCCGAACAACAGCACCATCCACGGGCATTCGTATCCACGATGTGGCGATACGAGGACCAGCACCACCATCCAGACAGCAGCAACAGCAACAGAGGAGGAACCAGCAACCCCCGGCGGGCTGCACTTATTGTGGGAAGATGGGACATACTAGAGATGTGTGTCGAACATTGAATGGACTGTGTCTGATATGTGGAAATCCAGACCATCGGGTTACCACATGTCCCATAAATTCGAGGTCAGGAGGACCAGGGCAGCAGTTTCCTGCTCTGCCAGCACCAGGGGCAGGCCAGTATCGAGGACCAGCAGTGGCAGTAAGGCCGTTGCCACAGCGTCCGTTACTGCCGTAGGCTCAGATGTTTCGGCAGCAGGGGCCGCCGATGCAGCAACACCAGCATAGACCACCCCAGCATCATCAAGGAAGGGGCCAGCAACAACATCAGGCTAGGCTGCAGCATGGAAATCAGCAAGGAGGTCGAGGGCAAGCATTCACTCTGTCCTTGGAGGAGGCATTGGCATCGGAAGATGTTGTGGCAGGTAACATTCTCGTTGCCTCATATCCCGCAGTAGTATTGTTTGATTCGGGAGCATCCCATTCATTTATATCTGCATAATTTGCGACACGACTAGGAATGGAGTTCGAGGCATTGCCAGGGAGGTTGAATATACTCACTGGTAATGGGCTCGTAAGAGTTAGTAGAGTTATTTTAGCATGTAGCGTTGTAGTTTGCAGGCATTCCTTACCCGCCCGGTTGATAGAATTTTCTGTCAGAAATTTTGACGTTATCTTAGGCATGGACTGGCTGAAAGACAGTCATGCGACAATAGATTGTCGTAGAGGGAGTGTATCTTTTGATATTCCAGGCATGGAGAGATTCACCTTAGTCAGATCAGAGGCAACTCAATGAGAGCAGGGAGTAATAGCGGCAATGGAAGAAGTTCAGATTCCGAAGGTAGTTGAAGAATTTCTAGACGTATTTCCCGAAGAACTTCCAAGTCTACCACCAGTTAGAGATATTGAGTTCAGTATAGAATTGGCACCTGGAACTAAACCGATATCAGATCGAGTTTACAGAATGGCGGATTCAGAACAGGCCAAGGTATATCAGCACATAGAGGAACTGAAGGAGAAGAAGTTCATCCAAGCTAGCGTGTCGCCATGGGCAGCACCAGTAGTACTTGTGGAGAAGAAGGATGGGTCGTCCAGATTGTGCATTGACTACAGGAAGCTTAACGCGGCAACAATGAAGAACAAGTACCCATTACCCAGGATTGACGACTTATTTGATCAGTTGAGCAAAGCTAGAGTTTTCTCCAAGATAGATCTTCGTTCAGGGTACCATCAGGTGAGGGTTCGGAAGGAAGATATTCCCAAGACAGCATTCAGGTCGAAGTATGGGCATTATGAATTCTTAGTAATGCCGTTTGGTTTGATCAATGCTCCAGCAATATTCATGGATTTGATGAATCGTATCTTTATGCCATACTTAGACCAGTTTGTCGTTGTGTTTCTCGACGACATCCTCGTATACTCTGCTAGTGAAGAGGAGCATGAAGACCACCTCAGGAAAGTGTTGCAGGTTCTGAGAGAGAACCAGTTGTATGCCAAGCTCAGTAAGTGTGAGTTTTGGTCGGATCACATTTTATTTTTGGGTCACATCATATCAGGAATTGGAGTAGCAGTAGATCCCAAGAAGATAGAGGCAGTAGAAAGTTGGCCAGTATCCAAGACCGTAGCAGATGTGCGGAGCTTCTTGGGATTGGCAGGATATTACAGAAGGTTTGTGTCAGACTTTGCAAGGCTTTCAGCACCCATGACCCGCTTGACCCGGAAGGATGTACCATTCGTTTGGTCGACAGAATGTCAGACATCATTTGAGACTTTGAAGCAGAAATTGATATCAGCGCCTATTCTTACATTGCCAGTTGGACCCGGAGGTTTTACAGTTTACTGTGATGCGTCAGGTAAAGGACTTGGATGTGTCCTTATGCAGCATGGGAAGGTGATAGCGTATGCATCTAGGCAGCTTCGGGACCACGAGAAGAATTATCCAACTCATGATTTGGAGTTAGCAGCAGTAGTGTTTGCTCTGAAGCTATGGAGGCATTACTTATATGGTGACCGAGTGGAGATGTACACAGATCATAAAAGTCTAAAGTACATCTTTACCCAGAAGGAACTGAACATGAGGCAAAGAAGGTGGTTGGAGTTGATCAAGGATTACGACATGGAGCTTCAGTATCATCCAGGCAAGGCTAATGTAGTAGCAGACGCTCTCAGCAGAAGAGACGGCACATTCATGTTGACAACACAGAGGCATATCTTAGAAGACCTTCAGGAGATGGGCATCGAAGTTATACTTCCTAGTGATGTAGGAGTTCTAATAAGTCTGCAAGTTCAATCTGACTTGGTAGGCAGGATCAAGGCAGCTCAGGCACAAGACCCAAGAATTCAGAAGCTTAGGACAGAATGTGAGTCAGGACTCAGGAAAGAGATGCGGATTCATGAAGATGGTACACTTAGGTTTGGATCACGTCTATGTGTGCCTATTGGAGATATCAGACAGGAGGTTATGGCAGAAGCTCATAGTTCTCAGTATTCTATACACCCTGGAGGGACCAAGATGTACCAAGATATCAAGCAGCATTTCTGGTGGAACGGGATGAAGAGGGAGATAGCTCGATTTGTTTTCCGTTGCTTGGTATGTCAGTAAGTGAAGGCAGAACAGTAGAGGCCAGCTGGGTTATTGTAACCGTTTCCTATTTCGGAATGGAAATGGGAGCATATTACAATAGATTTTGTGACCGGTTTACCGAGATCACCAAGTGGTAAGGACGCTATTTGGGTAATAGTGGACCGACTTACGAAGGTAGCACACTTTCTTCCTTTCAGAGTAGGGCAATCTATAGAAAAGTTGGCAGAGTTGTATATGCAATAGATAGTCAGGCAGCATGGGGTCCCTGTCAGTATTGTGTCGGATCGAGATACCCGCTTTATATCACATTTCTGGAAGAGCTTACATCATAGTCTGGGTACCAAGTTAAGGTTTAGCACGGCCTACTATCCGCAGACGGATGGGCAATCAGAAAGAACGATTCATACTTTAGAAGAAATGTTGCGAGCTTGCACTCTAGATTTTGGAGGGTCTTGGGAGAGTCACCTGCACTTGGTCGAGTTCTCATATAACAATAGTTATCAAGCCAGTATCCAGATGGCACCATTTGAAGCACTATATGGTAAGAAGTGCAGGTCGCCGCTTGCATGGGATGATATTGGGGAGAGGAAGATGTTAGGCCCAGAAATGATTATTCAGACGGTTGAATTGGTTAAGGGAATTAGAGAGCGACTTCGAGTTGCGCAGGATCGGCATCGTCATTGGGCGGACCAGCATCGTAGGCCGTTAGAGTTCTCTGTTGGGGATCACGTATTCTTGCGGATCTTACCTACTCGTAGGGTCATTAGATTTAGCGTTCGCAGGAAATTGAGTCCGCGGTACGTAGGTCCATTTGTTATCCTTGATCGGGTAGGCGATGTTGCTTATCGTTTATCCCTTCCGCCTTCGTTACGAGAGGTGCATGATGTGTTTCATGTATCTCAATTACGTAGGTATGTATCGGACCCAAGCCATGTCTTCGATCACTCTGAGCTGGTTGTTGGTACCAACCTGTCTTACGAGGAACAGCCTGTGTCTATTTTGGACCGAAGAGAGAAGATACTCAAGAACCGAATAATTAGTCTTGTCCTTATTGCTTGGGGTCATCACTCCTTGGGAGAGTCAATGTGGGAACGTGAGGATGATATCCGATCACGGTATCCACACCTGTTTGACTCACAAGGTATATCTCTTTCTGTATACCTTGATTGTCCTAATTCTTCACGCTTGTCACCTTATGAGTAGAGCTACTTGATATCATAGATTGATGAATTTACATATATAGTACTTGCTTTTGATATAGTAAATGATTGCTTGCTCACTAGAATTGCTTGTATTAATTTAGCTCTGATATTTCTAACCTGCTTAGATTTGAAATTCCGAGGACAGAATTTTTCTAAGGTGGGTAGAGATGTCACTCCCCGTTCCCAGAATGCGTATTTTTATACATGTACAACTCATAAGTATTTATTTAGTATTTATCATGTATTATCCTGTATTTAAATTCCTTTAATTTCATGTTAATTATTTCCTGCAATTTTTATTCCCTGCAATTTTATTTCCTGTATTTTATTTTTTCTGCTTTTATTCCCTGCTTTAGTCCTATTGGGTTTCGGCTTGGTGGTTCCCTTAAACCCGGCCCACAACTCTCCCACCTACCACCCCCTCTGCTATTTAAAGCTCCTATCTCCTTCTCTCTCTTCATTACTCATTCTCACCATTACTTCTTCTTCCTCTCATCACTCTCCACCTACCAGCAGCAGGAGAAGGCAAGTGCAATCTTGCTTCTCCTTCATCCATTTTTATGGATCATTACTCTTCCTCTCATGATCCTGAGAGAGTTTAGTGCTTGGCATTTTTGATTTCTGTGGCTTGTTTTCTCTAGATCTAAGTTGTTACATTTTTGGCTGTTCATGGGTTTTGATCTCCTAACTTAGCGTGTCTTCTGGCTGGGAACTTTATTTTCTGGCTTGGGACGAAGGCCAGTCACGCACACGTCTCTAAGTGTCTGCGTGTATTTTTAGTCACGCACACGTCTCTACGTGTCTGCGTGTATTTTTAGTCACGCACACGTCTCTACGTGTCTGCGTGTATTTTTAGTCACGCACACGTCTCTACGTGTCTGCGTGTATTTTTAGTCACGCACACGTCTCTACGTGTCTGCGTGTATTTTTAGTCACGCACACGTCTCTACATGTCTGCGTAGATTTTTAGTCACGCACACGTCTGTACATGTCTGCGTGGATTTTTAGTCACGCACACGTTCTCATGAGCGTGCGTGAATTTTAGTCACGCTCATGCCCTTACATGCCAGCGTGAATTTTGAGTCACGCACCATCTCTGCATGCGTGCGTAAATTTCTTGTCATACTTTTCACGCTCACTTGTGTGTGCGTGAATTTCTTATCATTTTCCACGCTCACTTTGTGCGTGCGTGAATTCCCTTTCACACTCACGCTGTGCATGCCAACACGAACCATTTTTATGCTCACTCCTACTAGACTTGGCATGACTTTTGGCCTTAGTATAGACTTGTTGGCGTGACTTTCTAACCTGGGTATTTTTATTTGTTCTATAACTTATTCATTTAAGGACGGCATGATAATTCTCCTATTATATCCTTACGCCTTTTGTATGAACTTGATAAATCCTGATATGTTAATATTGTTAATACAGATTGTTATGTGGAATGTGTCATGTGTCTTGATTAATCCATGGATACCCAGTATGACTAGAAGTTAAACCCTAAGAATTATAGACTCGACCCCATGTAATACTAATTGACTTTCATGCCTTGATGCCATTGATAATAATGGTTATCTTGATTAAAATTGATCATGCGTTCCTAGTTGGAACTAAGAGACTGGCTAGTCGTCTTATTGAATGAAATGAATGAGACACGTTCATATAATGAACTATTGCAATCGATTAGCCGATCCCGAATATTGGCGTACAGGCACATGCAGGTTTCAAATTATTTAATTATTTATTTAGTTATTTATTTATCTTATAAAAACAACATGTGTACTTTATGGTCAAGGCATGATTACTCCGTGGTTAGATTTGATTGTTGCATTACGCTATGTAAGACCTACAACATAGCCGTACGGGTATCGTTGTAGAGTTGCACATATCGTACCCCGTACAAAAGTACTCATCTGAATGACCATGATCCATGGCATGGGATTTCGCTTAACATAGAGGCTTTAAGTTAAAAAAAATAATGATTGCATGGAGAGAATGGATTCCTGAGTTCTTACATGGCAGCCCTCTTGGGACTAGTAGTGCCCGACATGCCGACTGGTTCCCACAGATACTGTAAATCTGTCACATGGGTAGGGAATAGTATCTGCTTATATTATTGTACATGCTATATTAACGGCGGGCGTCCCGCTGGGACTCGTCTAATTACATGATTGGCACAATTGATTGATTGGATAGACTAGCCTTGCTCGCACATAGTAAGAACTGAGGAATCCCTATATTGCATAATTCTAGGATAACTTGGGACTCACAATTGCAAGCCGTAGTAGTTGATTGGCCGTTCAAGATGATTTGTTTGTGTACTGTACCTACTCTGTTGCCTAACTGAGATGATCAGAATGTCAGGACATGACGGGCCAACTTATGTCCTTGTTTGGTTGGGAGGTTGGTTCGAAGTGTCGTGATGTTATGTGAATCCTAGTGGAAAGCAGAGATCTATTATTATATCCTTTTACTTACTGGTTTAATCCTTCATATCGTCCTTCCTTGTGGTACTTGCTATTAGAGGTCTAACCTCTCTGGTTTTGCAAGGCCAGATTTAGAGCCGGTCTCCGAGGATCCAGCTTACTTCTACCTCCAAGATGGTCAATACTAGGAGAATGATCGCAGGAGGGCTCGATTGGGTTCCTTACTTCACCGCTCGTTTTGTTATTTACTTTATACTTAGCCGTTTGGCACCGACATGTTAGTCGGATTGTCTTGTACTTACTTTTGCATAATTGTAATTAAGTCAGACTGCAGCTGATAACAATTGTGTATACTTTGCTATACCATCTGGCTATGTTTTGTAAAGCCAGATCTCAAGAACATTTTGACTGAGCGTTTGGGACGCCTTACTGCTTATTCTCACATGTTCTCTATTTTTCTGTTTCTGGTTTGAATGATTGAGACAATAGATGTGAAGTGACCATAGTAAGACTTTCGTGTAGTATGTACCCCCTCGTCTGGTTAGACAGCATTGATCGTATTATACGGTATTCATCTACCCGTAATACGTAGCTGGCTGAGTCATTCCCCCGCTCTCCAGTATTCTGGTTCTGGGGCGTGACAAGGTTTTAGTGGTGGCCCATGCAGGTCTAATTTCAGACTTGTGGGGTGTTTTGATTTATAGGATGTCTCAATCACACGTATTTGCCTCCTTGATCTCATGATTCGTTATTCTCAACCCTTGCTTGACATTCCGGTATCCTTTGACTACATCGATCTTTCATGTCCGGTTGTTTGATTGTTCTCTTGTCCCTTTTCTTAGGGGCACTTCGTCCGCATCGGCCAGAGCTGGGCAACAACAACAAGAGAAACATGGACAACCTGACCAGGTTGGTCAGCAACAAGGGCCAGTCTCACCTCAGGAGGCTACCCAGGAAGAAGTGATAGTGGAAGCAGCAGCTGGATCGCAGTATCCGGATGTTCCACCACCACCAACAGTTCTACCTACCCAAGTGGACACACCAGCCCTTCTGGAGATCATGAGAGGAATGATGGCTACTCAGCAATATCAGATATTGGCCCAGCAGCGCATGCACACTCAGCTACAAGAGTAGAATGTGCTACTCAACCAAGGATTGCAGACAGCATTGGAAAGAGGGGCAAGGCCAAATTCAGGAGCATCAGCCAGGTTTTGCAAGTACAACCCCGCCATTTCGAGGGCACGGAGGATGCCATATCCGCAGATGCATGGCTTAAGGATATGGAGGCTATTCTGACAGCAGCTAAGGTACCGGCAGCAGAACGTGTGGATCTAGTGAATTTGTTACTTTAGGATCTCGCACGTAATTGGTGGGAATCAGAGGAAGTGGGCATCAGACGTCCTGTGGCTTGGGACGATTTCACTACAAGATTCAAGACCAAGTACTATGGAGTTGTGGTACAGTTTGAGCTACAATAGAAATTTATCAACCTCAGGCAGGCCGGCAAGACTGTAGATGCTTATGCAGCGGAGTTCTGCAGATTGAGTAGATTCGACCCAGAGATGGTAGCAATAGAGCGCCAGAGGGCCATGAGGTTTCAACAAGGGTTTTATCTTGAGCTCTTGCAATTGATAGAGGGACACAATTACCAAACTTTTGACGAAGTATTGACGGCAACTCGAAGGTATGAGATCACCATTCAGAGGCTTACGGTGAGGACTGGAGGTCAGAAAAGATCCCACAGTCAGATGGAAGGAGGAGGGGCAGCAGCGCCCCGAACAACAACACCATCCGCGGGCATTCGTATCCACGATGTGGTGATATGAGGACCAGCACCACTACCCAGGCAGCAGCAACAGCAACAGAGGAAGAACCAGCAACCCCCGACGGGCTGCACTTATTGTGGGAAGATGGGACGCACTAGAGATGTATATCGGACATTGAATGGACTGTGTCTGATATGTGTAAATCCAGACCATCGGGTTACCACATGTCCCATGAATTCGAGGTCAGGAGGACCAGGGCAGCAGTTTCCTGCTCTGCCAGCACCAGGGGCAGGCCAGTATTGAGGACCAGCAGTGGCAGTATGGCCGTTGGCACAGTGTCCGTTACTGCCGCAGGCTCAGATGTTTCGGCAGCAGGGGCCGCCGATGCAGCAACACCAGCATAGACCACCCCAGCATCATCAAGGAAGGGGCCAGCAACAGCATCAGGCTAGGCTGCAGCATGGGAATCAGCAAGGAGGTCGAGGGCAAGCATTCACTCTGTCCTTGGAGGAGGCATTGGCATCGGGAGATGTTATGGCAGGTAACATTCTCGTCGCCTCATATCCCGCAGTAGCATTGTTTGATTCGGGAGCATCCCATTCATTTATATCTGCACAATTTGTGACACGACTAGGAATGGAGTTCGAGGCATTGCCAGGGAGGTTGAATATACTCACTGGTAATGGGCTCGTAAGAGTTAGTAGAGTTATTTTAGCATGTAGCGTTGTAGTTTGCGGGCATTCCTTACCCGCCCGGTTGATAGAATTTTCTGTCGGAATTTTCGACGTTATCTTAGGCATAGACTGGCTGAAAGACAGTCATACGATAATAGATTGTCGTAGAGGGAGTGTATCTTTTGATATTCCAGGCATGGAGAGATTCACCTTAGTCAGATCAGAGGCAACTCAACGAGAGCAGGAAGTAATAGCGGCAATGGAAGAAGTTCAGATTCCGAAGGTAGTTGAAGAATTTTTAGACGTATTTCCCGAAGAACTTCCAGGTTTACCACCAGTTAGAGATATTGAGTTCAGTATAGAATTGGCACCTGGAACTAAACCGATATCAGATCGAGTTTACAGAATAGCGGATTCAGAGCAGGCCAAGGTATATCAGCACATAGAGGAACTGAAGGAGAAGAAGTTCATCCAAGCAAGCGTGTCACCATGGGCAGCACCAGTGGAACTTGTGGGGAAGAAGGATGGGTCGTCCAGATTGTGCATTGACTACAGGAAGCTTAACGCGGCAACAGTGAAGAAAAAGTACCCATTACCCAGGATTGACGACTTATTTGATCAGTTGAGCAAAGCTAGAGTTTTCTCCAAGATAGATCTTCGTTCAGGGTACCATCAGGTGAGGGTTCGGAAGGAAGATATTCCCAAGACAGTATTCAGGTCGAAGTATGGGCATTATGAATTCTTAGTAATGCCGTTTGGTTTGACCAATGCTCCAGCAATATTCATGGATTTGATGAATCGTATCTTTATGCCATACTTAGACCAGTTTGTCGTTGTGTTTCTCGACGACATCCTCGTATACTCTGCTAGTGAAGAGGAGCATGAAGACCACCTCAGGAAAGTGTTGCAGGTTCTGAGAGAGAACCAGTTGTATGCCAAGCTCAGTAAGTGTAAGTTTTGGTCGGATCATATTTCATTTTTGGGTCACATCATATCAGGAGCTGGAGTAGCAGTACATCCCAAGAAGATAGAGGCAGTAGAAAGTTGGCCAGTACCCAAGACCGTAGCAGATGTGCGGAACTTCTTGGGATTGGCAGGATATTACAGAAGGTTTGTGTCAGACTTTGCAAGGCTTTCAGCACCCATGACCCGCTTGACCCGGAAGGATGTACCATTCGTTTGGTCGGCAGAATGTCAGACATCATTTGAGACTTTGAAGCAGAAATTGATATCAGCGCCTATTCTTACATTGCCAGTTGGACCCGGAGGTTTTACAGTTTACTGTGATGCGTCAGGTAAAGGACTTGGATGTGTCCTTATGCAGCATGGGAAGGTGATAGCGTATGCATCTAGGCAGCTTCCGGACCACGAAAAGAATTACCCAACTCATGATTTGGATTTAGCAGCAGTAGTGTTTGCTCTGAAGCTATGGAGGCATTACTTATATGGTGATCGAGTGGAGATGTACACAGATCATAAAAGTCTAAAGTACATCTTTACCCAGAAGGAACTGAACATGAGGCAAAGAAGGTGGTTGGAGTTGATCAAGGATTATGACGTGGAGCTTCAGTATCATCCAGGCAAGGCCAATGTAGTAGCAGACGCTCTCAGCAGAAGAGGCGGCGCATTCATGTTGACAACACAGAGGTATATCTTAGAAGACCTTCAGGAGATGGGCATCAAAGTTATACTTCCTAGTGATGTAGGAGTTCTAACAAGTCTGCAAGTTCAATCCGACTTGGTAGACAGGATCAAGGCAGCTCAGGCACAAGACCCAAGGATTCAGAAGCTTAGGACAGAATATGAGTCAGGACTCAGGAAAGAGATAAGGATTCATGAAGATGGTACACTTAGGTTTGGATCACGTCTATGTGTGCCTAGTGGAGATATCAGACAGGAGGTTATGGCAGAAGCTCATAGTTCTCAGTATTCTATTCACCCTGGAGGGACCAAGATGTACCAAGATATCAAGCAGCATTTCTGGTGGAACGGGATGAAGAGGGAGATAGCTAGATTTGTTTTTCGTTGCTTGGTATGTCAGCAAGTGAAGGCAGAACAGCAGAGGCCAGATGGGTTATTGCAACCGCTTCCTATTTCGGAATAAAAATGGGAGCATATTACAATGGACTTTGTGACCGGTTTACCGAGATCACCAAGTGGTAAGGACGCTATTTGGGTAATAGTGGACCGACTTACGAAGGTAGCACACTTTCTTCCTTTCAGAGTAGGGCAATCTACAGAAAAGTTGACAGAGTTGTATATGCAACAGATAATCAGACAGTATGGGGTCCCTGTCAGTATTGTGTCGGATCGAGATACCCGCTTTACATCATATTTCTGGAAGAGCTTGCATTATAGTCTGGGTACCAAGTTAAGGTTTAGCACGGTCTACCATCCGCAGACGGATGGGCAATCAGAAAGAACGATTCAGACTTTAGAAGATATGTTGCGAGCTTGCACTCTAGATTTTGGAGGGTCTTGGGAGAGTCACCTGCACTTGGTCGAGTTCTCATATAACAATAGTTATCAAGCTAGTATCCAGATGACACCATTTGAAGCACTATATGGTAAGAAGTGCAGGTCGCCGCTTGCATGGGATGATATCGGGAAGAGGAAGATGTTAGGCCCAGAAATGATTATTTAGACGGTTGAATTGGTTAAAGGAATTAGAGAGCGACTTCGAGTTGGACAGGATCGGCATCATCATTGGGCGGACCAGCATCGTAGGCCGTTAGAGTTCTCTGTTGGGGACTACGTATTCTTGCGGATCTCACCTACTCGTGGGGTCATTAGATTTGGCGTTCGCGGGAAATTGAGTCCGCGGTACGTAGGCCCATTTGTTATCCTTGATCGGGTAGGCGATGTTGCTTATCGTTTATCCCTCCCGCCTTCGTTACGAGAGGTGCATGACATGTTTCATGTATCTTAATTACGTAGGTATGTATCGGACCCAAGCCATGTCCTCGATCACTCTGAGCTGGTTGTTGGTACCAACCTGTCTTACGAGGAACAGCCTGTGTCCATTTTGGACCGAAGAGAGAAGATACTCAAGAACCGAACAATTAGTCTTGTCCGTGTTGCTTGGGGTCATCACTCCTTGGGAGAGTCAACGTGGGAACGTGAGGATGATATCCGATCACGGTATCCACACCTGTTTGACTCACAAGGTATATCTCTTTCTGTATACCTTGATTATCCTGATTCTTCACGCTTGTCACCTTATGGGTAGAGCTACTTGATATCATAGATTGATGAATTTACATATATAGTACTTGCTTTTGATATGGTAAATGATTGCTTGCTCACTAGAATTGCTTGTATTAATTTAGCTCCGATATTTCTAACCTGCTTAGATTTGAAATTCCGAGGGCGTAATTTTTCTAAGGTGGGTAGAGATGTCACACCCCGTTCCCAGAATGCGTATTTTTATACATGTACAACTCATAAGTATTTATTTAGTATTTATCATGTATTATCCTGTATTTAAATTCTTTTAATTTCATGTTAATTATTTCCTGTAATTTTTATTCCCTGTAATTTTATTTTCTGTATTTTATTTTTTCTGCTTTTATTCCCTGCTTTAGTCCTATTAGGTTTCGGCTTGGTGGTTCCCTTAAACCCGGCCCACAACTCTCCCACCTACCACCCCCTCTGCAATTTAAAGCTCATATCTCCTTCTCTCTCTTCATTACTCATTCTCACCATTACTTCTTCTTCCTCTCATCACTCTCTACCTACCAGCAGCAGGAGAAGGCAAGTGCAATCTTGCTTCTCCTTCATCCATTTTTATGGATCATTACTCTTCCTCTCATGATCCTGAGAGAGTTTAGTTCTTGGCATTTTTGATTTCTGTGGCTTGTTTTCTCTAGATCTAAGTTGTTACATTTTCGGCTGTTCATGGGTTTTGATCTCCCAACTTAGCGTGTCTTCTGGCTGGGAACTTTATTTTCTGGCTTGGGATGAAGGCCAGTCACGCACACGTCTCTACGTGTCTGCGTGTATTTTTAGTCACGCACACGTCTCTACGTGTCTGCGTGTATTTTTAGTCACGCACACGTCTCTACGTGTCTGCGTGTATTTTTAGTCACGCACACGTCTCTACGTGTCTGCATGTATTTTTAGTCACGCACACGTCTCTACGTGTCTGCGTGTATTTTTAGTCACGTACACGTCTCTACATGTCTGCATGGATTTTTAGTCACGCACACGTCTGTACATGTCTGCGTGGATTTTTAGTCACGCACACGTTCTCATGAGCGTGCGTGAATTTTAGTCACGCTCACGCCCTTACATGCCAGCGTGAATTTGAGTCACGCACCATCTCTGCATGCGTGCGTGAATTTCTTGTCACACTTTTCACGCTCACTTGTGTGTGCGTGAATTTCTTATCATTTTCCACGCTCACTTTGTGCGTGCGTGAATTCCCCTTCACACTCACGCTGTGCATGCCAACACGAACCATTTTTACGCTCACTCCTACTAGACTTGGCGTGACTTTTGGCCTTAGTATAGACTTGTTGGCGTGACTTTCTAACCTGGATGTTTTTATTTGTTCTATAACTTATTCATTTAAGGACGGCATGATAATTCTCCTATTATATCCTTACGCCTTTTGCATGAACTTGATAAATCCTGATATGTTAATATTGTTAATACAGCTTGTTATGTAGAATGTGTCATGTGTCTTGATTAATCCATAGATACCCAGTATGACTAGAAGTTAAACCCTAAGAATTATAGACTCGACCCCATGTAATACTAATTGACTTTCATGCCTTGATGCCATTGATAATAATGGTTATCTTGATTAAAATTGATCATGCGTTCCTAGTTGGAACTAAGCGACTGACTAGTCGTCTTATTGAATGAAATGAATGAGACACGTTCATGTAATGAACTATTGCAATCGATTAGCCGATCCCGAATATTGGCGTACAGGCACATGCAGGTTTCAAATTATTTAATTATTTATTTAGTTATTTATTTATCTTACAAAACAGCATGTGTACTTTATGGTCAAGGCATGATTACTCCTTGGTTAGATTTGATTGTTGCATTACGCTATGTAAGACCTACAACATAGCCGCACGGGTATCGTTGTAGAGTTACGCATATCGTACCCCGTACAAAAGTACTCATCTGAATGACCATGATCCACGGCATGGGATTTTGCTTAACATAGAGGCTTTAAGTTAAATAAAATAATGATTGCATGGAGAGAATGGATTCCCGAGTTCTTACATGGCAGCCCTCTTGGGACTAGTAGTGCCCGACAGGCCGGCTGGTTCCCACAGATACTGTAAATCTGTCACACGGACAGGGAACAGTATCTGCTTATATTATTGTATATGCTATATTAACGGCGGGCGTCCCGCTGGGACTCGTCTAATTACATGATTGGCGCAATTGATTGATTGGATAGACTAGCCTTGCTCGCACATAGTAAGAACTGAGGAATCCCTATATTACATAATTCTCGGATAACTTGGGACTCACAATAGCAAGCCGTAGTAGTTGATTGGCCGTTCAAGATGATTTGTTTGTGTACTGTACCTACTCTGTTGCCTAACTGAGATGATCAGAATGTCAGGACATGACGGGCCAACTTATGTCCTTGTTTGGTTGGGAGGTTGGTTCGAAGTGTCGTGATGTTATGTGAATCCTAGTGGAAAGCAGAGATCTATTATTATATCCTTTTACTTACTGGTTTAATCCTTCATATCGTCCTTCCTTGTGGTACTTGCTATTAGAGGTCTAACCTCTCTGGTTTTGTATGGCCAGATTTAGAGCCGGTCTCCGAGGATCCAGCTTACTTCTACCTCCAAGATGGTCAATACTAGGAGAATGATCGCAGGAGGGCTCGAGTGGGTTCCTTACTTCACCGCTCGTTTTGTTATTTACTTTATACTTAGCCGTTTGGCACCGACATGTTAGTCGGATTGTCTTGTACTTACTTTTGTATAATTGTAATTAAGTCAGACTGCAGCTGATAACAATTGTGTATACTTTGCTATACCATCTGGCTATGTTTTGTAAAGCCAGATCTCAAGAACATTTTGACTGAGCGTTTGGGACGCCTTACTGCTGATTCTCACATGTTCTCTATTTTCTGTTTCTGATTTGAATGATTGAGACAATAGATGTGAAGTGACCATAGTAAGACTTTCGTGTAGTATGCACCCCCTCGTCGGGTTAGACAGCATTGATCGTATTATACGGTATTCATCTACCCGTAATACGTAGCTGGCTGAGTCATTCCCCCGCTCTCTAGTATTCTGGTTCTGGGGCATGACAGGACTCACAGGCTAGCATCACCCTTGTCCCTAGTATGGACTCGCAGGTGTGAACCATATACTACTAACCCTCGTCCCTGGTGTGGACTCGCAGGCTAGCATCACCCTCGTCCCTAGTGTGGACTCGCAGGTGTGAACCATATACTACTAACCCTCATCCCTGGTGTGGACTCGCAGGCTAGTATCACCCTCGTCCCTAGTGTGGACTCGCAAGTGTGGACAGATAACTACTAACCCTCATCCCTAATATGGACTCGCAGGTTAGCTTAACTACTAACCCTCGTCCCTAATGTGGACTCGCAGGTTAGCTTAACTACTAACCCTCGCCCCTAATGTGGGCTCGCAGGTTAGCTTCAAGATTTCAAGACAAGGAGGTAAAGCAGTTCCGTTATGACTTATTCATCCTATGACACGATGCGACTCAGTCCAAGTACAAGTGATGACACTGCACGACCCAAGTCACGATACACGAGAGAACCAATCCAATATGAACTACAAAGCTATTTATAAACAAGGCTATATATATATATATATACTAGCAAGCATGTTATACAAATCATATATAAATAATCAACTAGTAAAACTGTATAATAATATAAATACGCATGTAAAAAAAACTGTAGAGGGAGGCAAGGTATCTTGCCTGGAGGTTGCACGTACGTAGATCCCACAAAATATAGTCAACTGGTAAGCCGATGAGTCCAAAGCATCACAACTGTCTCCGAAAGCTGAAACAGATATTGCCAACATTCTCAGAATAGTCAAATTAGCTAGGATTGTCTGTCCTTAAGTCCAATTCTGGACACAGGGGTAAATGGTAATTTCGGGCCAAAATGCTGTCCGCCGTTGGACCCGCTTTAAACCGAAAATCGTGCCAGAGTCAACGGTCTCTAAAGTCGTCAAACCATATGTCAACAGGTCTGGTTTTCCGATGAGAACCCAACCGTATGTCCAAAGTTGGATTCCGACGGGCTGTGCACAAAATCGCCCTTTCGGACCGTGGGGCCCGCAAAACGTCGATTTTATCAACTGTCTCAGAATCGGACCAAACTTGGCATACAGGACCAAAAAAATGATACGGTCCTGATGGAGCAAGTTTTATCTCGATATGACAAGTGTTCACAAAGTAATTGGGAAATTTGTACAGAGGTCGATACGGTGAATTTCGACGGATACGCATCAAATTCGTCACGCACACGCGACCAATTTGAATTTCGTCAAAGCCCACATGACCACGAAGCCGTTATGCACCTTTCGATGCCTTCGGTTCGTGACCACGTCGCCCGGATTGGCGGGACGCACGTCGTATCAAAGAAATTTCTAGTTTTTAAAACAGGTTTTCGGACAACTTCGGGATTCGATTTCTCGACACGTAGTCGATGATTTCCGAATCCGCAAAAAGGGTCATGAAGTCCTACATGTTGTCTATAACTGTGTTTAAATGGTTTTCTATAATTTCTACTAGGTTAATGGAAACCTTTTCCTAATTACGGGTACCTGGATCATTCCTATGTCCTGTTTCGGGACAGTTTTCTGTTGATTTTGAGCCGATCTATCTCGAAACCTCCTTTGATATAATTCAAACTAAATATTAGGAATCATAGGTGGATAGGTTGGGGATGTACCTGTTCAATCATTTCGGAAAACGATCAAGCGTGGAGGTCGTTTCCTTCCCGCGAAGTCGGCCTCGCATAGGCTGCTGCTGCTCTGGTTCAGTCCGCTCGCACGCGCGTGTCGCCTCCGGAGCGTCGTGGCCGTGCGCGGCGGTGGCGTCGGCGGCCGTAGGGTGGTCGTCGGGACTGGAAAGGCGCCGTAGTGTGGTGGCGCTGTGCTGCGTTGAAGAGATTAGGGTTTTGGTAGGAGTTCTCTCGATACTCTGTTTCGATCAGTCGATATATATCATATATATTGGTTTATAGCACTGTGGGGCTCGGCCTATCGGGCTGGGGGTCAGCTCAGGTTGGCTCGGTTGTATATAAGTTTTGGCTGTGCTTGGGGAATGAGGGGGAGAGGCCTGCTCGGGTTTGGGCCCAGCTTCCTTTTGGTTTTAATTACCTATTAATGGGTATATTTATATATATACACACACATAAATACTTATATATATATATATATATATATATATATATATATATATATATATATATATATATATACATATATGTATACACACACATAAATACCTATGTATATATACATATATATATACACACATATACATATATATATATATATATATATATATATATATATATAATATGTATTTATACATAATTACACGTATACACATATATAATATATATATTTATATATACATACACCTACACACACGTATATATATATATATACACTCAACATATATATATATATATATATATATATATATATATATATATATATATATATATATATATATATATATATATATATATATATATATATATATATTTTATAACACACACATATATATATATATATATATATATATATATATATATATATATATATATATATATATATATATATATATATATATATATATATATATATATATATATATGTGTGTTATAAAATATATATATATATATATATAATATATATATATATATATATATATATATATATATATATATATATATATATATATATATATATATATATATATATATATATATATATATGTTATAAATATATTACATGCCCATATAATATCTATATATATATATATATATATATATATATATATATATATATATATATATATATATATATATATATATATATATATATATATATATATATCCTGGTATTTATACGTATATATAATATATATTTATATACCACAAATTCCTATACAGACAATACAATAATTTAAATATAATCAATATTTATAATATCAAATAGTAATAAATATATTTATTTAATCGCCATAAAATAATGAAATAATAATAATTAAATGGTGGTTTGGTGAATCCATACTATTCACCTTTATCCGGGTCCAAAAATTGTACAAATATTGTAAAAAAATATTTTAATAATAAAAGTGCTAATTTTTGTACAAATATTCAAATAATTAAAAATGTACATCAATATTTAAAATAATTTAGAAAATATTTGTACACACATAAAATGTCTGCATGGCCGACTTTGGTCCTTCTACATGTCCTCATGGGATTGGGTTTGGTTCGGGTCTAGTTTGGACAGGTTCGGTACAATCGGGTTCCCTAAAACTTAATAATGTAATTAATAAATAAATAAAATCTTCGGTAAGGGTTAAGTCGTAACTTGGCCTGGTTTTTCTAGTTAGGACTCTCATATGGCTCTGCATTTTCCCTACCATGGCTAAATACTAGTCAAAGCACGCTACTGCACTATCCGTGCCATGACTCCTAATCGTCTTGTACTCCAAAACTCAACCATGGCTAAAGTCATCTACCGTAATAATTAACTTATAATTGTTTACAAAATTCTAAAATTCACCGTTTAAATCAAACAGACAAATAAAATATATAAAAAAATATTTCAAAATTTTGCGAAGGGGAGCTACAACGCAATATCGACGATAGAACGCTGTCAAGGCCATGATGCTGAAAATCACATAAAATAATAATTTTCTGCTCATTCACAATAACAAAATTAAATTTACAATATTCACAAGTTTTACATTTGAAAAAAAATATAAAAATATTAAAAACTGTTAACATATCTAACTAGTCTTCTATGGTTGACCTCAGCATATACCCATGTCTTCCCTAATAGTCCAACCACAATGTAGCAGGCGATTATCTGAAAAATGTTGGTTTTCAGTCTGGAATGGAACAAGTACAATTCATTGAGTGCAGTTCCAATATATGATAACGACTATAAAACAGAGGTTAGCCATAAAATACATGATGAGAGAACCTACTATAACATGGTAATACAATGAACTAGAGACAAGAAAATATATGGAACATATAAAGGATGGAACGAGGAACATAGCTATCTAAGTGTGTTGAAGTACTCCTTTCGATGTGTGATCAGCTGGGACACTACACCGCACTGTCTACAATGTTTAAATAGTAATAAAATAAAATATTATCTACAATATCTAAATAGCAATAAAATAAAGCAATGTCTATAATGTCTACATTGCAATAAATAAAATACTATCTACGGTCAGATCACACATCTACTTGGTACTTCCCCTTCCCGACACGACAGATAAAAAACATGACAAGATATGAAAGAAGGACAAGATGTGGTATCCGTGTGACGAGCGTGTCGAGAATCAAATATTAAATAACTAACAATGAACTATAGTAATTAACAAAATCGAAAACATACAATAAATGTACTCGCCTGGGGTCCTTTGCTGGTAAAACCGATAATACCAACCACTAAGTGAACCACAAAAGTCAAACTCACAAAACAGTCTCTGGATGCTGAAACAGACATCACCAATACGTTTGGTATAAAAAATGCCTACCCAAAAGTCCAATTCTGGACACAGGGGCAAAATCGTAATTTTGGTCAAAATAATGTCCGGCTTTGGACCCGCTTTGTACCAAAAAGCTTGCCAGTACCTACGGTCTCTAAAGTCATCAAATTTTTCTACGGGTCCAGATTGACGATACGAACCCAACTGGATGTCCAAAGTTGAATTCCGGTGGGCCGTGCACAACTTTACCCGTTGGATCGGGTCGCGGGCTCGCCAAAATATCATTCCGGTCGACCTTCTCAGAATCGGATCAAACTTGACATACAGGACCAGAAAAATGACACGATCATGATGGCACATTTTCTGTCTCGAGGTGACAAACGTGCACGAAATTATGGACTAGTTTGTAAAAGGGCCGATACAGGTTATCTCGACTGATACGCCTCAATTTTGTCGTGCACACACAGCAAAATAGAGTTCCATCAAATTCCACACGTAAACAACTCCCATATGCGTCTTTCGATGCTCATGGGTTGCAACCATGTCGCCCGATTTGTCGGGGCGCATGTCGTATCGGTAAAAATTCTAATTTTGAAAACAATTTTTTCCAAGTTTTTCCTGATTTTCACACTAACTTATTTCCCTGCCTAATTAACTAGGATTAAATCTACTAATAGGGTTTCCATATCCTATAAGTTGCAAAACTAATTAATTAGAAATTCAAAACTGTCGACAGTTTGCTAATAATTAGCCTTCCAAAACAGGTGGTAGAAATAGTTTAGGTTATGTCTGCTATATACGAAAACTGAGTTTTTTCGATTTTTGGAACTCGATTGCAATGCGTACATCGTGAAATAATTTAAACTATACGAAGGGAAATAAACTCGGTTAGGTGGTCATTATACCTACGAAGACATTTCGACAAACGATCGAACATATACGTAGAAATTGAAATGCGAAGATGGGTTCTTACTACGGCTGCGTTGTGGTTTCTGCCTCCTGCGCTGTTGTGGACGTGCACGGTTTGGCCGCCCGACGGCGGCGCTCTGGTGACACACTGCTGCCGACGAGTGGCAAGGAGGTCGCCTAGAAATAGAGAGTGGAGTTGGGTTTGAGTAGGGTTAGGGTTTTGAGTTATTACTCCCCTTTATTCTCTCGGTTAATCATATATATGTAGCTACTGCTATATGTAAAAGAACATGGGTTCGATTTCAAGGGCTCGAGTTTTTGGTGTATACTGTTCCGTTGTGGGAACGGTATGGTTCTTTTTTTTCCCTTTTCTATTATATTTCTTTTTCTATACCCTTACATATACTTATAATTATATGTATATACACATAATATATATGTATACATATATCCTAATAGTCACTAGTGAATCAAACTAACCCTATATATATATATATATATATATATATATATATATATATATATATATATATATATATATATATATATATATATATACCTAAAAACTTTTTATTTTTAAAATATAAATTTCCTATATATATACACTAAATTTTTCTAGTAAATTATATAGTACAATCCAGAGTCATTATTGCTACATATATGAAAATTGATATTCTCTTTTTAAAAGAAATATACGATAAATAGTTGAGAAATAAAATGGAAGAAGAAAAAATATAAAAGAGATATATATGTAGTAAAAATTGGGGGAGGGGGGTTTAAAGTTAGTTGGGTAAGTATCTATTAGGATAGGATATTGGTCAAAATACTTAGATATTGGATATTAGAACTAGGTAATGGGTAATATCAAGATGTCAAGTGTCAAGAGTAGTATGAGTGAGTCCATGTGTGTATGATTGGTAGGGTATGGTAGGCATAGGGTATCCTGGAATAATTTGGATAGGTAATGGAATAGAAGGGTATATTGATATATAGGTATATCGGTAAACATATTACTATAATCTATAGCTATACATGTCGTAGGGTAAGGATATAGGTATCTTGGTATCAATTGTAGGTAACCTAGGATACATATCTATGCATATATGTATCAAAGATCAAAGGTAGATATGTATAGGTATATGTACTTTTAGAAATAAGATACTAGAATACATGTTATGCTATATAGGACATATATAGGGTAGATAGGGTATGGTATAAAATGTGAGATACTTAATAAATTTAGGTATCATGACATATCATGGTATATGATATATCAAGTATCAGGTAGAACATGGTATCCTATGGATATGCTATCTATATATTTATGTACAGGTGTATATGTATATGTATAGGTAGTTAACTAATTCTAAGGATAATGGTAAATATCTTAGTAGCAAGGTAAGCCATGGGTATGAGTAGGATAGCAAAGGTACAATATCATATTTGTATTTTATATAGGTATCATATAGATACTAATATTATATGATACATATGGATATAGATATATATATATATATATTTATACGTATAGTATAAGGGGTATATTATACTGGATATGGTATATGGGTATCTTGGTGTACTATGGCTTATGGATATATATAGTATATGAGTAAGGGAGTAACCTAGAACCAAAGATAAGTGTAGACAAACATGTGTGAGGGTATAGTAATGGATAAAGGTTAGGAATATGGGTCTATAGTAGGATAAATGGATATATGTATATTATATAGATAAAAGATAAATGTTTAGATATGGATAAAGGGTATATTGGTATATGTTATGAATAGGTAAATATAATGGTATATGTAATAGGCATTGGGTACATCCATTGATATATAAAGGATAAATTGGCTAAGGTAATCCTTGATAGTAGGTAACTAGTGGAGAAGTAAGATATATATTACTTGGTAATATTAGCTAGTATGGCTAAAACCTTCAAGCTATGAACCTAGAAACAAGATATTGACTAAAATCTACTTTACCCAATGTATTGACCCTATAACTAAGGTATTAACAAATAGTTAATATATTTGAGATACAAACTAAGGTATTAGGTAAATATGTGATACGGGTTAAGATACCGTAATACGAGGTAAGGTAAATAGCTATAGGCTAATGTATTGCTAGAATTTATTGGTAGAAGTATATATTAGGATAGTATATGCTAAAAACTTATTAGTATAACCTAGAACCTAGTACTGGCCTAGTAGTGACTAGTTTGACCTAGTTAGTACCTAAAAACTAATAGTGACTTGTTAAGACCTAATATAACTTTATAAACCTTGTAAGTAGGTAAAATCAACCTATAAACTATAAAATAATCTACTTTGACTGTGTTAACCTAGATTTGACCTAGTTTAACCATAGAAGCAAGGCATTGACCTAATTTGACCATAAAAGCAATGTATTGATCAACGTTCGACTTCCACGACATAGAATTGACCTAGAAATCATATTTTAATTTAGATATCAGTGATTATTACTCCAAAACACAAAATTAACATTGATATGCCATTTAGGCCTTCAAGGTACTATTTTAGATACTGTCGATACTTTATACCAAATTTCAGGCGAGTACATTCTCTGATAATTTTTTGTCAATGATACCTTATACGTTTTTTGTATTTAGTGTAGATATCCTTGATCTCTTGACACATTGGCTACATGGATTGGTATTTTTAGATTCCGTTATGAGATAGTATTTCTTGTATATCTTGGTATATCTTGTTCAAGTTCTGTTGTTATTCTTGTACTTGTATAGACACTGATTCTCAAGAAGACTTGCTACCTTCTCCTAGAATTTCGTGTCGTAATGTGCCATAGTTGGATACACTATACCAGTCAGAGTCGGGAAGTAGTAGTGTAGATACGTGATCATATCCTCCCTGTGCAAGTCATTATTCATGTGAGAGTTAATCATACACCTCACATATGATTAACCAGGCCATAAATTCCTGTAAAAGTTCCTAAGCCGATCACATGTTGAAACTAGTACTCACTCACTTAGATAGTTATTTTCTGCTTATTGTTCATGTTATTTCTTGCTCTTATGCTTATTTACAGCTTTCCATACTTGCTATATTTATGTACATATTACATTATTTTGTATATTTTCTACTAACTGTTATATAGTCTTTATCATTTATTGGAACTATTATAAGAGGTGTATTTCGCTCCAATCCTGACTGGATATATTTTTCCAGATGATATAGTAGGAGTAGACTTGGAGACTAGGGCTCAGAAGGGCTTAACTCCAGCTGAAGACGAACTAGTGGCGACTCAATTAGATTAGTTATTAGTATTGGATTTGTCTCCAGCTCTTTGACCCTTGGCATGTTATTATTTGAGACATGTCATTTGAGATACATGACTCTTAGACTCTGAATTTGGACTTGTATTATATTATATTAGATTTCTCCTGGATATTTTATACCATGTCTTTATATCTTATTCGTGCATTTATCTTTCTTATAATCATTATGATTGAGTATGAATATTATCGTAATTTGTTCTCCTTTTGGGGTTGAAATGTCTTTACAGGTTATAATGAATATTGTTAGTTAGTATAGTAGACCTAGACAACGTTTTACCGTCGATGCTGTGGCGTAGGCTGGGCATTGTCTCGTACTTGTGCCTTTATATTGGATGCAGGTCACGACATTTGTAATCGAACATAAATCTCTTGAACTCCTTGTATAGAATTTTTGTCTTTTCCTATTTCGAAAAGACAAACATTTGTGCTTGATGTATTATTTTAATTATATTATGTGATAGAAGTAAGAGGGGTAGAATATTTTAAGAAGTGATTGTCTAAGGATGAATAGGGTAGAGATAGACACCTATACTAGATGGACCGAGTAGGTAGGAGTGAATTCTTTTGTTATAGAAATTATTACTTAAAGGACCAAGGAACCCATGCTTGACTGGACTAGGTAAATAGCTAAGGTGGGTAGTGTAGTACCTCGTCCCTACATCGTGTCCTATTTTCGTCTACAGGGTGCACGAGAAAGGAATATTATCGCTACCGATTCAGTCGAAATCGATAGATCGAGATCGATTGAAGCGATCGAACGGGAACGATTGAATTAAGATCATTTTTTGTTACGAAAAGACTTCTTTGGAATCAAGTACCATATTCAGCGGGTTGTACCTCAAGGATAGAATCTACGGCTGAGTCGAGAGAGACCTCA
Organism: Iris pallida; assembly: GCA_029216955.1. NCBI lineage: Eukaryota > Viridiplantae > Streptophyta > Magnoliopsida > Asparagales > Iridaceae > Iris > Iris pallida. Next base: position 1,387,603 of record JANAVB010039020.1, on the reverse strand, counting down.
TGTTGTTATGCTTTTTATGCCGCTTGCACTTTGGCTTTAGTTTTTGTGGATGCGTTTTCATGAATATTTTTATGGTTTTCATGGCTTGCGTTTTCAAACTTCGCATTCGTGTCCAACTTCTTAAATGGCACAATGTTCTAAACAGTTGCTTGTGTGATTTTAGGTGATCGCGTAGGTGACGTCTAAGCACGACTAACCAGTCCCTTGTCTCAAGTAAATACTAAGGTGAGTGGCTGACCTCCTTCCCTCGATCCTCTGATTTCAATTCAAACATGAGACATAAAATGCATGCTTGTACTCTTAGTGTAGATTCAATAAATGGAGGCACGATTCTTCACGAACACTTACTATAGATCTGTGTAAAATGAAGATTGAATCGATTAAATGAATGTCGCAACGATAACTAGAACGTGCCTTGAATAACTTGTTAACTTAGCACGGTTATGGATAACTTGTGCACAAGGACAATTTTTTCTTCGGATGGTATCCCGGGGCCATGGGACTTATTCGGCCTAGGAAGAAACACGATAGCTATGCTGGATTGTACCTCGAGTATTCGGTGTCTTTTAACGAGGCTCGCTACCTGCGTTGAACGTGGCCCCATCTAAACCAAGCTATAAGTCCGAAATGGCTTTTCATGCCAATGACCTCCACAAATAAGCATTAGTATAACTTATGTTATGCAATATGATAGAAAAGAATATGGTAAGTTTTATGTTGCATGGCATGTGCTGCCGGAGGTAAGTTCTAGCATATTTTTTTGTTTATTTTTGTCAAACTGCTTGCATGAAACTGGCTAAGAATGGCTAGAAAGATCACTAAAATATGCTGCATGGTTTTACCTGAATTCTTGAACCAAATGAGGGCATAGAAATTAATTAGCCACTCGCCAGTACACATGTAATGTACTGATCCTCGCTCTTCGTAGGCAATACAAATCAGAAGGAGTGTGCCACCTGACTGAAGGCAACGCTCGTATGTTTTGAAGCTTCGCCCGTGCATGCGAAGACTCGATCAATTTTTTTGAAGGCTCCACAACTTTCCAAGCAAAGATGTCGCAACTCTCCCCTATTCAAGGTGTCTGCATATTTTGTATGTATAAAGGGGTGTAATGTATGGAACAATGATCTCATCGATGTCTATTTTGTAATGGAGTCAGTTTGTAAGACCGCAAATACCTTTCTATAGAGTCTGTAATATGATGTTCATTATCAATAAAGCTCAAGTTTCTTTTATTTAATGTCTTCAATTTACTCTGTGCACTCTCTTGCTGTTGTGTTTTAGATAACTTATGAAAATGCCTTATACGAGCACAACCTAGGCTCGTATGGCATCACGTCCGGGGGATAATTATCGATTCTTCATAATTAGGACGTGACATAATGGTATCAGAGCACAGCTTTATGTCCTTTGACCTTCTATTTGAGTCTCGAACCTTTGACATCGTGTCGATGAGATGAGTTGTTCCATACAGTGAGTCCATAATATTTTTTGTGATTGATATGCGTTGCCTTCTAATTTCAGAACCCGAAGAAGCTGGAGGCAGGAACGAAAAAAGTGCTTCGAACGGTTCGAGTAGCTCAAGGCCTGAGCCCTCAAACGCCCCCATGGAATGGATAATGCGTATGTTGGAAGTGCAACAACGATAGGCCGAGGCCAATCAGTACCTAAACGAACAACATCGACAACACGTTTAAGACCAGCTGAGATAAGCTGAGGCACGGCATGTCCAGTTTGAGGCCCGTTTTGATGCACAATTCAAGTTACAGTAGAAGCAGCTTGATACTCTTCAGCAAATTGTCCAAACAGTTGTGGCCAACAACAAATTTGCAACGACTCATACCGTAACCGAGCCTACAGCCCGACCAATCAAAATTGAGCTGGAGGTACCCGGGCGACAACCTGCAACCCCAAGAAGCTCCAACTTTGGGGTGTCAAAATTTATAAAAAATTGCCGCACGTCCTTCTGCAGTATTGAAGACCCTTCTCTGGCAATCGATTGGTTAGAAGAGTTGGAAGACTGTTTCGAGCTTCTAGACATGGATGAGTCCAAAAAATTTGCATGTGCTCAGCTTCTACTCTGATTGAACGTACACGATTGGTGGGCCGTACAAAAATGAGCGATCCGACATGACGAGGAGAAAACAACAATCTCTTAGGCTATCTTCCTTCAGGCGTTCAAAATCGAGTACCTACCTGCAGCCGTTCGACAAGAAAAAGGAGAATGAATTTATGCAACTAAAGCAAGGGAATATGATGGTACGACAGTACGTAGCAGAATTTAATGAATTGGCCAAATTTGTTGGATCATTATTGCCTATAATGGAGAGTTGTGCTCGATGGTTCAAAGTGGGTATATCGCCCTCTATCTCTGCTCATGTGTCAGTTCCATAAAATAAGACAATGGGCGAGTCCCTAAATCACGCTCTTCGCCTTAAGCACTAATATCCTCCAGTTGCTGCCAGCACTATGCATATATACAATCACAAGCGCCCTAGCCTTACGGAAGAAAAGAATGCGACCAAGCGTCCAAACAATGGGCACCAGGGCAAATACCAAAGACAGAACATGGGACCTTGATGTACCAGATTTTGTCGATTCGGACACCAAGCCGTCGATTACGAAGTCTTGAAAGAGGATGTTGGAATTGTGGTAAAAGGGGCCAATTCAGTTTAAACTACCCGACCAAGAGACAGAACCCAACGGTGCCTCAGTAGCAACAACATCGTCCAGGAAACCAGGGTCTAGCGCCTCGAGCCCAACCACAACCCGTGCCACAAAATGGCTAATACCATCGTCCCAATGCCCAGGGTCGTGTCTATGCCATGACTCGAGATGAGGCATTCACCTCTGATACAGTCATGACAGGTGTACTCTTTTTAATAATAAACTTACTCATGTACTGTTTGATTTAGGTGCTACGTATAGTTTTATAGCTGCAGATTTCATTTATAAACACAAATTCTTTATGGCACCGTTTGGCCTTAACCTTAGAATTAGCACCCCGGCGGGCACACAAATCCCTGTAAACACTATCTGTAGAAATGGCTATATATGTATTGGTAGAAGGAAATTGACTCAAGATGCGATAGTTTTGGACCTTAAGGACTACATCATTCTGGGGTTGGATTGGCTCGATGCTTGCTCAACCACTATTGACTGTGCAAGAAAGAAGGCCACCTTCTGTCTACCAGGGGAGCCGAAATTCTATAACTCGTGTGGCGAAGCGTCGATAGCCTGCATGGTGATTTCGACAATTTTTGCTCGGTGGATGCTACATTCCGGATACGAAGGCTGCTTGGTGTCTGTTCGAGACATACGACAGGATGGTGCAAACGCGGATCACACCAATGAACTACTCGGCATGCCATCCGATCGAGAAATCGAGTTCACTATCGATACCTTCCCCAACATTCGACCGATTTCCAAGGCCCCAAACAGAATGGCCCCTGTAGAATTAAAAGAACTCAAAGTATAATTACAAGAATTGCTCGACAAAGGGTTCATTCGTCCTAGCGTCTCACCATAGGGTGCGCCTGTGCTGTTCGTCAAAAAGAAAGATGGGTCGATGCGGCTCTGCATCAACTACCAGGAATTAAATAAAGCCACCATTCGGAACAAATACTCCTACCCTGCATTGGCGATTTGTTCGATCAGCTTCAAGGTGCTACGGTGTTTTCAAAGATTGATCTTCAATTGGGTTATCACCAGCTCAAGGTCAAGCCAGAGGATGTGCCGAAGTCTGCCTTTCGTACTTGTTACGGCCACTACGAGTTCTTGGTAATGCCATTCGGCCTGACAAATCCTTCTGCCACCTTCATAGATCTACTGAATCGGGTGTTCCGTCCGTTCCTCGATAAATTCGTAATAGTCTTTATAGACGATATCCTCGTCTACTCGAAGGATCGAGTGCAACACGCAGAACATCTGCGGACCGTACTCTAGCCCCTATGTGATAATCAATTATTTAAAAAAGGAGCAAATATGAGTTCTGGATGAACAACGTATCTTTTTGTGCACATCATCTCTGCTGGAGGTATTTCAGTTGATCCAAAGAAAGTTAAAGCAGTTGTTGATTGGAAACGGCCCGCATCAGTTAGTGAAATTCAAAGCTTTCTCGGTTTGGAGGGATACTATAGACACTTTGTGAAGGACTTTACGAAGATCACATCGCCCTAGACTCGCCTCACCCAAAAGGGAGTCACGTTCGTGTGGTCAGATGACTGCGAAGCTTCATTCCAGGAGCTAAAAAAATAGCCCGTTTTGGCTCCGATACCCGCTCTTCCTGAAGGGACCAAGGGATTTTAAATCTTCAGCAATGCTTCTGGCCAGGGCTTGGGGTGTGTGCTCATGTAACGGGATAAGGTGATATCTTTTGTTTTCCGACAGTTGAAGCTGCATGACAAGAACTATCCCACGCACGACCTAGAATTGGCAACAAATGTGTTCGCGTTAAAGCTGTGGCATCACTATCTTTATGCATGACGTATAGGATTTATACGGACCATAAGAGCCTCAAGTATCTTCTCACCCAGAAAGAATTAAATTTGCGGTAGAGGCGATGGCTGGAACTGATTAAGGACTATGACTTGTCGATCGACTATACGTAGGGCAAAGGAAATGTTATGGTGGACACACTGAGTTGAAAGTATATAGCTTCACTATCTATCAACAGTCGACTACTGCACGACTTGGAAGGAATGGTGATAGAACTCAGAGTTCAATTTGTGGGTGCACAGCTGGCACAACTGTAGCTAAAACTGAGCCTATTAAAAAAGATCAAATATGCTCAGAAAGATGATCCATATCTAGAGAAGATATGGAAGCTGATATCAACAGGAAAGGCATCTGACTTTGCAGAGGACGAGTCAGGAACGTTACGAATGAAGGGCAGGATATGTATTCTGGATAATCCAGAACTCAGAAAGTAGATAATGTCGGAAGCACATTATGCAAATATTCTTTGTATCCTGGCAGCACCAAGATGTATAAGGACTTCCGCATTATCTTTTGGTTGGACGACATGAAGAGAGATGTAGCATTTTTTATATCACAATGTATTCCTGTCAGCAGGTTAAAGTCGAGCACCAGCAACTGGGCGGGTAGATGTAGAGCCTTGCCACTCCATAATGGAAATATGATCATATTACTATGGACTTTGTTGTTGGCCTGTCGAAGATGCCGCAGGTGAATGATACCATCTGGGTCATCGTCGATCGTAACCAAGTCAATGCACTTTATTGCCATTAAAGTCACTTGGAGCGTCGATCGCCTTGCTCAGATGTATCTTGAAGAAATAGTTTGGCTGCATGGGATTCCAGTATCCATTATCTCAGATCGGGATGGACGATTCATGTAACGCTTCTAGTGAAGTCTTCAGTCAGCAATGAGGACCAAGTTAAAGTTTAGCTCTGCATATCATCCTCAGGCAGGTGGCCAAATCAAGCAGAAGAATCAGATTCTCGAAGACATGTTACGTCACTATGCAATCGATATGAATTTAAGTTGGGATGTTCATCTACTGTTGGCCGAATTTGTATATAACAATAGCTATCAGTCCAGCATCCAAATGGTGCTGTATGAAGCCTTGTATGGTGGAAAGTGCGGATAACCCATTTGCTTGGGTGAAGTCGGGGAACAGCAGATACTCGGCCCAGAACTGGTAGAACAGACTGTACAAAAAGTTAAGCTGATACAGAAGAGATTAAAAATAGCACAAAGTCGGCAGAAGAGCTACGTCGATACCCACCTTGACCCCTTGAATTTTTGGAAGACGACCACGTGTTTCTGAACGTAATACCTATGCAAGGAGTCACAAGATTTGGAGCTAAGGGCAAGCTTAGTCCAACATTTGTAGGTCCTTTTAAAATATTGAAGCGAGTCACCCAAGTAGCTTACCAGATTGTATTACCATCAGCACTGTCGGATGTGTACGATATCTTCCACGTCTTTCAGTTGTGAAAGTACGTACACGATCCGAGCCATGTGGTATATTTTGGTCAGCAAAATCTGAAGGCAGACTTATCATTTGTAGAAAAGTTTGTGCAAATCTTAGAACGCAAGGATGAACTACTTCAAAAATGTGCTATCCCTCTCATTTGCATGCTCTAGAAGAACCATGCGGTCGAGGAGTCGACCTGGGAGCTTGAGTCTGAGATGAGAAAAAAGTTTTCTTCTCTATTTTTCTAGCAATAGGTTCTCTTCTAAAGTTTCAAAGACGAAACGTTTTCTTAGTTGGTGATGGTGTAGTGTCTCGTCCCTACATCGTGTCCCATTTTTGTCCATGGGGTGTACAAGAAAGGAACACTATCGCTACCGATTCAATCAGAATCCATAGATTGGGATCGATTGAAGCGATCGAATGAAATCGATTGAATTAAGATCCTTTCCTGTTATGGAAAGGCTTCTTCGAAATCAAGTTCCATATTCAGCGGGTTACGCCTCGAGGATAGACTCTACAGCTGAGTCGGGAGAGACCTCCCGTTGCTCTGCTTTTCATGTCGTACTTGCTCTTTGGCTTTGGTTTTCGTGGATGCGTTTTCATGAATGTTTTCGATGGCTTTTTGGCTTGCCTTCTTGAACTTCTCATTTGTATCGAACTTTTTAAATGGCACCGTGTTCTAATTAGTTCCTTGTACGATTTTAGGCGATCGCATAGGCAGCGTCTAGGCACAACCATCCAGAACCTTGCCTCAAGTAAATACTAAGGTGAGTGGCTGACCCCCTTCCCTCGACCCTCTGATTTCAAATCAAACATGAGATGTAGATGCATGCTTGTATTCTTAATATTGAATCAATAAATGGTGGCACGATTCTTCACAAACACTTACTATAGATCTGTGCAAAATGAAGATTGAATCAATTAAATAAATGTCGTAACGATAACTTGAACGTTCCTTGAATAACTTGTTAACTTAGTATGGTCATAAACAACTTGTGCATTATGGTGATTATTTCTTTGGACGGTATCGCGAGGCCACGAGACCGATTCATCCTACGAAAAAACATGATAGCTATGCTGGATTATACATCGGGTATATACAGCGGGTATATACAGCGGGTATTCGGTGCCTTTCAACGGGGCTTACTACCTGCGTTGAACGTGGCACCGTCTAAACCAAGCTATAAGTCCAGAATGGCTTGTCATGCCAATGACCTTCACAAATAAGCATTAGTATAACTTATGTTATGCAATATGACAGGGAAGAACATGGTAAGTTTTATGTTGCACGACATACGCTGCCGGGGGTAAGTTCTAGCGTAAAATTTTCTTATTTATGTTTCATCAAACTGCTTGCATGAAACTGACTAGGAATAGCTAGAAAGATTACTAAAATATACCGCACAGTTTTACCTAAATTCTTGAACCAAATGAGAGCATGGAAATTAATTAGCCACTCGTAAGTATACGTGTAACGTACTGATCCTCGCTCTCCGTAGGTACTACAAATCAGGAGGAGCGTACCACCTGACTGAAGGCAGTGCTCGCATGTTTTGAAGCTTTGCCCGTGCATACGAAGACTCGATCAATTTCTTTTGAAGGTTCCTTATCTTTCCAAGCAAAGATGTCTCAACTCTCCCCTATTCAAGGTGTATGAATATTTTTTATGTATAAAAGGGTGTAATGTATGGAGCGATTATCTCATCGACATTCATTTTGTAATGGAGTCAGTTTATAAGCCCGCTTGGCACCTTTGTATCGAGTTACAAGTCTGTAATATGATGTTCATTATCAATAAAGCTCAAGTTTCTTTCATTCAATGTGTTCTATTTACTCTGCTCACTCTCTTGCAGTTGTGTTTCAGATAACCTTATGAAAATGCCTTGTGCAAACGCAACCTAGGCTCGTATGATATCACGCCTGGGGGACAACTATCGATTCTTCAGAATCGGGGCTTGACAAGTAGAACTTTATAGATATTCTCTTAAGATGAAAGTTAGAATAGAGTACATCATATGACTTGACCCTAACGAGAGACCCTAGGATCATTAAACTAAATCTATGCTACCCTTTGCTTAAAGATAGAACCTTGAATAGAAGTACTATAAGATTTTTTTATCAAGTGCTAATATCATAATGATAGGTGACCTAGAAGTATTAGATAGAGTAGAAAGGTTAAGTTAGGCTAGACGATTATCTCTATATATGGTAAGACTAGCCTTGAAACGATCTATAAAAGACCAAGGCTAGAAGATTGACCAATAGGTATTTGTATATGTTCGGCTCAGCCTCGACCCTTGCCAAGCAGATAGGTGCAAAATGGTTAGGTATACTTGTAATAATTGTATAGACTATCAATAGTTAGAAGTAGATTATTATTTTTCTTCTATCTTATTGAAGACCTAGCCTATATAGGAATAGTGTTGAATTAGTAATGCTTTTTCTGTCTATAATTATTGACCAATAGCACCATGAAGGTACTTAGGACTTCTTAGAAAGCCCTTGATTTCAACCGCAATACCTAAATTTTGTATTCCTTCTAAAAAATTGTACCATTCCATAAATCTCATTAGAAGGATCTTGTTGTGCTGTCATCGTATAAGTTAGGATGGATCAAGAACTGAGTATACCTTAGTTTTTGGTAAGTTATACAAACTTAGAATTCTATTAGTATTAGCGCCCTCTTGAAATCCTACTTGACTAGCTTCCCTTAAACCAATATGGAGGACCGATCAGACTTCCAGGAGTACATCTTTAGAAGAGGGTCACCTTGTACCAGATAAAGGAGCTCCCGACTTATCACTTTTGTCGTAAAAAGAGACATGTTTAGAAGGATTGCAAGAAGAAGTTAGGATTGTCACGACCTGCACCCGGTATAGGGGCATGAGTGCATGACAGCGCCCAGCCTATACCGCAGCATCGGTGGTAGAATGCTATATACATCAATAACAATCTGTAACACCCAGTTTTCTAGACGAGAGTAATTTTGAAATTTTGTAATTATAATTATTATTTATTGATATTTGATTCACATTATGATTTTTAGTCATTTTTAATAATTTTTAAAACTATTTAAAAACTGGTTAAGTCATGACTTATGATTTTGATGTGCTGCTAGTGAAACCTGAGAGACTGCATGACCTAAAGCCTAACCATGTCATTATGATGACTTAATTATTATTTTTAGCCTAGGGGTAATTTGGTCATTTTGACTTATTTGAATTATTTGGTAATTTGTTGAATTGGTAAATTCTAGTTTGACTTTGACTTGTTGAGACCTAGTGGACTAGCCTAGAAGCTAACCCTAGCCATGGTGACCCTAGTCTAACTTGAGTTAACCTATTTTAGTCATTAGAGAATAGTTTTAGAATGAGGAGATTTGGTTTAGTGAATTTTAGTCATGGCTTGTGGTTTCATGAAATGACTTATGGCTTAATTATTTAATTGATCATGACTTAAGCCCATGGGCCATTTAGTGAACCCTAACCCTAATTATTGAACCTATAAGCAGCCACATAGAGATCCCCACCCTATTTAAGAACTTGTTCATTAGGGCTTGCCTCTTTTATCATTCCAACACTTGGAGAAAAGAGAGGTATTCTTTCCCCTTCCAAAAATTCCCATTTATTCATTTGATCTCCTTTTTTATCCTAGTCTTTTGCATTAGGTTCTAATTTTTGTATATTTAATATTTTTCGAGGTTAATCTCAGTTTTGGGCTCAATTGGAGCATTTGGCCATCAAGAGAAACATCCCCCATTTGGAGCTTTTTTTGCAATTTGCACCTATAGGTAAAACTCCTCCAATTGATTTAAAATTCAGTTTTCTTTGCATCTAGGGCTAGATCTAGGAGTCCCCTAGGTGTCCCTGAAATTTGGGTGAATTTCGTGTCCGTTTGGTGTCCGTATCAGACACGTGTCATATGGTATGTTAGGTGTTCGATGAAATGTCTCAATGGATTGAATGTTATTATTTTTCAAAACAAATTATATATTTGGATAGCTCTTAATATGTAGATTATATATTTTTATGTCTGAGCACGAATCGGGTTGGTTTTCGTGTCCAAAATGGACACGCAAGTCGTGCACGACACAGCGCACATGCCCGTGCGGCTGTCCTGCTGTTCGAGTGCCTTTGCGGACACGACACGAGACACCACGAAAATTTGTGTGTGGGTGCGGGCACTGACTGACAGGACCCCATAAAATTTTGTGGGTTCTCGTTGTCTGTGCACGAAGAAAACGAGGCTGCACTGTCTCGTGCCTGCTCGTGCACACTGTACACGTCCCCTGCATTTCGAGGCTGACACAGGATACGACACTCCACTAGGACACGTGGAATTTGGTGAGGTGACGGGTCCCATGTTTGACTCGACCCTGACCAAGTTTCGTGGCACTTGGTTGCGAGTCGAGGAAGTTCTCGCGCTCGCATCAAAATTTCTGACACACACATACACGAAATTCAAGCCACTGATACGGCTTCGAATCTCGGACACGACACAACTTGGACACGACTCAGACACCCTAGGACCTAGCCCTATGACTCCTCTATCCCTGTACACGTGCCCATGGTGTCTCGTACACTGTGTCGAGTCCATTTCGACTCAACACACGTGCACGAGGCTGTGCCTATGCACAGTTCAGTCACACACTGACACTTGGGTTAGACACTGTTTGGACACTTCGTGTCCACTCATGTGGACACGAAATGACACCCTAGACACGTATGCATGGTAGCTCACATCTGCACTTTATTTTTTTTGCTGATTTGATTGGGGTATTGATTCGAATTTGGTTGAGATGTGTCAAGCATGAACTCTGATACTTTTATCCCAGGTTTCAGAAATCAAATGAGTTTAAATGAAATTGTTGGGTTTCAAATAATGTTTTAACTATGTATATGTAACCTGAGGCTGGATTGGGTTTCGAAATTTGTTTTGGATTAATGCTTAACTGTTAGTGAAAGTCAATTGAACTATAATTTTCTGATTCCTGAGATTATTTACCCATCACTGTTCTCAGGAATTTCCTGAGGTTAGCTACTGTTTTCTTCCAGTTTTATACACAACTGAGTTTAGGTTCTTCTAAGATTCATTTTTTTACTGTTTGATTAAGTGCTTAAATTGCCATGATTAAAATTACATTGTATTAGTTATTGATGGATTTCATATGGTTGTGTTGGGATAGGTAAGGGAGTTCACAGTGGGTTTAAAACTGTCATTTCCTGATTTCCCACACATACACTTTCCTATCTAAAAATTTTGAGAACACAGGAACACTCTAGCTTAGGTTGTATACATACTATTCACACACACACCATTGTTCGTATAAATTCACACACACATGGGCATGCCACCACTGCCACACATTGTTTTAACTTTCAAGACTAACACAAACTAAAAATCAATAAAACATGTGAACACTGTTTTCCAATATCCCACACTGTTATGACTGTCACATATTCATTGCTGTTTTTCTGGAAATTCACACACTTTTTAACTGTCATTTAAATTCCTGAGAACTGAATTCATAGTATAACTATTAAACTGAGTTTACATTCTGTTAATCCCCTCTCTAAAACTGATTTGATGTTCATTTTCATATTTGAGTCATGAACATTGTAATACATGTTTTTATTTCCTATTCCCAACTGAAATCTCTGAGACACATCTCAGTTTTCCTGAGATTTCACTAAACCCTGAGATGAATCCCATTTCCTGAGATTTTATGAATGTTGCTGTCAATTGCTAAGTTAGATTCCTTACACATGTGTATTAGATTACCTAGAGGTTGGTTTAAGAGTTGTGTTGAAGTTTGGAATATCAAATTTGGTATGGAGATTGCATGAAAACTGATTTTGACACACTGTTGAACTGTCATTTAAATTCCTGAGTACACACACATTCACATCATACACATTATTGATTTTATCACACTACACTCATTTACCTAACTGTTATTTGCCATGCTTCCAGATTTCATATACACATTCAACCTGAAATTGTTTAATGCTTCCTGAAACACACACAGTTCCTATATGTATGCACACACATGGTTTCCTTACAGTTTTCATACACAGGTTGTAAGTGTGGGGGGGGGGGGGGGGGGGGGGTTATATTGAATCCTTCCTCAACAACTGTTAGCCCATAGACTCACATACACAAAACTAATTTTTTTTAGCAAACATACAACATCCCCTTCATATTGGTTCACTGCCACCTATACTTAGCTAACACTCTATGTTCTACACTACACACACCTTGCTCACATGTCTATTCCTCTAAATGTATATATATATGTACAACTACATTCTTGTATAATATGTATATTTGTATATGTATGACATTTATATTAATTTATATATGTAATCTTGTGTGGTGATGTAATATAGATAATGCATATTGTTTATATAAATATTGTGTATATAGATATATAGTAACTAATGTGTGTATTGCCTATATGTGATTTTGGCTTATAGCCTATGGATATGTCTGTGTGTCAGGTTAGAGTTTAGATTAGACTTGGGTAGCCTTGTAGACCTTGTTAGACTAGTTTAGACTTGTTTGGCTTAGGTTTGACTTTGTTGACCTAGTTTGACTTCTTGGTTTGACCAGAGTTGACCAAAAGTTGACTTTGACCTAGTTTGACCTAGAAATTATGTAGATTGCATCATAACCATCATTTGCCTTGTTTTAAACATATTATAACCTGTACTGTTCTATTTAGGACACTGTGACTCCGGTGCAGACCTCTGACATTATACTACTCTTCTCAGAGTATCAGGCGAGTACATTCTCTGATAGTTCTCTCATTTACTTGTCAATTACTGTACTTCAGTTCTAGTTAGTTGTATGCGATTCTCTGTTACAATACGTGTGGATATTTCTGGATTCATGTATACGACACACTTTTATTTTCTGGCCTCTATTACTGGTATCATCTCTATTACTGGAATCACCTACTGGAATCATTCAACTGGAATCATTTTACTGGAATCATTTACTGGTATCATTATATTTTGGCAGGACTCATCTTGAATCATTGTGTCAGAATTCTGGATTCACTTGCTGGAAGGGGAAATACTAGAGTAAGATATATAGACATACCCCAATCTGGAATCTCCCAACTGGAATCTACTGGAATGATAGCCATCTCACACCCGGCCAGGTGTGTGATGTGCCGTATTACCTACAGCCATTTACATGTCGAACTCGGTATTTTAAAACACACTGCTAGAGTATAGGCTGGACTCACCCTGAAATCGTTAATCATTATAACTGGAATCGTCCCTTACTGGATTCATCTTGTATTAGATTCATCCCGTACTGGATTTACATAGGTTTTACACTGGTTTACATGTTCTATCTGGACTTTATATCATATTACCCTGGTTCAGCTAGTTCTATTTTTACAGTCTTCATTGCTATGATTCTTCTCTTGTTTAGTATTTACTTTTCTTGCACTTTATCTCTCTTTCTTACCATCATCTGAATATAAACTGCCATTTTTATCAATATAACTGTCTATAACTGCTGTATAGTTCTCTGTCATTTACTTGGGTTTTTTAGATGAGATGTGCTTGTTCCTGTCCTGACTGGACCTGTTAAAAATTTTACAGATGACTGCCCTGAGGACACATGCCCTACATGTTACAGACCAGGAGATGGCTTAGCTACCTATGGCCCCAACACTCAGGAGTGATCGGGAGTTTAGTTAGTCTGTCTTGTTTTAGTTTTCCTGTTTAGATCTGGAGTTGTATATAGAGATTTGAGACTTGAGATGTATTTGAGATTGTTTGAGTTTGTTGTTATTTTTATTAGTAGTTTTGTTGTCTTCAATTTCTTAGTTATCTTCGGTGTTATCTTATCGTGCTTAGACTGTGATTGAGTTACACCATATCTTATACTTGTCCTCCATTCGGAGTTGATCATGATGAGTACACTATATACTGCATGAGTTGATGGTTAGTTAGAGACTTAGAACAACGTTCTATCGCCGACACTGCGGCGTAGGCTGGGCGCTGTTACGTACTAGTACCCTCACAGTGGGTGCGGGTCGTGACACGTTTTTAGTGGTGGCCCATGCAGGTCGAGAGTCGCATTAGTGCGATATCGTGGTAGTACGACGACTTAGTTGTACTGCTGCGAGCCTGCGATAGGATTGAGAGATAGGCTATAACGGAGAGGTACTCAATCACAGTTAGGACTACTTGAGACGATTCCTGGGATGACCCTTGAGAATCTTATTATAAACTATCTCAAAATTCGATTCTGACAGTATCTGTCTATCTTCCTTAATTCATCGTTAAAATTGATTCTTGGTATTCATTATTGACTTAATTTTCTACCAAGATAACATTATGGGCTAGGTTGCCTCAGTCATGGAATCTAGAGTCTTCTACAGCCATATCTGCTGGTTGGGCGATGAGATAGAGTCTGATTTTGGATATATTTCTCGGGTGTGGGAATTTAAGGTTTTCGCAGCCAAGCTAGCGGCAATGCAAAAATTTTAAATACCATAATTCTAGATGTATGTACATTAGTTGTGGACTCTGTAAATTATTGCAGCCATACTTACTGGTGTGACAAGGATTCTGGTGACATGGTTCTGGATAGACGGGTATGATTATTAGATTACAGGATAGATACCATATAGATGGTGCCCTAGAGAATTTGAGTGGAATATCAGGGTGGATATTACTTGAGTGTCATGGATTAGATAGAGGGAGCTAGGCCACCTGTAGCGCAGCACCGTGCCCCGCACCAACAGAGGGATACACCCCAGAGGGGCAGGGCTTCTGTGCTGACTGTCGAGTAGACCGACGCTACGGGTGACGGGTTAGCAGGTCTGTCTTCCTGTTCTTCTTTCCATCTTGTTGTATGATTCCATTAGTACCTGCCAGGATATTGTTTTGATTGTTAGATAGTGTAGCTACCCCGTTCGAGACTGTGAAATCACGACCAGTAGGATTGTGTTGCTTCGACTTTGATTGCTGGGGGTTTGACCTAGTAGGGATACGATCATTTTAATTTCGAGGACGAAATTTTTCTAAGGTGGGTTGGATTGTAACACCCAGTTTTCCAGACGAGGGTAATTTTGAAATTTTGTAATTATAATTATTATTTATTGATATTTGATTCACATTATGATTTTTAGTGATTTTTAATAATTTTTAAAACTATTTAAAAACTGGTTAAGTCATGACTTGTGATTTTGATGTGCTGCTAGTGAAACCTGAGAGACTGTATGACCTAGAGCTTAACCATGTCATTATGATGACTTAATTATTATTTTTAGCCTAGGGGTAATTTGGTCATTTTGACTTATTTGAATTATTTGGTGATTTGTTGAATTGGTAAATTCTAGTTTGACTTTGACTTGTTGAGACCTAGTGGACTAGCCTAGAAGCTAACCCTAGCCATGGTGACCCTAGTCTAACTTGAGTTAACCTATTTTAGTCATTAGAGAATAGTTTTAGAATGAGGAGATTTGGTTTAGTGAATTTTAGTCATGGCTTGTGGTTTCATGAAATGACTTATGGCTTAATTATTTAATTGATCATGACTTAAGCCCATGGGCCATTTAGTGAACCCTAACCCTAATTATTGAACCTATGAGCAGCCACATAGAGATCCCCACCCTATTTAAGAACTTGTTCATTAGGGCTTGCCTCTTTTATCATTCCTACACTTGGAGAAAAGAAAGGTATTCTTCCCCCTTCCAAAAATTCCTATTTATTCATTTGATCTCCTTTTTCATCCTAATCTTTTGCATTAGGTTCTAATTTTTGTATATTTAATATTTCTGGAGGTTAATCTCAGTTTTGGGCTCAATTGGAGCATTTGGCCATCAAGAGGAACATCCCCCATTTGGAGCTTTTCTTGCAATTTGCACCTATAGGTAAAACTCCTCAAATTGATTTAAAATTCAGTTTTCTTTGCATATAGGGCTAAATCTAGGAGTCCCCTAGGTGTCCCTAAAATTTAGGTGAATTTCGTGTCCGTTTGGTGTCCGTATCGGACACGTGTCATATGGTATGTTAGGTGTTCGATGAAATACCTCAATGGATTGAATGTTATTATTTTTCGAAACAAATTATATATTTGGATAGCTCTTAATATGTAGATTATATATTTTTATGTCTGAGCACGAATCGGGTTGGTTTTTGTGTCCAAAATGGACACGCAAGTCGTGCACGACACAGCGCACAGGCCCGTGCGGCTGTCCTGCTGTTCGAGTGCCTTTGCGGACATGACACGATACGAGACACCACGAAAATTAGTGTGTGGGTGCAGGCACTGACTGACAGGACCCCCACAAAATTTTGTGGGTTCTCGTTGTCTGTGTACGAAGAAAACGAGGCTGCACTGTCTCGTGCCTGCTCGTGCACACTGTACGCGTCCCCTACATTTCGGGGCTGACACAGGACACGACACTCCACTAGGACACGTGGAATTTGGTGAGGTGATGGGTCCCATGTCTGACTCGACCCTGACCAAGTTTCGTGGCACTTGGTTACGAGTCGAGGAAGTTCTCGCGCTCGCATCAAAATTTCTGACACACACATACACGAAATTCAAGCCACTGATACGGCTTCGAATCTCGGACACGACACAACTTGGACATGACTCAGACACCCTAGGACCTAGCCCTATAACTCCTCTATCCCTGTACACGTGCCCATGGTGTCTCGTACACTGTGTCGAGTCCATTTTGACTCAACACACGTGCACGAGGCTGTGCCTATGCACAGTTCAGTCACACACTGACACTTGGGTTAGACACTGTTTGGACACTTCGTGTCCACTCATGTGGATACGAAATGACACCCTAGACACGTATGCATGGTAGCTCACATTTGTACTTTTTTTTTGCTGATTTGATTGGGGTGTTCATTCGGATGTGGTTGAGATGTGTCGAGCATGAACTCTGATACTGTTATCCCAGGTTTCAGAAATCAAATGAGTTTAAATGAAATTGTTGGATTTCAAATGATGTTTTAACTGTGTATATGTAACCTGAGGCTGGATTGGGTTTCGAAATTTGTTTTGGATTAATGCTTAACTGTTAGTGAAAGTCAATTGAACTATAATTTTCTGATTCCTGAGATTATTTACCCATCACTGTTCTCAGGAATTTCCTGAGGTTAGCTACTGTTTTCTCCCAGTTTTATACACAACTGAGTTTAGGTTCTTCTAAGATTCATTTTTTTACTATTTGATTAAGTGCTTAAATTGCCATGATTAAAATTACATTATATTAGTTATTGATGGATTTCATATGGTTGTGTTGGGATAGGTAAGGGAGTTCACAGTGGGTTTAAAACTGTCATTTCCTGATTTCCCACACATACACTTTCCTATCTAAAAATTTTGAGAACACAGGAACACTCTAGCTTAGGCTGTATACATACTATTCACACACACACCATTGTTCGTATAAATTCACACACACATGGGCATGCCACCACTGCCACACATTGTTTTAACTTTCTAGACTAACACAAACTGAAAATCAATGAAACATGTGAACACTATTTTCCAATATCCCACACTGTTATGACTGTCACATATTCATTGCTGTTTTTCTGGAAATTCACACACTTTTTAACTGTCATTTAAATTCCTGAGAACTGAATTCAGAGGATAACTATTAAACTGAGTTTACATTCTGTTAATCCCCTCTCTAAAACTGATTTGATGTTCATTTGCATATTTGAGTCATGAACATTGTAATACCTGTTTTTATTTCCTATTCCCAACTGAAATCTCTGAGACACATCTCAGTTTTCCTAAGATTTCACTAAACCCTGAGATGAATCCCATTTCCTGAGATTTTATGAATGTTGCTGTCAATTGCTAAGTTAGATTCCTTACACATGTGTATTAGATTACATAGAGGTTGGTTTAAGAGTTGTGTTGAAGTTTGGAATATCAAATTTGGTATGGGAATTGCATAAAAACTGATTTTGACACACTGTTGAACTGTCATTTAAATTCCTGAGTACACACACATTCACATTATACACATTATTGATTTTATCACACTACACTCATTTACCTAACTGTCATTTGCCATGCTTCCAGATTTCATATACACATTCAACCTGAAATTGTTTAATGCTTCCTGAAACACACACAGTTCCTATATGTATGCACACACATGGTTTCCTCACAGTTTTCACACACAGGTTGTGAGTGGGGGGGGGTTATATTGAATCCTTCCTTAACAACTGTCAGCCCATAGACTCACACACACAAAACTAATTTTTTTTAGCAAACACACAACATCCCCTTCACATTGGTTTACTGCCACCAATACTTAGCTAACACTCTATGTTCTACACTGCACACACCTTGCTCACATGCCTATTCCTCTAAATGTATATATATATGTACAACTACATTCTTGTATAATATATATATTTGTATATGTATGACATTTATATTAATTTATATATGTAATCTTGTGTGGTGATGTAATATAGATAATGCATATTGTTTATATAAATATAGTGTATATAGATATATAGTAACTAATGTGTGTATTGCCTATATGTGATTTTGGCTTATAGCCTAGGTAGTATAGCCTATGGATATGACTGTGTGTCAGGTTAGAGTTTAGATTAGACTTGGGTAGCCTTGTAGACCTTGTTAGACTAGTTTAGACTTGTTTGGCTTAGGTTTGACTTGGTTGACCTAGTTTGACTTCTTGGTTTGACCAGAGTTGACCAAGAGTTGACTTTGACCTAGTTTGACCTAAAAATTATGTAGATTGCATCATAACCATCATTTGCCTTATTTTAAACATATTATAACCTGTACTGTTCTATTTAGGACACTGTGACTCCGGTGCAGACCTCTGACATTACACTACTCTTTTCAGAGTATCAGGCGAGTACATTCTCTGATAGTTCTCTCATTTACTTGTCAATTACTGTACTTCAGTTCTAGTTAGTTGTATGTGATTCTCTGTTACAACACGTGTGGATATTTCTGGATTCATGTATACGACACACTTTTATTTTCTGGCCTCTATTACTGGTATCATCTCTATTACTGGAATCACCTACTGGAATCATTCAACTGGAATCATTTTACTGGAATCATTTACTGGAATCATTTACTGGTATCATTATATTTTGGCTGGACTCATCTTGAATCATTGTGTCGGAATTCTGGATTCACTTGTTGGGAGGGGAAATACTAGAGTAAGACATGTAGACATACCCCAATCTGGAATCTCCCGACTAGAATCTACTGGAATGATAGCCATCTCACACCCGGCCAGGTGTGTGATGTGTCGTATTACCTACAGTCGTTTACATGTCGAACTCGATATTTTAAAACACACTGCTAGAGTATAGGCTGGACTCACCCTGGAATCGTTGATCACTATAACTGGAATCGTCCCTTACTGGATTGATCTTGTATTAGATTCATCCCGTACTGGATTTACATAGATTTTACACTGGTTTACATGTTCTGTCTGGACTTTATATCATATTACCCTGGTTCAGCTAGTTCTATTTTTACAGTCTTCATTGCTATGATTCTTCTCTTGTTTAGTATTTACTTTCCTTGCACTTTATCTCTCTTTCTTACCATCATTTGAATATAAACTGCCATTTTCATCAATATAACTGTCTATAACTGCTGTATAGTTCTCTGTCATTTACTTGGGTTTTCTATATGAGATGTGCTCGTTCCTGTCCTGACTGGACCTGTTGAAAATTTTACAGATGACTGCCCTGAGGACACATGCCCTACATGTTACAGACCAGGAGATGGCTTAGCTACCTATGGCCCCGACAGTCAGGAGTGATCGGGAGTTTAGTTAGTCTGTCTTGTTTTAGTTTTCCTGTTTAGATCTGGAGTTGTATATAGAGATTTGAGACTTGAGATGTATTTGAGATTGTTTGAGTTTGTTGTTATTTTTATTAGTAGTTTTGTTGTCTTCAATTTCTTAGTTATATTCGGTGTTATCTTATCGTGCTTAGACTGTGATTGAGTTACACCATATCTTATACTTGTCCTTCGTTCGGAGTTGATCATGATGAGTACACTATATACTGCATGAGTTGATGGTTAGTTAGAGACTTAGAACAGCGTTCTACCGCCGACACTGCGGCATAGGCTGGGCGCTGTTACGTACTCGTACCCTCACAGTGGGTGCGGCTCGTGACACAATCTATCTCGCACAATAATATAATGTACCTGTCATAGATCTCAACTACAAAATGAAGGACAAAGTACAATAATAATAGTAAATACTCAATTACAATCTAAAGCACGATAAGATATCAAGAAGTCTAATAAACTACAAGTCTAAAACATCAACAACTTCTAATAAAATATCAAAATCCAAGTCTTAAATGTAGCAACAAAATCTCTATTATATTTACATGCCAAAGAGTTCTAACAGTGAATCTAACACAAAGCCAAAACTAGTAACTAAGTCTCTCGGTAATCACTCCTGAGAATCAGAACCCATGATCGCTATCCCTTCCTCGGATCCATGACATGTGGGGCACAGGTCCCCTGAGCAATCATCTGAAAAATATATCCAGTCAAGATGGAACGATCACACCTCCTCTAGCAATACCAATTAAATGACAAAAAATATAAAACAGTTATAGCAAGTAATACTTGATGAACATGGAAAGAATTAGTCAGAAATGAAATAGAACAATAGTAAACTATAGTACAGGAAAAGAAAATATTATGAATCAGAAGAGCATGGAAATAAAGATTGTAAATAGAGATAACTAGACTAGAGCAGATGTGATATAAGTCACACTACTAAAATAAGGCAGATTAGCGACGTCCAGATACGTCGCTAATTAAGAAAAATACGTCGCTAAAGGTAATTAGCGACGACTTTAGCGACGGAAAAATTCGTTGCCCTATGTCGCTGTTTGCGACGTCACTTCCGTGTCGCTGGGTTGTCGCAAAGTTAGCGACGGAGAGCGACAAAAACATTATGTCGCCAAATGAGCGACGTAGTGCGACTACTTAGCGAAGTTCATTGCATGCCATGTGATGACATGGCATGCCTGCCACGTCAGCAAAGTAGCGACGTACAGCGACGTATTAGAGATGTCTCCGTACGTCGCTATACGTCACAGATCCGTCGCTATCCGTCACAGAATACTGAAAAAAATTAAAAAAATATGATGCGTATTTTTGTTATGCTGTGTGTCTGTGTTTACAGTGTGTGTGAAGTACAGTGTTCGAACCATCGACAGTTTCGCTTACTGTTCTATGTTTTATCTTGGATATAAAGAGCAACAGTTCAGGGTGCACTTCTCAGAGCTTCCTCTTCACGTTCTTTACCTTCTCGGGATCCTGTACGACGTCCCGAGAGAGTGAAGGATGTGAAAATAAAGCTCTCAGAAGTACACCTTGAACAGTTGCTCTTTCTGTCCAAGATAAAACATACAACAGTAATCGAAACTATCGATGGTTCCGAACACTGCATTTCACATACACTGTAAACACAGACACACATCATCACAAAAATACGTATTATATTTTTTAAAAATTTGGGCAACATCTCCTTTGTATATCAGATCATCGCTTATAACCCAGCGTAGGTATATTTGTCATTCCCGTCGCAGATATCATCATATATAATTAACAGTCTCCCATCATAACAGTCTACAACTAATATATGAATAACAGTCTCCCATCATAACAGTCTACAACTAAATATCATACATGTACTCAATAAAAATACCAACAAATTAAATATCACAAACATACATGTCTAACAAACATACATGTCCAACAGAGTCAAATAATAATGAAAATCAGTGTACAGAACGGTCAATGGTCCCATAAGGCTAATACATACAAAGATGATAAAAAAATCTACTGGATCACTGAGGACCCCTACCACGCATCTGGGATAGCATGTGCTCATACTGCTCCTGTGTGAGCTGTACCGTAGGGACAGTAGGAGGCAGTGCAATATCTAGAGTCGACGTCATCGATAGACCGGAAGGACGTATCGACTCCAGCTCTCACAGTCGCTCACCATGCACAGCAAGGGTACTCACCATCCTCTGAGTACTCTTCTCAATCGAAGTTTGTACCTGAGTGAGTGAGGCAGACATGGTCCTCTGCGATCCCTCCAGCTCGACCTGTCTACGCTCTGTACGCTGCATAGACTCAGTGAGCGTGTGCAAGCTCGCAGCTGTAGCCTGCTACAGACTCATCAGCTCACGTATACTATGCTCGATCGCATCAAATCGTCCGATGATCATCGGAGGGTCGGATCGTCGCTCTGCAGTAAGGTGATCAGAAATCTCCTGCTGCAACTCGCGACGCAGCTCATCGATCTGACGACGAATATCCTGAGCTCGTGATGACGCCTGCGAAGCTGGAGACTGCGCACTGACAGAGGGGGCCTGGGATGACTCTGAAGCCAAATAGGCGTCGTAGGATCCCGTACCGTAGTACATATCCTTCTGAAGACCACCAATGGCGGTCATCCAGAGGTCGTTCGGCGATGGAGTTGTAGGCGGCTGGGAGGAAGTACCAGCCCCTCCCTCTGCTGACGCACTAGCAGCAGCAGCCGCCTCCTCTTGTAGCCGACGAAACTCGGCCTAGAACAATATTTGCTAACGTATAAGTGTTTGCTAAAGTCTATATTGATATCTATTTTCCTGTTTTCTAAATTATAGTAAATTAATATAAAGAATAGAACGTACATATGCCTGTGTCGCCCTCTCGTCAATGAACTCCCCAACCCTCCGATGGGTGACCAGGAAGATGGTCACCATGTTCGGGTCCTCACCCTTTTTTACCTGTTAAAATATATTATCTATTATTAGTATTAAACATTATGTCCAACTATATATAAAATGATGTCCGTCATAGGAAACATACCAGTCGACGAAAATGCTCCGTTGTCGGAATAGAGCCACCATACTACTTACTGGCACTCGACCACGCCACCTTGGCTTTGTCAGACCGCTCCTGGTACCTGGCCTCGGCAAATCTAGCCTTCATCGCAGTCCACTACTCTGGCATGATCGAACCATAGATCGGCTTTCCGGAGTGATCACGAGACTTCTGGTCGTGGATCACATCACGGATGAGCTTGCCTGCGACGACAGAAAATTGGGCCTCGATCTTTGTCGCCCGGTGTGGTGGATAGAAATAGGTCCTCTACAAGAAGTAAAATAGAAAAGTTATATAATATACACAAATGATTATTAAAATTTAAAAATAAACAAATTTTTTACCTTGAAGTGGGCCAACCAAAAGGCCTTCCTATCTGCGGGAGCATCTGAGTAGTTAATCCAAGGCCCACCCTAGTTCTGCCTCAGAAATAACCCCAGCTGTCTCTGTACTGCAGGAGGCCGATATCTATACAATAATAAATTTTATGAATATATATGTACATATAATCATTTGAGAAATATATATTAACTAATTAACTTACTTCGTAGGCCCGTTCGTCTAAATCTCCATACGCGTCTCGTCCGGGGGAGCGCATGGAGGGTCGCTCTCACATCCAAGCTGGACAGGATCAGTCTGATCGTCGTCCTCCATATGCTCGGCGTCGGCTCTCCCCATGGAGCCGTCGGCAGGAGAAATGCTGGGCACGGGAGGAATGCTGGACGTGGGATCAGGAATGCTGGACGACGAAGGAGGAGTCGCCAACCTGCTGGAACTGCCCTGTCCCGGTAATGGACCGGGAACAGAATGGTACTCTAGCGTGCTCGGAGATGAGAATGAGGGTACAGAATCTGTATCTCCAGCCCGAGACAGAGGGGACTGCCTAACATAATATCCTCCGCGTCGTCCGGGTCTAGTCATACCTGATAGTAACATATGATAATAAAACAAATAAATATATTTATATGATAGACATCACAGATTTTTCAAAAATCTCATAGTCATAGATAAAAGTGTCACTAAAGTGTCACAGATTTATATGATAAAAGTGTCACTAAAGTGTCAAATATGATGATAAAACAAACGTACAGATTTAATCCTCTTCTGAAAATTCATCTAGTTTATTTAGCGCATCTTTTTTTTCTTATTCTTCTTCTTCTTCTTCTTCTTCTTCTTCACTTTCATCTGCATCTTCCTCTTCAGATAATTCTACTTCTTCTACACAATTAGATGTGTAATGAGGAACTTCCGTCGTGTCCACTTCTATAATATTTGTTACAAAAGGTTGTTCATCCTCCTGATAAGCTTTATCGTTAACCTCAAAGGTATTTCTAGCTTCGGTCTTGCATACTGCCCACCAGTCTGACCTTGTTGTTCCCCGTTTAAGATAACTTGTGAAGTACACGTGTTGAGCCTGACTTGATAGGACAAATGGTTCATAGGCTTGATATCGACGCCGATAGTTTATATCCACAAGACCGTGCTTGTCTACTTTCCACCCTTGACCTTCAATCGGATCGAACCAATCACACCTGAATAACACAATCTTTGCAGGCTCTATTCCATAACTATATGTCAGCTCCACAATCTTCCGTAGGACACCATAGAAATTTTTGCCCGCATCAACATCTTTATAGTTCGAAGATCTGATACACAAACAACTGTTTTTGGTGGAATCGAGATCCACAAAGTTGTCTCTGATCAGGCAAGTTGTTAACTTGAACCTAAACCTATTAACACAGTAGCTTGGCCATATTTTTGTAGCATAAATTGGTCCCTTGGCTAGCATTCTAATAGACTCATTCTCAAGTCTTGCGTATGGACGATCGACCTAAATACCAAGAAAAAATAAATTAAGCTCATTCTCAAGTACATATACAGAAAGGTAATTACAGAGTTCTCAAGTCTTACATATGCACTCAACCATGATAGAAAATAACACCTTATTTCTTGTTCTAGTTCTTCTTCTGTTATGTGTGGCCTACCTGACCCTACATCATCATTAAATATACTGAAAACAACATCGTTCAATTAATGTAATAGTATAATAATCTACACTATTAAAATAATATAGACGTATTAATTACTTACCCCTCCAGCTTCTCTACTTTATCATCGTCGCAATTGATTAATACATACACCTGAGAAGCCCTTAGCTCATCATCGTTCAGATATCTCTTCTTCATTTTACCCGATGGCTTTCCTGGGGCATTGAATACCTTCAGTATTGTATCATTACATTTATGATCTCCGTCGTCATTTCTGGAAGCTCTCGTTCTATTAGTTGCAACATGAGGCTTGAAATACATCGAACAAAAGTTTGTGATCTCCTCGAGAACATAGGCTTCACAAACAGAACCTTCGACCCGTGCCTTATTTTTTACCTTTCTTTTTAGGTGATTCAAATGTCGCTCGAATGGGTACATCCATCGATATTCGACGGGTCCACCAATACGTGCCTCACAGGATAGATGAATCGGCAAATGCTCCATAGAATCGAAGAATCCAGGAGGAAACACCCTCTCTAGCTTGCACAGTGTTACCGCAATATCCTTCTCTTGCTTTTCTAGACGATCAACGAGCAATTTCTTAGAACAAAGATCCCTGAAGAATATGCTAAGCTCCGTCAATGGATCCCAAATTGCCTGCGGTAAGAATTCTCGAAATGCAATTGGAATTAACCTCTCCATGAATACGTGACAATCGTGGCTCTTCATACCCGTCAATTTGTTTTCCTTCAGATCGACACATCTTCTCAAATTTGACACATATCCGTCTGAAAATTGTAGGCCCTGGATCCACTGACAAAGTCTCACTTTATCCTCCTTGTCCAGTAAGAAAATTGACTTCGGCAGGAACTGTTTCCATTCTCCTTTATCAAATACAACGCAGGACGTTTGCATATTTCTTCTATGTCCAACCTGGCCTTGGGATTGTCTTTCATTTTTTCCTTTACGTCCATCACAGTATTAATTATGTTATCAAACACATTCTTCTCAATATGCATGACATCAAGATTATGTCTGATCAGATTGGTACTCCAATATAGCAGATCCCAGAATATGCTCCTCTTTGTCCAGTTATGATCTCTACCAAATCCATCGCACTTGTACCCAGTTGTAGGATCTTCGATAGCACTTAGAAAATCTCTAACCTCCTTCCATATCGTGGCTCCGCACCACCTTGGCGGTGGATCACCCTTTTCTACAATGCCGGTACGGAATGCATTCATGTTCCTTTTAAACGGATGATCTTTTGGTAGAAATTATCGATGATAATCAAAGAAGCATGGTTTTCTGTCGTGTTTCAAGCAGAAAGCCTTAGTACGGTCCATGCAATACGGACATGAGAGACGGCCATGAGTGCTCCATCCAGATAACATTCCATAGGCCGAAAAGTCGTTGATGGTCCACATAAGGGTTGCCTTCATCTGAAAATTCTGCTTCCTGGAAACATCGTACGTGTTAGCGCCTACTTCCCATAACTGATTCAACTCATCTATCAAAGGCTGTAAGTACACATCAATGTTCCTCTTGGGATTGTTCGGACCAGGAATTATAACGGTTAGAAACATGTACTGAGTCTTCATGCACATCCAAGGCGGTAGGTTATACGGAGTGACAATCACATGCCAGCACGAATACTGGGATCCCGAAAGACCAAAAGGAGTAAAACCGTTAGAAGATAGCTCCAACCTGACATTACGCAGATCTGAAGCAAAATCAGGATACACTCGATCAAAGTGCTTCCACGCTTCTCCATCGGAAGGGTGATCCAACACTCCTTCAATCTGTTCTCACATGTGCTAACTCATATTTTTGGCCGTCTCTTTCACCATAAATAATCTTTGCATCCGCGGCGTTAAAGGCAAGTAGTACATTAAATCGGTCGGTCTTCTTGCACCGGTAGACCTTTCTGTACTAGTTGTCTTATAGCGATCAGCACCACAAAATCTGTACACATCTGCGTCCTTGTCATCTTTGTAGTATAGCATGCACCCATTGTTTTCCATAAATAAATTCACTTTATTTATTTTGTATCTGAGAAAATTACAACTGTAGGAATCTAATCTAGAAGACGATTACTTTATCCCTTGGACGATGCGATGAAGAAAACTCGAACTTTGAAGAACTTGGACAGCAACTGGGCAATCTCTCTGTTCTCTCTGAAAAATGACTTGTAGTCTCTGATGAAGATGAAGAAACACTTTTTTATAGAGTTCAGGATAACTGTCCTTAAGCATACGCTCAGGTAGTTACTTGACGTGTGCATAACTGCAGGGACGCGTGGCGAATTCTGATGGAGACACATTAGCGTGCGGTTGAAAGTAGTGGAGCATGTTCAGGAGAGATTGATGGCCTGGATGCCACGTTGCATAACTTCTAGAGAAGTAGATAACTGGTACAGGACACGTGAGAACGTGTGTTGACTGTAATCCTGGATATGGTTGTTGTAATACGCTGCCTTGTTGAAGGAGAGTTTATACGCTGACTTGGATAGCGTAGTGCCATAGGAAAATCATACGCTCACTTTATGGGCAAGGAGTCATGTGAGGTCATACGCTCGCTTAGTTAACAAGAAATCATGTGAGGTCCATACGCTCACTTGACTGTGTGAAGAAGGAGTCATGTGAGGTCGATACGCTCACTTGACTGGATGAAGAAGGAGTCATGTGAGGTCCATACGCTCGCTGGAGAAGTGGCCACGTGGCTATCATCAATCTTCTTTGGTATACCATAGCTTCCTATAACTGACAAAATCTTCTCGAGCGTCGTGACTGCGGATTTGACGGCTGACAGACTGTCAAAACTGACAGTAATGATGGCTTTTGTATTTATGAAGGCTGCTGAGTTGTCCTCGTAAAAGACAAAACCGGCTCTTCGAAAACCTATACGACGGTTACTTTTCTCGTGACAGCTGTCTTTGCACGAAAGATGAAGTGTCAGATTCATTCCTCATTTAAACATATGCTGTGCTGTCACTTCAGTAAATAATAAAATATTTACTAAGCGTATGGCTTTTGAATGAGCGTATGGCTTCAACTGACATCTGTCTTTAAGCGTATGGATGAAAATGACAGCGTGTCATAATTTTCCACATCCTACAAGACCCCCTTCAAAGTTTTTGAACTTTATGAGTTTCAAAAGTTCGAAATTACTTTGAACAGAAAGTGGGAATGAGTCCTGACACGCTGGCATGAGTTCATTAAATGTCATGATGACTCTTCATTTTTCGAGATTGATTGAATCTGATAGAAGAATATGAACAGCCAGCAAGCTCTATTATATAAACCGAGAGAATTCAATTTTTGGCTTTCATCTTTTGCAACCATGACTCCAAAGGAAGCTGCTGAAGAAGAAGCACGTAAGTTGGGATTCTGTTCCCATGGTGACCACTTTTGGGGGCCAAGAACCCGAACCTGTCGTCATCGAGCTCAAGGACGACCCTATGCATTTAGCCAAGATTTTCTTGGGCTACTTTGGTCTGGACGGCTCCTCTTCTTCTGATGGGCAGAGCCTCGCAGAGAAGCGTAAAATGTTCGTTGCTCTGTTACACCGCATGGGGGTCCAAAGCGTAGAAGAGTTAGGCGTCAAGCTTAGTCGCTCTGGAAAATAGAGCGTGACTTTGTTGCACCCCTTTCTTTCCCTCTCTCTTTTTGTTTTGTAGGGCCATCAGTGCCTTTAATGAAAATGAATATTCAAGAATTTTCTGTGTTTGAAAACTAACATGCACCGATGAATAACTGTCGAATACGCCGTCTTCCAAGTTGTAAGTTACGCTAGATAGCGTATGCCAATGAAATAGCGTATATTACGCTATTTTCCAATGTTTTGTGAATTCCACTGAATAGCGTATATCAGCGTATGTTACACTATAAATTACGCTGTCCTTTAACATTGTGATTTACGTTAAATAACGTACACCAATGAATAGCGTGCACCAATAAATAGCCCGTAAGTTACTCTATCTTCCAACATTTTGGAAAGTATTCTTTGAATATTTCCAAGGCTGTGCTGGTTTCCAAAGTACACGTGTCATTCATTCCATGTTTACGAGCGCTATTCATGCGGATCCTTTCCAAGAATAGGTTCATGCTCCATACTTTAAATAGATGGATGAACTCCACGCAAACTCATCTTCCCATTCTTCTTCCTCTCTTCTGAGAATGAATTTTCTATGAGAAGAAAATAGGAAAGCCATGTTGTCTGATGTCAAATCTCTGTACACGCTACCAGACATGGATCTGTCAATCCTTAGCAGCAAACTCAGCGGTAAGTTCAATATACACGCATCGAAATTTTTGTTTGCTAAGGACAAATTCATCTTCCCGAAATGAACAGAATGCATCTGTCTTTGCTTGGCCAGTTTCTGTTAACTGATTTTTCTTTACTATTTCTTGCAGAATTTTAGCTGAAAACCTTCTTCAGAACTGGCATTGGTGATATGGATGCTGTGGACAATGTTCTTCTGACATCTACATCAGGGAGCTCATACGCTTTTGACGCGTATATCAGACAACTCAGAACTCTTCGTGTGATAGAAGGGTCTTCCTCAGATGGTAGGAAGAGCCTTTATACACGAGAGTTGGATGGTGGAGTCAACTCTACCCCGAGAAATCGGGTAGTAGAGTTCCTTTCACGGCAGAACTAGGAATTGTATCCCAAGGTTTGGATACATTCCTATCTGCTTGAGGTGCCGCCGTTCCTCCACGCGCTGTATTGGCAGCAACACGCCATCGTGTTGCCATACTCTGTGGTTCTCCTCTCGTCTGAGAGATAAGACCAGAGTTTGATTCCTGCTGGACACCCAGGAATTGCCACAAACAACGAGATTGCCAGAGAAGATCCAAGAAGAAATAGATCTCAGTTGTACATAGAATGAAAATCCAAGATTTGTAATAGATTTCCATTATGATTTGTAGGAAAGTCTAAGAAATGTAATAGACTTTTTATGAAAATGGGAATGGAAATGACAATTCTTCTTCGCTCAATGATTTGTATTTGTGGGTGAATTGTGGACATGATAGATAATAAAAATCAACTTTTCTGTTTTAGAGTATATGATATTATCAGAGGTATTATGGACATGATAATATATAGGAACTCGAAAGAAAATAGATTGATGTCTATGCAGAGGTCAAAACATGACAAATGAGTAAGTAGATTCGGAATTGATTCAGAGGTTATGAAAACGTGATCAATAACGAATTCCCGCTTAATGAACTGATAGAAGATTATGAACGGATGAACCGTTAGGAAAATGAAGAATAGATGAACTGTCGAGTGAATGTAATAAATGAACGGACGAACCGTCAAGTATTAATGAACATGTGAAACGTCGGATGAATGTGAGAAATGAATGGATGAACTGAATATCGGGAAAGAATACGTCCCATCGATCCTGGCAAATATATGCCTATAAATAGAGCATCTGTTTGAGTAGAAGGATCACACATTAAAAAAAATGTCTTCCGAAGAGAACACGAAGAAAGGTGAAGTCGTCTCCAAAGTTAATGAAAATGCTAAAGAGCATTCGACTCCCCAAAAGAAGGAGACGGGCGAAAGCTCGTCTGCTCCCAAGCTGCCGAATGATATCTTGGATTTCTTGGTCGAACAAGGAGAAACCGAAGAAGAAGAAGCAATGAGGCTGGCTGCCTGTCAGTTCTTGGTGCGGTCAGAAAATAATGTATTCAATTCTTTTGCTAATTATGTATGTGGTCCTCGTCCCAAATACGAAAGGGATTACAGTGATCTTCCATGATGATGTATTTCTTGAAGAATTTGTCTCAAATAAACTCTGTTTAAGGAAACTTTGTTTATGATGTATCCTTCCTGCTTTATATTATTTTGCCTTTATTCACTGATCTTTTAGACTCAAAAAATCAAAAGGACGAGATATCATTTCCATAGAATATGGTACATACTGAGATAGAAAATTCAGAGGTGATATGGACATGATTTTCTTATACAAGATCTTTATTAAATCCACTGGGAATCTAATAAGACAAAATATCAAATTCTCTGGGAAAATGATACATGGTAGAATATCAGTTTCCGCTGGGGATAATGATATCAAAATAGCTTTTGTAGAGAAGAATAAATTTTTGATTTTACATTTGCTGGGGAGTAATGAAAATATTATTTATACATAATATTTCTTTAAGAATTTGCCATTGATAGGCATCATCGTGACTTTCCCGTCCATAGAGGCAAGCTGATATGCTCCATTAGAGAAGACTTTGTTTACTACGAATGGACCTTCCCATTTCGCGTCAAATTTGCCTTTGCTCATATGTGTCATGGTCATCGGACGTCTGACAGTAAGGACCAATTCTCCCTTTTGATATGTTCTGACTTTGACTTTCCGATTAAAAGCTTTTGAGATTCGGGCTTGATATAGCTCGATATTTTGTTGCGCATACAATCGTTTTTCATCTAGAGCTTCCAACTCTTGAAGTCGAAGACGATCATTGTTCTCTGCAGTGAGTTCATTAGCGATTGCTATCCTTAAAGAAGGAATTTGAATCTCTAAGGGAAGAACAGCTTCACACCCATATACCAAAGAGAAAGGTGTACATCCGATCGCATTGCGAACTGTGGTACGATAAGCCCATAAACATTCACCAAGCTTCTCACTCCAGTTATGTTTATTGGAAGAAACGAACTTTTTCAAGAGTTTGATGATTGTTTTGTTGAAAGCCTCTGCTAGTCCATTGGCTGCTGGATTATATGCTGTAGAAGCCAGATTATTAATCCGATGATCATCACAGAATCGAGTAAATTTCTGGCTGACGAACTGTGGTCCATTATCATGGATAATATGCCGAGGAACACCAAATCGATAGATGACATGATGTTTGACAAAGTTGATAACATTAGAAGTCTTGACTTCAGATAACGGGATTGCTTCAGCCCATTTAGAAAAGTAATCAGTTATTGCTAGAATAAACCGATATCCTTTTGATGATGGTGGATTGATAGGACCGATGACGTCCATGCCCCAAGCTTCAAAGGGCCATGATGCCGCTGTTGGGTGTAAGAACTCCGATGGTTGATGAATAAAGTCTGCATGAATTTGACAAGCTTTACATTTCCGAGCATATTGAATGGTATCAGCTACCATCGTGGGCCAATAATAACCCATACGTCGGATACGATCTTGAAGTTTTGGACCTGGCTGGTGAGCTCCGCAGACGCCATCATGTGCTTCACGGATTATCTGTTGTGCTTCTTCACCAGCGATGCATCGAAGGAGAAGACCATCATAGGCTCGACGATATAGTGTCTTCGTAGTATGATTATAATAGAATCTGAGAGACCGGCGCCGGATAGATGCTGCTTCACTCGGGTTATCAGGAAGTATGTCATACAACACAAAGTCCAGAAACGGACGTCTCCAGTCTTCAGTTACGGTGTCTATTTTGTTAGAAAAGACATATTCCATAGTAGAATTGGAAGAAGACAAGGACACTTTGTCAAATTTTAATTCAGCATCAAAGTTGAGAGAATCTTCGTCTGGATTATGGGGAAAAACCAAAGCCAGATTATTTTCAACGCAGAATAGTTCTCGATTATAAACCACTATCACTTGCTGACGTCTGATTGGTATGGCTAATACAGCAGCAAGATTAGCCAAAGCATCAGCTTCTGCATTATAGGCTCGTCGAACATGTTCGATAAAGAAACCTTCAAAGAAGGAGGCCATAGAGAGTGCTATTCGATGATAAGGTATCAAATCTTGATGACGAACTTCATACATTCCTCTGATCTGATTGATGATAAGCTTAGAGTCTCCATAAACTTCTAAATATTGAACATCCAGATGTTTAGCGAGTTGAAGACCAATGAGCAATGCATTGTATTCTGCAACATTATTTGAACATGATTGATCCAGAGAATAAGCCCTCTAAATAGTTAATCCCTCTGGGGATACAAGAACAATTCCAACTCCGGCGACAATATCGCCGTTAGGACCTATTCTAGATGCTCCATCAAAGAATAGACGCCAGGTAGGAACTTCTTCAGAAACCAGATTTGAATCTAAAACTTCATCGGGAATCTCATCATATAATTTAGAATCTTCTGGGACTGCATGAGCTGCTAGAAAATCAGCAAGAGCCTGTCCTTTAACTGACTTCTGAGGAATATAATGCATGTCATATTGGGCTAACAAGATTCCCCAATTAGCCAGTCTGGAGTTGAGAATACCAGGTTTCTTCATCATAATCCTGATGGGATTCACTCTGGAAATAACATGAATCGTTTGACCGATAATATAATGTCGCATTTTCTGAACAGCAAACATTAATGCTAGGCATTCTTTCTCGATTGGAGAATAACGCGGTTCAGCGCCTGTCATTGTGCGACTGAGATAATAAATGGCCTGTTCATGACCATCTTTATTTTTCTGGGCGAGTAATGCACCAAGAGAATGATCCATAGCTCGAACATATAAAAGAAATGGTATTCCCGAGATGGGAGGTACCAAAACTGGAGGGTTCATGAGGTACTGTTTGATGTCATCAAATGCTTTTTGACATTCTTCGTTCCAGATGAAAGATACACCTTTCTTCAGAAGTTTTTGGAATGGTCTGCAGCGTCCTGATAAATTGGAAATGAATCTCCTGATATAAGCAATTCTTCCTTGAAATCCTCGTAGCTCTTTTAAGGTGCGTGGAGGACGCATCTCTTGGATGGCTTTGATCTTCTCGGGATCCACGTGTATACCTTTAGCGGTAATGACGAAGCCGAGAAATTTACTACTAGTGACGCCCAGGAAGGACTTAGTAGGGTTCATTTTAAGTTGATGCTGACGCATTAAATCAAAGATAGTCTTCAAATCTTGGATATGATCCTCCTTTCGTCGACTTTTGACTGCAATATCATCAACATAGCATTCGACTATTTTTTGGAGATGTTCACGAAATATAGTGCTCATTGCTCGCTGATATGTTGCTCCTGCATTCTTGAGACCAAATGGCATCACTGTATAATAGTATGTACCGATCGGCGTTCTGAAGGAAGTGTGTTTTTCATCATCTGGAAACATTTTGATCTGGTTGTATCCCGAATACCCATCCATAAATGACATTCGTTCGAAACCACATGTATTGTCGATCATGACATCAGTAATTGGAAGAGGAAACTCGTCTTTGGGACAAGCTGTATTGAGATCGCGAAAGTCTATACAGACTCGGATCTTGCCAGTCTTTTTAAGGACAGGAACAATATTAGCCACCCAGTCAGGATGTTGTTCCTCTCGAATAAATCCAGAAGCCATAAGCTTGTTGACTTCAGTTTCAATTGCATCCATAATGTCTGGACGAAATCGTCGCTGTTGTTGTTTGACCGGTTTAGCATTTGGCATGATATTGAGTTTGTGCATTGCGATCTTCGGATCTAGTCCTGGCATATCCTCGTAGCTCCAGGCGAAGACATCGATATAATCACGAATAAGCTTGATCATGTCTTGCTTATCTATTTCTGAAAGACTCTCACTGATGAATATTGGTTTAGGAGAACCTTCTTCACCAACATCAATTTGGATCAGTTTATCTTCAGTAGGAGGTTCCCTCTGTTCGAACCTGAATTCCCATTGATTCTCTAATCTTTGAGCCCATCGTTCCGATTTGGGTGATATTTCAAAATCATCCTCATCTTCATCATTTTCTTGTGGGCCATCAACAGAGACCATATTGATGGATAGAATAGAGCGATAAAGATCGCCAACACTCGTGTCAGAATCCCAAGAGAGAGAATCAGAAGACTCAGATCGTTCATCTTCAGATTGTTCGTCTTTATTGAATTTTGACTCTTCATGGACTATGTTGATAAAAGGGGTAGGAGCAATATAACCTAAACCACATTTTGTCCTTCCGTATTTTAATGGAGGAATTCGAACAGGCATTCTTCTTCCTTTTCCATTATTGAGACTGGTTCTAAAGTCATAACCCATATTTTTGATGATATTTTTGGATTGCTGACTATAGCGAAGCAGTTGTAACCTTCCAGTATCGTCATTTATATCATCTTCTTCCAAGTTAGGAGGATTCTGAGGTCCTTTATAGAAAAATATTGGATTTTCTCCCTTCTTTCGACTGGGGACCACAAAGTATGATTTCTGTATAGAGTCTAATGATATGTCTGTATGAAGAGCTTGAACAACCCCTATAGTTAGTGGCTCTAAGCTATTTAGCAATTGTAAATAACTTTGTACATAACCACAAACATCAATATACTGCAAAGGAGATGCTTCACTTAAAGTTTCTCGAGTCTCTTTAGAGAGGCGTAAGAGCTCGAAGATTGATAATTTAGCTGGGGTATTGGCTAGTTGAGCCAATATATCAAAATTATAAGGCTTTT
This sequence comes from Iris pallida, assembly GCA_029216955.1. Lineage (NCBI taxonomy): Eukaryota > Viridiplantae > Streptophyta > Magnoliopsida > Asparagales > Iridaceae > Iris > Iris pallida. The sequence goes on along the minus strand of JANAVB010039020.1, from coordinate 1,352,395 downwards.
CAAGTCCTGTAGGAGATGACTTCTTCAATGGTTTGTCGAAGCGGACTTGTTGTTTGCCTTTGTCAGCTGCTGTTGGTTTAGAAGGAACTGTCTCAACAGGAACATTTAAAGGCTCTTCAGTAGAGACTGGAATTGAAGCTGTAACCGGAGGAACGTCAGAAATTTCTTCAGGAACTTCAGCATAATCTTTCAGATATACTTTTCCAGACCGAGTTCCAGCATGAACTTCAACTTCAGATTCTGGTTCAAGGTCTATGGAAACCATGCTGTAATTCTTTATTTTGCTCTTGGTTCTTTTATGTTTGATGAAAGCTTCATTCCAGAAACCAAGGCCAACACGAGATTGATTATGTCTCATGGTGATGGCTAAAGGTGCTCGGAGTCCCTTGCCTGAGTTCAAACCTGGGGCAATGGCTAGATCATAACCCATTTTCGTCATCAATTCACGAGATTGTGAACTGTATAAATGAAAAGCAGGTTTGTACCTATCTTCAATTTGAGGTACAGATTTTATCTTCGTAGAGAATGAATTTCCTGCTGAGATGAAAGTAGAGGTTAGATAAAAATCGGGTGTGAAACTAGAAGTCACATTGCATGACTTAGTCTTCCCGAGCTTCTTTTTAGATGAGAAAATCTTCCGAGGAGAAAAGGAAGACGTCTCAAACTCTGTCTTTAAGTCTGGGTGAATCCACATGATTTCTCCCTTCTTGGTTGTGACAGGAACAAGTCCGTCATTCTGTGCTGGTGGGATGTTTATAACTTCGAGAGTTGCTTTGGGGATAGGAACAATCTCACTTTCCACCATTAAGGGAGGGAAGTCACCGAACTGCATTGAAATTACATTTGCTGTGACTGTTTTGTCTTTGGGTGTTAATGTCACAGCTCCTGATTTAATCATCTCTTGAATCTTCCCTTTTAATACATAGCAAGACCGGATTGTATGACCCAGCATTCTATGATATGGACAGTATTTTGGATGATCTGTCTTATTGGCTTCATCAGGCTTTTTAATTTCTGGCAATTGAATCTTATTACCTTTGAGTAAGCATTCAAAGATACCCTGAACATCGTCATCATCGAAAGAATATTCTTCTTTCGGCCGAGGAGATCTCTGTTGTTGATTTGTTGGAGCTGAATTAGCTTGGGTAGTCTTTACTTCTTGACTACTGTTTTGGAGATTGACTTCAAGAGCTTCTTTCCCTTTGCGATTGTTGGGTCGAGTACTATTGCTAGCACTCTGATTTGATTCTTTGGGAGCCATTTGTACCCCCAGACCCTTGAAGGTCTCAGCACTGACCTCGGCAGCCTTGACACTGACAATGAAAGAAGGCCAATCTTGGAACTGAGTGGACCCTGTCCACATACTGATAATTGGTAAGAGGTTCGACTTGCAAGTGTCGATCGTAACAGCATCGGGAGTTCCAAGAGGCATTTTGAGGGCTTCTCTTCTGAATCTCTCAATGAATTCCTCAGTGGTCTCATTATTCTTCTGTTTGATTCTTATGAGGGCCGACATTGTCATATCATTGAGCCCTTCGTAGAATCGTTCAAGAAATATTTGCTTAAAACCGGCAAATGAGGTAATGCACCCATCACGGAGACTTCTATACCATTCATAAGCCGTTTCTTTGAGACATCCAATGAACACCCGAGTAAGGAGGGCGTCACTTGGTTGCAATTGATCAGTCATTACTTCAAAATGATTAATGAACTGACTTAGAGAGGCTGTCCCATCATAGAAAGAGATGATCGGAGGTTTATATTTTGGTGGATACGATACCTGCTTCCATTCTATCGGATAAGGCTGTTTGATGCCTAACCTTTGTAAACCATCCTTCTGTTTGAATGCCTCGAATTGAGTTTTGAGATTCTTCAATTCTTCAGAGACAACTCCCGAAGATTGTGGAGTTGTGGCTTGTAGAGTGTAATTGGGAGGAGGGACTGCAGCATATGTACCACCCCCAGCTCCAGAGTGACTTGGTGTGGTTTGTACAAGAATATTAGATTGTACCCCCGGAATAGTAGAGGGTTCGGGGTTTGGAACAACAGGGGTATTCAATACCACTGGTGGTGCTGTCTGTTGTTGAGCCTGCATTAGAGTGTGCATAGCACTTAATGTATCTGCCATAGCTCGTAATTGTTGTTCTAAAGAAGAAATCCTCTGTTCATGAGCCTCATTGCTAGTCGAAGGTTCATGATCACTTTCTGCCATGTAAGTGGTAATCATTCGAGGAATAGATGATAAAACAGTCTGTTCTGAATCATCACTGTGTGAATCAGTATCTTTTCCAGGGCTTTTTACAGGAGTCAATACTGGAAAATTGGACTCTCCAAGGAAGTCTTCTGTGATCTCCGGATTACCACTTGGATGAGAAGAAGAAGAAGCTCTGGTCAAGGCTCTGGTCCTGGATCGAGTGCCGAGATAAACACCATCTTCAGAGTCTGATATAGTATCAGACCGTATGCTACCCCCAATATTTCTGGAAGTCATGTTGATAGAAGCATAAAGAGGTTCATCTTCATCCAACATTGGTTCATATTGAATCCGTTCAAAAACAGATTGTCTTTTTGGTGAACAACAACATTGGATGACAACCCGAGGTTGGAAGTCACAACCATGCTTTTCATGGCGAATATGGGCAATGTCATAGCCAGATGAAGTGTCAATTCTCTGTTTATTTTGCAAATATTCTCGGAGATCTATAGGAACAGATTGGAAAGTATTTGAAGATAGTTTCTGTGTAGAAACTTGTCTTTTGTTCTTCTGTCTTCTTGGTTCCTGAGTGTATAAAGACTGATTAATTTGAGCCACATAGTTCTTGGCATATTCTGCATCAGGGTCTAATATACTTGTCTCAGTGGAACTGAACCGATTCTGATTAAGCTTATTATGAAGATCCGTGGGAGATTTGACTTTGATATCAGTCTTGGATACTTGTAATTTGCCTTTCTCAGACCGAGAAATTTTGAGAGAAGGAAGATGAGTATTATTCCGACTAGGAGTAGGTAATAATCCATCTTTGGAGGAATTAGCCAAAAGGCGTTTTCCATTGTTTGATCTAGTAAGATTACTAGTCAAATTAACTCCAGAGGTAAAGACCTTAGGAGTAGAGGAGTTGACTAAAGAGTCTTTCTCCTTGGTTGGCACAAGATGAGCAAGTTGAGGGGGAATCATTTGTATGTTCTGTGGAAGAGAACCCCCAATATGATTTTCAGAAACAGTCAAAGGACTGTATTTGTTAGCATATGCTGACTTCAGTTTGGACTTCTGGTCATACGCTGCCTTTTTATTAGCATACACTGGTTTTGGCTCGGCATACGCTGCCTGATGTTGGCTTTTGTACACTGCCTTTGCCGTACGCTGCCCTTTGAATGCCATACGCTCAGAGTCATCAATGGCTAAAGAGCCGACTGCTGTCGTAAGAATAGAGAGAGAAGGGACCTTGACATGTCCAGAGATGGTTTTCCTTGTACACGCTGACTTGGTTAAAGAACCAATTTTGTCAGCGTGACTAGGGGAAACCAATGTTGCCGTGTTTCGAGAAGCCGAAGTGTACTTCATGGAAGTTGAAGACGTGTTCTTGTCAGCATGAGAAGTGACAGAAGCGTCTCGAATTGCTGCAGAAGACTTAGGGACATAGACGGAGTGTCCCTTCTTCTTGGCAACAGGAAGAGCGGAGGAAGCAGTGCGGCCCTCCTTCGTCTTGAGCATTTCTTCATAAGCCGATTGGTCGAATTGTACAACCATCGTCTTCTTCGTCAAGCCGATCGACGAAGTATCGTATTGAGTTATTGCTATCTCATTGGAGGAGACAGCTTTCCCCAGCAGAGTCGCCAATTTGTTTTCCATAAATAAATTCACTTTATTTATTTTGTATCTGAGAAAATTACAACTGTAGGAATCTAATCTAGAAGACGATTACTTTATCCCTTGGACGATGCGATGAAGAAAACTCGAACTTTGAAGAACTTGGACAGCAACTGGGCAATCTCTCTGTTCTCTCTGAAAAATGACTTGTAGTCTCTGATGAAGATGAAGAAACTCTTTTTTATAGAGTTCAGGATAACTGTCCTTAAGCATACGCTCAGGTAGTTACTTGACGTGTGCATAACTGCAGGGACGCATGACGAATTCTGATGGAGACACATTAGCGTGCGGTTGAAAGTAGTGGAGCATGTTCAGGAGAGATTGATGGCCTGGATGCCACGTTGCATAACTTCTAGAGAAGTAGATAACTGGTACAGGACACGTGAGAACGTGTGTTGACTGTAATCCTGGATATTGTTGTTGTAATACGCTGCCTTGTTGAAGGAGAGTTTATACGCTGACTTGGATAGCGTAGTGCCATAGGAAAATCATACGCTCACTTTATGGGCAAGGAGTCATGTGAGGTCATACGCTCGCTTAGTTAACAAGAAATCATGTGAGGTCCATACGCTCACTTGACTGTGTGAAGAAGGAGTCATGTGAGGTCGATACGCTCACTTGACTGGATGAAGAAGGAGTCATGTGAGGTCCATACGCTCGCTGGAGAAGTGGCCACGTGGCTATCATCAATCTTCTTTGGTATACCATAGCTTCCCATAACTGACAAAATCTTCTCGAGCGTCGTGACTGCGGATTTGACGGCTGACAGACTGTCAAAACTGACAGTAATGATGGCTTTTGTATTTATGAAGGCTGCTGAGTTGTCCTCGTAAAAGACAAAACCGGCTCTTCGAAAACCTATACGACGGTTACTTTTCTTGTGACAGCTGTCTTTGCACAAAAGATGAAGTGTCAGATTCATTCCTCATTTAAACATATGCTGTGCTGTCACTTCAGTAAATAATAAAATATTTACTGAGCGTATGGCTTTTGAATGAGCGTATGGCTTCAACTGACATCTGTCTTTAAGCGTATGGATGGAAATGACAGCGTGTCATAATTTTCCACATCCTACACCCATTGCGACAAGAATCGATTTTCTCGTATCCCATCCAGAGTGATCTCACCATCCTCTTAGACCGATAGAAGTCTTTAGGCAACTTAGCACCCGCCGGCAAGATCTCTATAATCAACTCCAATACTCGGTTGTAGCATTCTTGCGACAAGTTAAAATCTGACTTAATGCTCAACAGTCTTGTAACCACCTCCAACGGTGAATGATCCTCACAACCAGGATACAATAGAGTCCTTGCATTCTCCAGCAACTCCATAAACTTTGCAGCATCGACATTCGGTGCCTCCTCAGTTGCATCATGAACGAAACTAGGCCCCGCAGCATCGAAAACCATGTTCATGCACCCGTCGTCGCATATATGATTATCTGAAACAAAATTAGGTCCCGCATGCATATACGGCTCAACATAAGGCTCCGGCTCTGATGCTAAAGACACAAGTTCTCCGTGTGCGGTCCACTGATAGTAATTAGGCATGAAACCCCTTGAGTACAAATGATATGTCACTTCCACTTCTGGATAATATTTCACGTTATGACATTTCACACACGGACACTTAATTTTGGTGTCGTCCATGTACTGAGGGAACGCCTTAGCAAACTGCAAGAACTGCTCTACTCCCGCTATGTATTCATCCCGCACACCACACATATTATCAAGACGACGATTGTACATCCATGAACGATTCCGCAAGTAGTAATTCATATCCATTTGGAAATAATTTTGCAAAGATGGACACATATTATCCAATAGGCACAAATTCGTATATTATGTCTTATTATGGGACACACATTAGTAGAGGACATTTACTAATAACCATGCTATATCGCACATAAGTTCTTGTGCATCCAACGTGTACACATACGCTATCGATTCTTACTTATGCCAATCTCATTCGGACACACTAGATTCGTTTCGATATCGCCAGGGTCAAGTTGAAAATTGTCTTAACATCAATTTTCAAGATTTGAATATAATGTCACCTACAATCGATATCTAAGACCCCATGACAAAGTCAAAGACCCCAAGAATATAATGTCACCTACAACTGATATATGATTCAGACACACTAGATTCGTTTCGATATCGCCAGACCATATATATATAATGTCACCTACAACCGATATCTAAGACCCCATGACAAAGTCAAAGACATTATTGACAAGACTTGAATATAATATCAACTAATTACAACCACAACTAGTACTAAATAAGTCTCCTAGTATGATATAGAGGTAAATAAATAGTATACTAGATTGACTGACACTCGACTGAACACCCTCTGGACACATACTCAAGCCTATACTACACACTCACACACCACTCTACTATACTCACATAGACACACATAATTGTTACCTTATTATATATATATACCTTAATATTACACACACTTACACACTCTAAAACACTATACAAACATATAGCTAATGCATACACACACTAATATCTATATCCCCATATACATTTAATATCACAAACTAATAAATTACTCTCAACTCTACACACACACATATGTGTAGCTATATTTACCTTATAACTTAGTATCTTGAGATACCCAATCCTTACCTACACTTGGCAATTACAATAATTCTCTCTCTAATACTAGCTAATGATCTAACAATGTACTCCATCTCCGATCGGGTTTAAATTTTTATTCCCGTCCCCGTTTAACAATGTACTCATATATCCGAGCATAATAGTGGGTACAAGCACGTACCCTCTAAGCCTATTTGTTAGTACACAAGCCTTTGATGTCCTGATACCAACTTACCGACTCTGGTTCGAGCCCATACCTAAACACCCATCTACTCTATGACTGTAAACCACTCCTTAGTAACTGTCTGCTACAAGTATCTCAAATCAGATACTATCATGTACTTTAAAACATTATGCATAAGCCTACTCCAGTGCCTAATATCCTGAGGCTTAACCTGTCCCTAGGCATTACCAGGTATCAGAGCCCATATGAGGTTCCTAACTAGAACTGGAAACATCACCATGGCCAACTTTTCTATAAGTGAACACTTATACAAAGGAATGAATTAAATCCTACTTATCCCTCAAATTGCTACAGACCCTTCTACTCACACAAGTACCTATTTACAGGTCTGCTAGTACATAGCCCCAAGTCATGTGCACTCTTGCAGTGACTTGGTATCAGCACTCTCTGGTGCCAATTGCTACCTAGATATGCTAGTCAAATCTGATATCTAGGTGAAAACCTTATAACATAACATGGACACTCTTGCATTGACTTGGTATCAGTTTGAATATAAAGCGAAGTTCACCTATTATTGTCTAATGGGTATCAAAGAGGAGTTCATTCCTAACATGTCTTTGAAATCCCCACCTGGTTTACACTAGTCTATGGCCTTCCTATATGTAGGGTAGGTACATGCTCGGATAAATGAGCCTTGCTGTTACTGTTATCAGGGATTTTGTTTAATCTCCATTCCCGTCCCCATCCCCGTTTCTATATCCCCAAACCCGTCCCCATCGGGAAAAAAAATTTGGGTCCCCGTCGGGTTCGGAGGAAGTTGTCATCCCTACTCTCACACACACAATAGTTGTGTGTGTGTCCGTGTGTGTCTGTGTGTGTGTGTGTTTCCGTGTGTCCGTGTGTGTGTGTGTATCTGTGTGTGTGTGTGTGTATGGGAGAGAAGGAGGAGGAGAAGTTAGGTTAGGGTTTACCGGAGAGGAGGAGTAGCTCGGATTGGGGGAGGAGGAGCTTGAGGAGAAGGAGCTCAACGGGGGGGAGGGAGTCGCCGGGTGGGGAGGGAGTCACCGGGGGGGGGAGGGAGTCGTCGAGGGAAAGGGAGTCGCCGAGAGCTGATCGAGGGAAAATTATAAAATTTTTGAGTGAGGGGGAAAAAGGAAACAGACTGTGCCCTAAGTAAAAAAGTTAGCGACGTCAACAGTAGACGTCGCTAAACGTCGCAACCATTTTAATATATGGCGACATATTTTAATAATATATCACTGAACGTTGCTATTCTGCGACGTAATTTATCTATTGTCGCTGAACGTCGCTATTCAGCGACGTTTTGCGATATCAATAGAAGGGAGTCGCTATATTACATATTTAGCGACGGTATTTTATTCCGTCGCTAAACAACATCGCTAATATAGCATATTTTAATAGTGTCAAGCCAGTATAATGTGAGTCAAATGTGAATCCAGTAGAAGACATTAAACCAGTGTATTTGAAATACCGCTTTCGACATGTAAACATGTTGGAGTAAATACGGCACATCATATGCTTGGCAAACATGCGACGACTATCTTTCAAGATTAGACTAGTAGGGGTGGTTCAAGTATGATTGAGAATGTTTACATGTCTACTAAAGTATTTTCCCACCTGACAAGTACCAGTGAAACCATATCCCGACACATAAATCAAATACAAGTCTAGCCAGAATGTAAGTGATGCCAGTAGGTGTTTCCAGTAGATACTTCAGCGAGTAATTCCAGAAATAGAGGCCAGACAAGTATAATGCGTATGTCGCACGTAATGAATCTAGAAGTACCAATCTGTGTCATGTCATAGAATCGGATAATACTATGCTAGAAGCTGAATCATAATAATAATAATTAGATAAATGGAAACTATCAGAGAATGTACTCGCCTGCGGTCCTAAGCAGTAAATATGGATCGATGCCCAAAGTGGAGTCACAAGGACCTATATATGAGATATACAGAATTATTTGGTGTTCTAGAGTAAAAAAATATATTTAAATACATTAATTATATGCTTCTAGGCCTTTTCTAGGTCAATACTAGTCAAACTAGGTCAAAGCTAGTCAAATCTAGTCAAACTAGGTCAATAATAGGTTTTGGGGCCTTACCTTGCCTTAACAAGGTATTCTAATCTATACTAGGTCAAACCCTATGTATCCACTTATTCTGTACATGCATATACCCTAAGATGTAACACCTATCCTTTTTTTCCAATTATTCTATAAACAAATATGGTGATATCGTATCTGAAATTACCTAAGCCTTGCCCTATAGCAATACCCATTTACAAATTCTTGCCCTCACATATCCTAATCTACCTTCATTCCCTCTTGCTTTACTCATTACCCCTACTATAGGTACCCCCCTTACATTCACTCAATTATCTACCACTTTTTTACTCCCTCATTCACTCTTACCCACACCATACAACACTCACAATTTCCTATATATGCATATGAACACATCATATTCTCTTCCTGCCATCAAACCATGAATCTCTATTTTCCTTCTTAACCAACAACTATACTAGTTACCAACTGCCTACACTCTAGTTTCTGATACACTCCTTAGTTGGATTCAAATACTCACACACATTACATGTATATCCTTTCCTCACCTCACTGCCTACTAACCTGCTATACATCAGATAATCAAGCCGAGGGGGTCCCAAACCTGCCTATATAGTACCTTTACCTATCTTGGCCTGTGAAGACTCCTGGGCAGTGCCCTGCTGTATAGGAAGTCCCTCAGTCAAGCCTAGCTGCTGCCCAAGGTAGCCAAACCTCTCATCCTTCACAGATATTATAGACACACACACACACACACACAATATATGATATCAGTTCACCTTCTCACTTAGGAATACATACACATTCCCTTCATCAATAACTGAACCTATATATATCTTCAACTGATACTAGTGAACTGATATCCTCATTCTCCCCTTTGTGTCTTTACTGATACAAATATTTCTAACTGATACAAAATTTAGTCTTAACTAATACTCAAATTCCTAAGCCACCTTCCCTCTAAATAACTTATACATCTAACTATATAACTAATACCCCTAAGTTCCAGTACATAGGCCATCCTTAACTGATACTCTATAGCAGGATCTACCTACAAGAAGCTCTACTCCTTCATCTCATGACTGAACATATAGTCATCTAATTGATATATGCCCTCCATAAAGGACTCATATATTAAATGGCCCATCTACTTCCTTTTATATGCTGATGCATAAGGGAATAGGGGTATCGATAAAAAAATTCAAGTATGGCTGATACTTTACATATCTTACATACAACTGATATACAATCATGATCGATTCATGTTTCCCCCAAATTTTCCTTCACTCTAAGGTGACCAATCTCCCAAACACATTTGATGATATAATAGGTACACCCCTCTATCTATCTACCTACGATAACACCCACATATTCTAATGCTAGATAAATATGCTATTATAACAACTGATATTTGTACACTACTCCACAACTTGGAAACAGCTTTCCTACTGTCCCATGCTCACCTATTTTAATCTCAGGTTTCTACTTATATGCAGCAAATGCTACTGCCTATATGGCCTAAAACTCCTCATGACCGAGCCTCTTCTTCTACTGTTATGCCCTGCTATCTAGTCCAAAAACATACCCACATATTAAATATGTAAGGATTAAACCCTATAGGATACTCAAGTACAAATTGATACCCCACACAATCTATGATACTCTAATGATATATCACAAACCAATCTATATGAACATCTATATATATAGAACATACCTATCCCTAATTGGATCTAGACATTACCTTAGCCCCATACAGGAAGGTTTGCCTTATCTGTATATGGGACAATATCTGTTGCATAACTAATGCTACTATTACTCAAATCTGCTGTGGTAAACAGCAAAGTATCACCAGCTGTAAGGAACCTGTGATATCCCTTCTACCTAGCTCTATTTATCTATTTATAACCCATCTATCTATCTATCTATTATCTATATAGCTAGTTGTTCTAAAGTAGCAATTTGCTACTGATACCTTTTGATTACAAAGTTCCCCCCTCTATAACTGATACCATATATCCTATATAACTGATACAACATTTGTACTATATAGGACAGATACAAATGGCCCTTCTATATGTTTTTCCCCCATCTCAAGCCTAACCCCCTTCTCTACAGGACTGATACCTACATGTCCTTATAACTGAGAAATTGGTTCTTCCTATAGGACTAATATATTACCCCTTCATGATATTCCCTTCACATAGCTGCTGTTGTCTTTCCTTCATTATGCAGCAATGCTGCTGTAAGCAGTGTAATGCCCCAGTCCCAAAATATGTAGGACTAGGAACGTAGACATGCCAGCCATATAATAAATATACGTAATCTGTAAAATATAGTAAAACCATGACCACTAATCTCATCCACAAAATAAAAATAAAACTTTTCTAGAATCCAACCGTATATTTTATTTTAAATAATTATATAAAAACTATTTTTACCAATATATATATATATATATATATATATATATATATATATATATATATATATATATATATATATATATATATATATAATTCAAGTATTATAAATAGTTTTCTAAACTTCGTATATATATTACTTATCCAAAATTCCTTCGATTATCCTCCAATTCCTGACTAATCCTATTATTCCTATTCCCTCGCTAATTACATACATCCTCCTGTCAACCCTAACTAATCTGACCGTCCTGGACCCAGTGGAACAGTCCATGCCATTATCGGAGGTCATCTTCCGTAGTTGTAACACCAAGGACAAACTCCGTGCTACCTTGACCATCGTAGCACACCGGGCATCCCACCAGGCAAGATGCCTTACCATTTGCTGTCTATTTACTTTAGCTCATATTTCATGCATTTATTTATTATTGTTTTTCTACAAATTAAACTGTGCTACATTGTCATAGTTAGATACATTAAACTGTGTAGTTCTATTTCCTATTATTTATTATTAAACTTAGATTTAAGGGACCACCCTTTTGTTGTGTTGCATTCACAGGCCTTGACACATTTGTACCACGAAGTCGCGAGTCGCATATAGAACTCAGACATGCGTAGCTGGCTGCCACCGGTACGTATAAGCCGTGAGATAGGGTTAACCACTAATAGTATTGCATGATAGTTTGACTTAGCGGTTATAGAGATTATGTGTTGTGAAGACAACATATAGGGATAGGGTGGGGAGGACATTTCTTTAGCGTGTGGGCTACTATGCACTTTACCTTTGTGGTCGTACGCTCCGCCAAAGATGCGGGTTGATGACCATTCATTTTACTGGCGGCCACTGACGTTCTGCAAAATGTCATACTCTTACATCATTACTGGGCCCCTAGTGCCCCAAGTGGGGACTATACCGATCCTATTTTAGCCAGAGAGCCCATGCGTTAGAGGTTTGTTCTTAAACTGCATTCACTTAGAACGGTTAGGCTACCATATCCATAAGGTATAGGTACTTTTGGTTTGGATACTTATACCTGATTGCAGCTTGGAACAGTAACTTGTCACGGATTAGTTTGCCATACTTTATTCTTGTTTGGTTGTAGGTGTGGTTCACTGCTTCGATGAGAAGGTACTGAACCTTGTTGTGGTCCGAATACCATATTGGATTATGGCATGGAAAGATACTTCATCGCGGATTAGAGTGCCATCTCATGTCCTTCTTTGGTTGGGGGGATGGTGCACTAATTCGAGGGTGGAGTATTGGACCATGTTATAATCCGATTTGACTTATTATTGAGCAGTTTATATTCAGTTTTATGGCATAATATTATGTATCTTGTTACGTCCCTCTGAGTACCTGGTGATCTCACCAGGTGTGTGTTCTTGTCTTTTCGCAGGTATTCTACCTGAGGTCGTGATCTTCTCTATTCCTTCGAAGATGACGTGTCTTGGATCGTTCTTTGCTGCTCTTGACAATTTATTTCATTTGCCATGTATTAATTTTCTTTTAATTAGTTGGTAGTGGATTTGTCTCTGCCCAACTACATGTGGATGAGATTAGTGGCCATGGTTTTACTATATTTTACAGCTTACATATATTTATTATACGACTGGCATGTCTACGTTCCTAGTCCTACGTATTTTGGGACTAGGGCGTTACAATTTTTTGTGGTGGCCCATATAGGTCTATGATAAATTATTTGGTTACTTCACCGTATCAAGCAAGCCTGCGTAAATGATTAGAGTTTAGGATCTCATCCACATAGTTGTCCTCCTTTCTCGATTCCATTTTTTGAACTCTCGCTTGACTCTTTGATTTGCATCTTGCTTAATCCCCTCTACCGTAAATTCTTATCATTCTTTTGTGCTTGATAGTGGTTAGGAAGGTGAATCACACTAGGTAGACAAGTTCTAATTGTCCCATCACACTACTAGTTTAACTCTTATAAGTTGGAAAGAATGCCTCACCATCTAGTATTTCCTTTGTTATTTGACCCATTAAGGTAGTATAATTGAAGGACACCAATAGGATATTCTAGAGATCCCTAACTCATCTAGTCGACCAAAGCCTTAGACAAGAAGACCGTAGGACGACTATATAGGCACAAACACCGGACAAGACTTAGATTCTTAAGGAACTTAAACTATTTAGATTTTTCTTACATCATTATCTCGCGTACTTATATTTTTAGACTAGCTTGACTAATGTCGCTATTATAACCTAGTTTTGCAAGCTTACTTCTTTATCCAGCATGATCAAATACATATTTTATTGGAGGCCTCCACAAACTTATTGTCTAATCAGAACCGGTGTATTATGGTCTGATCAACCTAACGCACTTGGTTCACTCTTCTTATGATTACTCTACACGGATTCAGAAATAGTTAACAAATATACTTGCCACTTAGGATCTCATCCGCGTTCATCGTGACAACCCTCGTTTTGAATTATTTAGTCGCCTTTGAACCACGTTTTCGTATTCGACCTTACCTTCCTTGAGCTCCTAATTGTTTTCATCTTTCACCTATTTTTGGAAGACAAACGCTCGTACTTGATATACCCTTTAGCAGCCCTAACACCAATAGCCCGGAATATTGTATATACAAGTATAGCTAGACCACGACCAAGCCATGTGACTACAACCTCGTCTCGATTTACTTGCCCTTTCCTTCGACTCTTAATATATTATCATGACCTTCTAATCGTCTGAACCTTAGAAATGATTATAATCGTACCATTAATCATACTCCCACCCTTTGCGACTACTATACAATCTTCTCTAAGAATCACCTACTCTTGATCTCTAATTAATTTACCTACATTTCTTAATCATAAATCTTTTATTTCTTGCGTTGACTGGCGGCCCTCATTCATTACCCAAACCATATTCGTGATTTTTTTAAAAGTTATCTAAGTCACGACTTACTAACACTATCCATTTCACCGTATGTCATTACTTCTACAATGTCTTGATCGTGTTTCTTTTTATCGAAAAATCCATCTACCTCTCAACCCTACCTACCCTAGTTATTTCTTAATTTCGAGGACGAAATTCTTGTAAGTTGGGTAGGATGTAACCCCCCTAAATTTTCACACGATTTTAAAAAAAATATTTATTTCGGTATTGATTTTATTTTTGGTATTTGTACGTCGAGTGCGAAAACGTAAATACGAAATCCTTATTATTTCTTATACAAAAAGTTTTATTATCATTTTTATTACAAATATAGAAAATAGTTATTTTATTTCAATATAGTATAATTTAATATTTATTTGCTTAAGGGATATAAATTTCGTCGCACTAGATTAGCCAAGTTTTTATTATTATATAAAAGCTATTCTTAAATTGTTATACCAATATAAATCCGATTTCGAAAATAATATTACGTAGATATTTTGTATTAGCTACATGCAAGATACTTGGGAATTTAATTCATGTATATTTTTCATTTTTGAAAACTAATAAAAATTATTTTTATTATTTGCAAAAAGATATTTCAAATATTATTGTGATTTTTGAAATTAATTATTATTATTATTTATTATAAAGATATTTTAAAATTCGTGAGTTATTGCTAAATCATTTACGGTAATTTAAATTAATATTTAATTATTGGTTTTTATATTTAAATGGTTTTAATTTATAGATAGAATTTATCTAGATTTAATTTAGATTTAGATCGGATCGAATTGGTTTTTAAATTTATTTAAATTAACATGTGATTATCACTAGAGAGTTTAAATTATAACTAGTCCATATCCTGCTGGGACTTTCAACTACTATATAAGGAGAAGCCCTTTGCTCTCTTCATAGAAAATTCCACAAAGTCTAAATTTCTTTCCACAAGAGTGTACGTGCATCGTGTCTGTATCTAATTCCTTCCCGTGTCACCCCGGGTGTCTTTCCAATATTTTATTCAATCTTTTACATATACAATTATATTCTTTTCACATGTCCTCCTCCCTGTCTAGCGCTTCGGCACCCGACCCCTGCCATCTCCAGCGACTCCACCACCGAGCCCCGCCTATGCTACCACTACGACCAACATCGTCTACTCCCTACACCCTTCCAGCCACCAGCTTTCGGTCGTTGTCACCTCGCCACTACTTACACCGGTCATCGCTCCCCTTCCTGGCCGCCACAACCTTACAGCAACACCCAACCAAACACACGTTGTCATCATCCCCCTCACCGCGACCCTGCACCACCGCGGTGCCACCACAACCCCCAATCTTCCACTCCTCACCACCGTCTCAACCATGTCCCAGCCAACCCAGCCATATACGCCCTGAACTCCACCTATACATTCACCACGACCACCACGATCACCCCTACACAGCCCCCAAATCTCGGCCGACCTTGCCGTGGCACCACCACCATCACACCCCAACTCGCCATGAACCCAAATCAAACTCGACCACCACCAGCACAACCCTTCGACAACCGTTCTCCTCCGCTCGCCCCGAGCGCAGTCCCCAACCCATTGCTGAACAACCACCACTCCTACCACCATGGGCATCACTGCCACCACCAGAAATTTGCTATCATCGCAGCACCACCACCAGCGGAAGAACCGCTATTACCGGCCAGCCCCTCTACCACAAGTGGCTCCCCCGACCCCCATAGACCCTGCCATCACACCAGACTTCCCACCGAATGTCGTACATACTCCGTCGCGGCCAAGAACTGCCCCCACATAATAAAACAAAAGCCCACACCACCACTTACCCGTCAAAGCCGCCGCGACCGTCCGCCACCCCTCTCCTCTCCCAAGCGCAGCCGACCCATCGCCCAGACCGTGGCCGAACAGTGCCGACAAGGTGCTGTTTGTGGCCGCCCTGCGCCTTGGTTGCTGCCAAGACCGCGCCGACGTCCAGACCACTGGCGTCGTTCTCTACCGGCTGGCCGATGTCGCCACGAGCGCGCGAAGCGCTCCCCCACCCCGGAAGACCTCTCTGGTAACGCTCAACCATTCTGTCTCTCCGACTCTCCGCCGACTCTCTCTCTCTCTCTCTCTCTCTCTCTCTCTGCTCCTCTCCCTCCTCCGTCCCGCTCTCAAACTCGCTGCTCTCTCTCATTCTTTTTCACCTTCACTCTCTTCCTCCCACCATACTTAAGTGGCTTTGGAGAAGGAGTAGAGTAATACCCCTCTCTCTCTCTCTCTGATTTTTAACCCACTCGATCATGAAGACATCAGCACTTATGCTGTCAGTGCATTTAATTGTTTTTGTGATTATATCTTCAGTATATTTTCTTTCTTCTACAGAGAACAACAGATGTGTTGTGTTATTAATTTTGTTATTATTATTATTATTATTATTATTATTAATGTTATTACAAGTTTCATTCACTAAATACATTAAGAGTGTTGTTAAGTAAACAGTGGGTATATTACTAATCTTATTATTCTTATTTTTTTATTATTATGATTATTTTTTATGTTAGTGTTAAAAACTATTATTTTCTAGTATTATTTTAGGAAATTTTATGAAAATATTATGCAGCAATGCTGCTGTAAGCAGCTTGATACAAGCTGCTGCTATGGGCTTGAGTATGCTACCAGTGGACACATTTCCTCCTCCTATAAGACTCTGCTGCCTTCCAAAGGAAGGCAACCAAGTTGTTATTGCCTAAGGCAGCAAATGTTGCTGCTAAATTGAGGAGAACAGCAAGTGATGCTGCTACTGCACTATTCTATAGTTCCCTCTCTAGTCATACACAAAGTCATATGGTGTTACACACACACCCGCATTATATCGAAATCAGTCCACTCCTCGCCCAATCTTTGTAAAATCACCTATTATCCTATAAATCACCAAATAATTATACAAATGATAATCTAAATTAATATAAAACTCCAAAACAATATCAAATCTGAGTTTAGAACAATTTGTGTCCTTTTGGTCATTTTGTCAAACACTTGGCTTGCATATCGGACACGTCCATGATACGCACTCCAACTGAATTCAAACTTAACTGAAAGTACACCCACATGTTCTAAATTACTAGCATGACCTAAATAACCTATTCACAAATCCTAGAAATCACATTCTCGAATTTTCACCAAAATGGATCAAAATACAAAGAAAAAAGTCTCCAAATGAGAGGAGGAAGAGACAAAACTCCTCTCCATGGCAACCATAATGATTGGGGGTCCCTAATTAATGCATCTACACTATTTACTATGAATTAAAAGGTTTTGAATGCATTTTACCTATTGGAAGATGGATTCCCAATGAAAAAACTCCAAGATCCAAAAGCCCTCAAGCTCCAATGCTCAAATCCCTCCAAGCTAGCTTCTAGAGCCTTATACTCTCCAAAAGAAAGAGAATAAGACCAATTTGGACTGATTTGGAGAGAATTTGAGTGTAGCGATAATTTTAGGGAAGAACCTTCCAAATTAGGGTTAGGGTTTTCAAAGAAAAAAGAAAGAAGAAGTTATTCTTCTTATAGGCTAGGGGGATTGTGTTGGATGTCCAAAATAGATAGATTTAGGGTTTTGAGCTAGTATCAAATGTCCATAGGGTCCCTCTATGTGTCATGACAAGTTTAGGGAATAAGTCTTTGCTCCTAATTAGGTGTTTGGTCAAACTTCCTAATTAATATTGCTAGTCTAGCTAGAGGCTAACTAAAGTTCAATTAGGCTAGTCCTAATCATTCAATTAGGTGGTCATATCAAGTAGGTTTAGGTCCTCTAGGATAACTAACCACTATTCTAACTAAAGTCTAACCACTAATCATATTTACTAAAATGCATATGCACCATATTAAATATCATAATAATTAATCCAAAAATATAATGACTAGTTTTGTAAAATAAATTTGTCATTTCAAAATATAATATGAATTCAATAATAAAAAGAAATAGGAAAAGTCAAAAATACCCCCTCTTTTGGAAAAGTGGTAGTTACAAGGACGCTGTCGTTGATTATCTATTATTATTAATATTATGTGTTGTAAATATTATTGTATGTCTAATTTTGAGGACTAAATTTTCTAAGATGGGTATGTTATAAGCCTCCTAAAATTTCTAGGATTTATCTTTATTTTTTTAAATTTATTTCTTTATAGATATTTTTCCACTATTATTTTTTATCATTAAATACTCGTTTTCTTAGCTTTGATTTTAGGAGCACAAGAAATGCCAATCTATAAAAACGTGCTTCATATATTTTGATCTAATAAGTTAATCTTCCTTTTGATATATCATATATCACTCAAACATGTTCTTTTGTGCTCTATTTTTATTGTACAACTTTTGGGTCAATTTAGGCCATTTTATCATCTACCGTAAATATGTTGTATCTTCCAATTTAATTTTGGGACTCAACTTCGATCCAACCCATTATATATGACTTTGACCTATTCTGAGCCCTAGTAGACACATGTTAATGGTGTACCACTCAATTGAATATTTATTTTCAAATGGCACACAAGACCCAAATATTAGACTTTTTGAACTCAATTCTATCCGATTAACTCCATCGACCCGAAACTAGTCCAACTAGTGTTCCTAGAGACTATTCTAGGGTACTCTAACCTATTAAACATAATTTTGATTGATTTTTGTGCACTAGTATGCATCCATATTAATTCAAATCTATTTTTAAACCAACCCAAAATCTACTTTCCCAATTTGGATTCTAATTTAAATTTATCGGGACATATCTTTGTGTATATTTTAAATAGGCCACCATATCTAAACCAACCTAATCCTAATCAACCCAACACTTTAAGTTATATATATTATATTTTCTCTCCCTAAAATCTGTTCGTACCCTTCCCCTCTCTCTAATTTCTGAGCCGTTCCCAAACAGAAATATCGCACCCCCTCTTTTTTGGCCGAATAGAAACTTCCTCTTTCCGAACCTCTCTACCACCATTCATCACTACCACGTTCACCCTAAGATCTTCCATTTCGACCATAGCATGCCACTAATCTCTAGGAACGAATTATAAAGTGCAATACTCTAGAGGAGGGATGAATAGAGTAGGCAGCATAATTTAGCTAATTAAAATGTTAGTAGCAAGATCACAGAATATATAACAAGTAAGTAAATGAGAAGCAGAGAGAAGAGAGCAAACGCAAACACAATGATGCATACTGGTTTCCCTCTTGTGAGGACTAGTCCAGTCGGAAGAACTCTAGCTTCCAATTGAATCCACTATAAAAAATCACCACAAGTTTTCATCCGAGCTTTGATCGGAAGAACTCGACCAATTTCAATTGTGAAGTGTCTTTCTTCAATCAAGCCTCTGATTACAATCATAAAGAAGCTTCTAGACCGTACCGCACTGGCAAATCGACTAGAGGATTGTAACTGGCTTGGAATTTGAAAATTAAAGCTTAGAATACTTTGGAAGAACGTATTAGGGCTTAGAGAGAAGAGATAAGAAAGTGAATGAGTGAGTTGAAATGATCGAAATCCTTCTCCATTTATAGTTTTTCTAAAGGCAGAACTCTGACAGAATTCGGACAGAATTTGGGCAGAACTCTATGAGAAAATTTTGGCAAGATCCGTAACTGCAGGAGGACCAAGTTCAAAATCCAACGTCCACTAACTGAACTCTGACCGAATTTGGGCCGAATTTTATTGGAGTTCTTTTAGGATTTTTGCAAATTGATTTTTAGGATTTTTGAAAAGATCAAGCAGTTAGGAAGTAGTTTGGGCTTTTGTAAGTGGGCTTATTTTAAAAATGAAAGGGTATTTTGAAAATATTTCTTGGGTAGCCTATTTGCCAGTACGATGTAGTTTACTTCGTATTCCTAGACTCAATAAATTTGAAAAATATATTGATAAATATAATGCCCATATCTCGTATTACGTATTTGGAATACGTGTACGTATTTTGACCCGTATTGCATGTCTCCCTGCTTGATTTATTTTGGCATTTCATTGATTGTTTTATCTTGGTTCAGTTCGGCCCGACTTGACTTGGTTCGGCTTGGTTTTGTATGGTTCGGTTTTGCTTGATTTTATGTGAACCAAACCACTCCCACCTACCACCACCTTCATTAAATACTCTATCACACATTTCTCTCTCCACATTAACTTTCTTCTTCCCCACCATTATATCTCCACCAACCTGAGAGAGTGGAGAGCTTAGGCAAGTGCATCTTGCTTCATGGAGGAAGTCCATTTTTATTATTCCATTGTCTTCCTCATGTGTTTCTAACCCACTTTAGTACTTAGTATTTTTTTTATTTCTATGGTTAAATTCTTGTAGATCTAGTTTTATGATATTTTTGGATTTTCTTGGGTTTGATCTGTTTAACCTTGTTATTTCCAAGTTTTGATGGTTCCATGTTGTAGAGAATCTCGTTCTGTCCCATTTTGACTTATGGATGTTCGGATTTGGACTCTGGATGATGGAATTATGGAGCTTGGAAGCATGGCTTCATGGTATTTTTCTTCTCGAAAATTGGAGAAGAAGAACTGTACTTGACCGCATGACTATTTCATGCGGCAAGCGTTTTTCCCAGCCGCATGGCCATTTAATTGATTATTTAAATTGCATGCATTAGCTGGCCACGTGTAAGTATTTATTTGCATGGGCCACTAGTTAATTGCCTGAGCCGCATGGCCTTAACAATTATTTTCGGCCGCATAAGCTATTAATAATTGCTTGGCCATTTTTGTTTGCTGACCATTTTGAGTTATGGCCGCATGGACCATCAACTTTGCATTAGCCTTGTACGTGCTTGCATTAGCTTAGCATTGTGCTTGCATTTGCATTAGTTTTGCATGCTTGTAAGTTATTGTAGCCACATGGATACTTACCTGGCCGCATAAGCTATGTTTAATGCATTAATTAATTTGCCTACACAAGTTGGCCGCATAGGCCATAAAATAAAGCTGGAGCTGCATAGGTATGCATGGTTGCTTGCATGCTTGCACGTAGAGTCCCTTTATTTTTGCATGCAATGGCATATTTAGCTTTAGCTTTAGTTGCATGCTTTTATGCTTTTAGCTTTAGCTTTTATGCCATTTATGTTATTTAATGCATGCATCAGCCATTAATTAATGGCATGCATTAGCCATTAGCATTTAATTGTAAGCTTTTATGCCATTAATATTATTTAATGCATGCAAAGTGCATGCTTGCTAAAAAGCTTTTTGCTGGCCAACTCTTTTAGCCGCATGGGAATCATTATTGGCCGCATGGCCCTTTATTTTATTGCCATGCATTTTGCAAGCAAGCAAATGCTTGCATGCATGGCTTGGACACATTATTGGCCGTATACACTTGATGAGCCGCATAGGTTATTTATTGGCCGCATGGCTTTTCCTTTTTATTATTATTATTTGTTGCATGCTCTTTTGCATACAAATTGCATGCATTACCAATTGCTTTAGCTAACTCTAGCCGCATACAGCCCATGCCATGTTGAGCCGCATATGGCCAACTGCTTGCATGACCAGTTAAATAATAATATTTTATGGTCGCATGATTGCTTGTATAAATATTTAATTTCTAGCCGCATGGCATATTTGCATTAATTGCGGATCCCACTATCTTTTGTCTTATTTGTCTTTGCAATTATTTAACTCTTGTACGGTGGCAACATTATTGGCCGCATGGCCTTAGTAATATATTTTGGCCGCATAGCCTTAGCTTCGATTGCATGGCATTTTTTCTGAGCCGCATGAGTCCACGTCCTTGCCCCTGCTAATATTTAATTACCACTTGTATGCTTGTGCCATTTATTTTAATATGTTCCCTGACACGATGGTGACCCGTTGTGGTGCACTTTTGACAATTGATATGACATGATAGTGGCCCGATGTGGCGCACTCTGGACAAATAAATTTGACATGATAAACTTGACATGATAAACTTGACATGATAATTCTTGATAGTGGCCCGCCGTGGTGCACTCTTGACATGATATATTTTTCGAAATGAAGTTGCGACGGCTAACCTGACATGACCAGTATGAATGGCCTGGACACCGTAGACGATTGTGCTTGTACAAATAAACCCGTCTTGTCTTGCATCATGTCTAGGACAGGAATCCCTGAGTACCACGGTCAGGGGTACCCACTGAAATCGACTAAGGTTAACAACTAGAATAATCCAGTAGTCATGAAGAGATTTCCCAGCAACTGGCAATCCCGTTATCTGAGCGCCCCACTTGGGATCTGTAGCCTGCCGTCGAGTAGGGCACATTTCCAGCACACTGTCATGTGTTGCACCCTTATTGTACTAATATTCGCCTAGATAACCTGGATGGTCTGCAGGGCTTGTGGCTGTTGGAATAATCTCGCTGCATCTTGCTAGTAACTAGGCATGTGATAACCCTAGCTAGTTAAAGTATCAAGCCGTACTCATTGTTTGGCCGTGAAATATTGGATGGAGTTCATCAGTCTAGTCTTGTCTTGATCCTGTACAAGATTTTTATATGTCCTGATTTCTTATATTCACCCTGCCGATAAATGGTGGGAGAAACCCAGTTCTGTTCAGACGAAGGTTACAACCCCGGTCCTTGTTTGGTTTACGGGTTGTAACCTGGTTATCTGAATAGTCCCATGGTTATCTCATCGTATATCACCTGTCATATTTTTCTTTAATTATTGTCTTTTATTATGTAATTATATTCTTGTGCTAATTTGCTGATTTTATTTCCTAAGTGAAGCCTCCTTTGTGGCACTTGCTCTTTCTGGGGTCTGACCCAGCTGGTTTTGTATGGCCAGATACCAGAGCAGCACTAGAGGATCCACCTGTCTTCCAGCCAGATGGTGACCACTAGATGGAATCCTGGCAACGAGTGGGTTTCTTTTTGTCCTCCCACTTTATTGTAAAAATTATTCTTTTGAGGCGTTTAGCCGGCGAGCATGTGTTAGCTCGTATTGCACCTTTACTTACTGTCTGTCTACGGGCTGTAACATGATTGACGAATCCTAGGGTTGATCATGTATGACTAAACTCTTGCTAGTCCTCACATTTTGTACGACTAGCTTCATGATCAGCTGAATATGTAATATTTGGGACGCCTTACTATTGTATATTTGGTGATCTTACATCTTGTAACTTTACTTACTTGCTTGTGATTGAGACCCTAGGCTTGTTATTGACCATAAGAGACTGATGGATTGTAGTTAAACCCTCATATATCTAGACAGCCGTGACAGTATAGTGGAGTGGATCCCATTTCATTATACGTAGCTGGCAATGTCTGCCCCCGCTCTCCAGTATTCTGGTTCTGGGGCGTGACATGTTTTAAGTGGTGGCCAATACAGGTCTTGTAAATCAAGATATGTGAGGGTATACCGAATAGATGTCTCAATCAGTACTCGCCCTTGATCTCTGTTCGTATTCTCTGATTCCTGAAATTCTTGTCCTGATCACATGCTTGTAATCGTTGATCTGTCTTAGTCCTTCCTTATTGTTCCCTATGTTGTCTTTTTCAGCGGTATTATTCCTGGTCCTACCGATCAGCAAGGCGGAGCGCCTCCCTTGGACCAGCAGCAACCAGAAGATCAGGCCCAGCACTCAGGAGCAGCCTCCCGAGTCATGCTTACCGGGGATCCCGAGCCACCAGTTCAGCCCGTCCAGCCTGTAGAGCCCGATGATGGCACTTTGGTGGGTCTCATCAGGACATTGTTAGCTTCCCAAGATCGGCAAGGAGATGCCTTGCACCAGGCAGTGGAAGATGCTCTGAACAGAGGCGATCGTCATGGGAACCGTGCATTGAACAGTTTCAAGCGCCTGAACCCTCTATTCTTCGATGGCAGTGAAGATGCTATCGCTGCTGACGCGTGGCTTCAGGACACAGAAGTGATTCTAGAAGCAGCCAGGACCCCAGAAGGCGAGAAGGTGGCCGTGGTATGCCTGCAGCTATTGGATCTTGCCCACAGCTGGTGGGCAGCACAGACCGTTGGATTAGCGGCACCCATTGCTTGGGCAGTATTCAGAGAGAGATTCCAGACCAAGTACTTCGATGTTGTGGCTCGGTACGATCTACAGACGAAGTTCACCAATCTGAAGCAGATGGGCAGGACGGTCGATGGGTATACGACCGAGTTCTCCAGGCTTAGTCGGTTTGCTCCCACCTTGGTAGCGATCGAGTTTGACAGAGCTCAGCGGTTCCAGTAAGGGCTTCATCTCGAGATCTTATTGGCAGTAGAGCAGTTTGAGCATCAGACTTTTGATGCGGTACTGAGGGCAGCCAAGAGGCACGAGTATACCTCCCACAGGATCGTGGACAGGACCGGAGGTCGAAAACGATCTCACGGCCAGATGACCCAGTCGACAGCACCAGCTCCGGCAGTCAGGGCTTTGACAATTGGAACTCCGAGGCAGGCGGCCTCAGTGACGTCGGTCACGTCCCCTCAGCAACAGAAGCAGAAGCAGTCTTCCGCAATGGGCTGCACTCATTGTGGGAAGCCAGGAAACGTTATTTTGGAGTGTCGCAGAGCACAGGGATTGTGTTTGGCTTATGGAGCACCGGACCACAAGATAGGGTCCTGTCCGAATAGAGCTGGTTCCTCCTCATCGGCCCAGACTAGTCCCTCGGTAAGGGGACCAGCACCAGCACCAGTGCAGCAGCAACAGCAGTACCAGCCTCCGAGGCCATTGCCGCCTCAGGCACAAGTCTTCCAGCAACAGAGACCCCAGCAGTATGCCCTGGTCCAAGCTCAGATTCAGAACCGGCAGAGAGGTTTCTAGCAGGATATCTTTCCTCTTTCTCGTGCCTTCGATTTTTTTGCTTACATACATGATTGCATGATTGATTGCTTAGTATAGCTTGCCTGATATTAGTATAGTCCTTGCATCTCTAGCCACTTGATTAAATTTCGAGGACGAAATTCTTTTAAGGTGGGTAGAGTTGTAATGCCCATATCTCGTATTACGTATTTGGAATACGTGTACGTATTTTGACCCGTATTGCATGTCTTCCTGCTTGATTTATTTTGGCATTTTATTGATTGTTTTATCTTGGTTCAGTTCGGCCCGACTTGACTTAGTTCGGCTTGGTTTTGCATGGTTCGGTTTTACTTGATTTTATGTGAACCAAACCACTCCCACCTACCTTCATTAAATATCCCACCACACATTTCTCTCTCCACATTAACTTTCTTTTTTCCCACCATTATTTCTCCACCAACCTGAGAGAGTGGAGAGCTTAGGCAAGTGCATCTTGCTTCATAGAGGAAGCCTATTTTTATTGTTCCATTGTCTTCCTCATGTGTTTCTAACCCACTTTAGTACTTAGTATTTTTATTTCCATGGTTAAATTCTTGTAGACCTAGTTTTGTGGTATTTTTGGATTTTCTTGGGTTTGATCTGTTTAACCTTGTTATTTCCAAGTTTTGATGGTTCCATGTTGTAGAGAATCTTGTTCTGCCCCATTTTGACCTATGGAAGTTCAGATTTGGACTCTGGATGATGGAATTATGGAGCTTGGAAGCATGGCTTCATGGTATTTTTCTTCTCGGAAATTGGAGGAGAAGAACAGTACTTGACCGCATGACTATTTCATACGGCAAGCGTTTTTTCCAGCCGCATGGCCAATTAATTGATTATTTAAATTGCATGCATTAGCTAGCCACGTGCTAGTGTCTATTTGCATAGGCCACTAGTTAATTGCCTGAGCCGTATGGCCTTAACAATTATTTTTGGCTGCATAAGCTATTAATAATTGCTTGGCCATTTTTGTTTGCTGACCATTTTGAGTTATGGCCGCATGGACCATCAACTTTGCATTAGCCTTGCATGTGCTTGCATTGCATGGTCTATGCATTAGCTTAGCATTGTGCTTGCATTTGCATTAGTTTTGCATGCTTGTAAGTTATTGTAGCCGCATGGATACTTACCTGGCCGCATAAGCTATGTTTAATGCATTAATTAATTTGCCTACACAAGTTGGCCGCATAGGCCATAAAATAAAGCTGGAGCTGCATAGGTATGCATGGTTGCTTGCATGCTTGCACGTAGAGTCCCTTTATTTTTGCATGCAATGGCATATTTAGCTTTAGCTTTAGCTTTAGTTGCATGCTTTTATGCTTTTAGCTTTAGCTTTTATGCCATTTATGTTATTTAATGCATGCATCAGCCATTAATTAATGGCATGCATTAGCCATTAGCATTTAATTGCAAGCTTTTATGCCATTAATATTATTTAATGCATGCAAAGTGCATGCTTGCTAAAAAGCTTTTTGCTGGCCAACTCTTTTAGCCGCATGGGAATCATTATTGGCCGCATGGCCCTTTATTTTATTGCCATGCATTTTGCAAGCAAGCAAATGCTTGCATGCATGGCCTGGACACATTATTGGCCGCATACACTTGATGAGCCGCATGGGTTATTTATTGGCCGCATGGCTTTTCCTTTTTATTATTATTATTTATAGCATGCTCTTTTTGCATGCAAATTGCATGCATTGCCAATTGCTTTAGCTAACTCTAGCCGCATACTGCCCATGCCATGTTGAGCCGCATATGGCCAACTGCTTGCATGACCAGTTAAATAATAGTATTTTATGGCCGCATGATTGCTTGTATGAATATTTAATTTCTAGCCGCGTGGCATATTTGCATTAATTGCGGATCCCACTATCTTTTGTCTTATTTGTCTTTGCAATTATTTAACTCTTGTACGGTGGCAACATTATTGGCCGCATGGCCTTAGTAATATATTTTGGCCGCATGGCCTTAGCTTTGATTGCATGGCCTTTTTTCTGAGCCGCATGAGTCCACGTCCTTGCCCCTGCTAATATTTAATTACCCCTTGTATGCTTGTGCCATTTATTTTAATATGTTCCCTGACACGATGGTGACCCGTTGTGGTGCACTTTTGACAATTGACATGACATGATAGTGGCCCGATGTGGCACACTCCTGACAAATAAATTTGACATGATAAACTTGACATGATAAACTTGACATGATAATTCTTGATAGTGGCTTGCCGTGGTGTACTCTTGACATGATAAACCTGACATGATATATTTTTCGAAATGCTGTTACGACGGCTAATCTGACATGACCAGTATGAATGGCCTGGACACCGTGGACGATTGTGCTTGTACAAATGAACCCGTCTTGTCTTGCATCATGTCTAGGACAGGGATCCCTGAGTACCACGGTCAGGGGTACCCACTGAAATCGACTAAGGTTAACAACTAGAATAATCCAGTAGTCATGAAGAGATTTCCCAACTACAGGCAATCCCATTATCTGGATGCCCTACTTGGGATCTGTAGCCTGCCATCGAGTAGGGCACATTTCCAGCACACTGCTATGTGTTGCACCCTTATTGTACTAATATTCGCCTAGATAACCTGGATGGTCTGCAGGGCTTATGGCTGTTGGAATAATCTCGCTGCATCTTGCTAGTAACTAGGCCTGTGATAACCCTAGCTAGTTAAAGTATCAAGCCGTACTCATTGTTTGGCCATAAAATATTGGATGGAGTTCATCAGTCTAGTCTTGTCTTGATCCTGTACAAGATTGTTACATGTCCTGATTTCTTATATTCACCCTGCCGATAAATGGTGGGAGAAACCCAGTTCTGTTCAGACGAAGGGTTACAACCCCGGTCCTTGTTTGGTTTACGGGTTGTAACCAGGTTATCTGAATAGTCCCATGGTTATCTCATCGTATATCACCTGTCATATTTTTTTTCTTAGTTATTGTCTTTTATTATATAATTATATTCTTGTGCTAATTTGCTGGTTTTAGTTCCTAAGTGAAGCCTCATTTGTGGCACTTGCTCTTTCTGGGGTCTGATCCAGCTGGTTTTGTATGGCCAGATACCAGAGCAGCACCAGAGGATCCACCTGTCTTCCAGCCAGATGGTGACCACTAGACGGAATCCTGGCAACGAGTGGGTTTCTTTTTGTCCTCCCACTTTATTGTAAAAATTATTCTTTTGAGGCGTTTAGCCGGCGAACATGTGTTAGCTCGTATTGTACCTTTACTTACTGTCTGCCTACGGGCTGTAACATGATTGACGAATCCTAGGATTGATCATGTATGACTAAACTCTTGCTAGTCCTCACATTGTGTACGACTAGCTTCATGATCAGCTGAATATGTAATATTTGGGATGCCTTACTATTGTATATTTGGTGATCTTACATCTTGTAACTTTACTTACTTGCTTGTTGTTGAGACACTAGGCTTGTTATTGACCATAAGAGACTGATGGATTGTAGTTAAACTCTCATATATCTAGACAGCCGTGACCGTATAGTGGAGTGGATCCCATTTCATTATACGTAGCTGGCTATGTCTGCCCCCGCTCTCCAGTATTCTGGTTCTAGGGCGTGATAATAAAATAGGAAAACCAATAGCCCTTTGATGAAGCCTTTCTTCTGGTGTTTGAGTAGACTTGAAGACGCATTTTTCCTTGACGACGGTCGTCCAGAGATAAACAGATCTGGAAATCTGACCGGACAGCAGAACCCCCGATGCGAGGCCCCGGATAGGTCGTTGGACGGTTCAAAGAAATATCCTTGTATAACGCCGTCTTTGGTCCATTAATAATTCTTCATTGCATATGGCCTGGTTTGACAAAGCTTGATTATGCTTACTGCATGTCTACAAATACATGTTAGACAAACAAAGCAATACGATACAAGCATAGCAATATGATATAGAACATTAGGACAATGCTAACATTAGTACAATGCTAAGTTTAAGTAGCAACATGATAGTGGTTACATGAATATTAGTGATGTCATTATGGTAAACTTAATTGATTAACCATATTCAAAAACATGATATAATCATTGGTCTAACATAATCATCCACGACATCTTTTTGGGGGACAGAACAACTCAAAATCTGAACCCCATCTCAAACGAACCTATTTTAGTCACACAACAGGTTTGTTTTCTTTCCCGACGTGTTTCATCGACTTTTTAATGATTCATTTGTCATGAAATCAACTCTGACACGTAGCCCTACATGGTTCCTAATTCCCTACAAATTTTAGGCCACGGATTGTTTCTGTTTGGTCGGGATAAGCGTTCTACGAAAACATGTCCAGGCTGAAGCAATATTCTAGTGCGACAGTTTTTATCTATTTGGATCGCTTCATGACACCAAGAAAAATACTTTGTAATG
This sequence comes from Iris pallida, assembly GCA_029216955.1. Lineage (NCBI taxonomy): Eukaryota > Viridiplantae > Streptophyta > Magnoliopsida > Asparagales > Iridaceae > Iris > Iris pallida. The sequence goes on along the minus strand of JANAVB010039020.1, from coordinate 1,323,147 downwards.
ATCCTAGCATGTCCCTCTACATCCCCAATCAATTATATTTTCATATCATTGGAGTTTTTATATATATTTGCTTCCATCTCCATAGGACAAGTAATTGAGCATTGAAATTTCATTGAACCTCATATTGCTTTAAATTCAAAACCTTATAATAAATGTCAATGATGCCAAACTTCTCCTTGATATAAAATAATGTTTTTATAATATTTATTGACTTATTCTAGAATTTAAAAATATTAATTTTATATTTACTTTGATTTCAATTTAATCGACAAGTTGGCCTTATTATGTCGATAAGTTGATATACTTATTAGATGCATATTTTATTTATAAATATTATAATTAAATAATGTTAATAAATATTTAAGTAAATTATTCTAGAATTATTAAGTATTATTTTTAGTTTATAAAAATATTATTTTTATTTAGTAGCATGATAATGTATATATTAGGCATGATTATAAAGATAGCAAGAATATGTATATAATTTCCAAAAATATATATTTATTTATTTCAGAATCTAAATCGATTATTTTCATATTATAAAATATTATATTTATGTTGTTTCAATGCAAAAAGTCCAAAGGACGAAAACTTTTGTATAAATGAAAAGAAAAGAGTACAACATGAATCTTTAATTAGGAATTACGAATAAAATAAATTTGAGGATTGTGGCGATGGAAATTAAATCTACTTTAACTTCTTTACTCCGTTGACGATCCGATGCGAAGGTTGATGGAGCTTGTTCACTTTGACAGTAAAGGAAATTTATCACTGAAACTCTCTCTAGAATTAAGTTCTTTGTAAGCATACGTAGCCTCTCCGTCCGTATGTGTCTTGCTCTGTGCGTGTCTCTCTCTGCGTGTGTCGGGCGAGGAAGACACTGTCTTCTATTTATAGCATTTTTTTACTGGAACAACTATATACTCATAGTCATAAACTATAATGTTTCGTACCTCAGAGGCGCATGGAAATAGATAAGCGCATAAACATCTTGGGTTAGTGGAGAGTGAACGTGTTCGAGAATCACGTATAACTCACTACATGGCTTTGAGACGTGCTGCACGGAATACTGCTATGTCAGCATACGATCTTTTCACTATGGTTTAGCTACGCGTCAAAATAACTTTAGACACGTAGTACTTGACTTCTTATTGCAAGTAACTTTACAATATCTTAGAAGTAGCCGTATAAAACTGCTCTTGTATAGCTGTAGGTGTAACAATGAAAATGATATAAGCACTGACACCATCCTCTGAATCTGTGTACTGTACACTGCCCAAGGTTCATCATTTTTTCCTATGAGACAAGATAAGTCATGCGTCAAAATAGACTATACATTTTTCTGATCCCTCTTAAACTATGCGTCTTCTTGACTAGTATTTTCAGTCTTCAAAACTCATAGGCTTCAGGAACTGCTTCAATCTTGAAACTTCAGATTTCAGGCGCATAAAGTCTATGCGCCCCTCTTTTGTATTTTCATGCTTGTAAAAGACCCCTTTCAAAGTTTTTAGAACTTGAACAAGTTTTAAAATACTTTGAACAAGAAGCATGAGAAGGAACTTTGTTGCATAAAGCTTAGACACATAAGATCACTTGCCTTGTTGTCGTTGCTTTGACTTTATCCCTTGAAATCTGAACTGTCTTCAAAATTTGTGGCGACCATTTCTCACAATCACTTGGATCGAGGCTAAGTCAACTATTATCATCAATTTTAGGAACATAAATCACGTAACAGTTAATAATGGTTTGATCCCTTCACCAAGAATCATGACGTATAACACTTTGCCCCATGGTGAGTTTCCATTCCTATAAATAGGAAATGTCTTGGCAGAACTTTGTCATCACCACTTTTCATCATACATTTGCAAGTTCGAGTTCCAGCAGACTCATGCAAACTTGCGAGAGGATTAAGTATCCTTTTACCCAGAGCGTTGCTCTTTGGTTATGTTAGAAGTCGTAAAAAAGATCGATTTTCAGAAGGTAACATTTCTTGAAGTGTTCTTCATTTTTTAACCTTTAATTTTCCACCAGTCACTTCTTTCACACATAATTCATATTAAAAGACTTTACTCTAATCATGTCCGAAAACATCAAAAATTGTAGTAGCAAAACTTCAATAAGACATGCACTGTCATTGAGAAATTCCATTATAAACATAGATGGAGTTGCCACCTAGCTTCATCAAAAAATGTAATGATGGAAAATACTATTGTCATACAACTCATAGACGCATGAGGCTGTCATGTTTGTCTATGCGCCTTTTGCTGCTATGTGGAAAAAGATTTAAAACTGCATGATTTCTTTAGGGAAACAACAGATTTTATGCGCCTAATTCTTTTGAAATTGTCATGCTTTTTAGGATACTGCTTGGATGACTGAAGCTCAGATGGAGCTTGGATGGACATCATAACATATCTTATTCAACATGATCCAGTACATTATGCAGAGGACTTTCGCTATCCTCAGACCCAGCTAGCTGTCTACACCCATCTGACGAGGCTAGCAACGAGCTAGTTTCACTATCATGGCATCCGTGATGGATTAGGTTTGAGTCCAAATCAAAACAGTATCGGTGATAGATAACGTTGACAGTTGGCAGGAATATTGGGAGAACGGAAAAGATCCTGAATGTCTACCCAATTCTGTATCCCCCCGCCATGGCAAACTACCTGATACTGTAGAGGGTGACCCACAATTGCATATGAAAAGTGGGGTCTAGGGTTAAGCACCTTCCGAGGGGCCTAATTAGTGCTGTATTTCTACCGCCAACCTTATGAAATTGTGGGAATATTGGCACCAGACTTATATGTCACAGTCTCACTTCTCTGCAGTTGTCTCTTTTTAGTGCACTATTTTTTATATATTACGATTTGCATTGAGAGACAAACTGATGGAGAAGATCCAGAATGTAACAGATCTCCATCAGCCATCACCATGACTTATAGATAAAAATTTAGAATGTAATAGATCTCCATTATATCTAATCATGATTTTTGAAATAATTTTTTTGTCTTATCTTCAATGTTCTCTTATTTGCTTTTGATTTTCTGCTTGTACGAGTTCTGGCTTGTCTTTTGAAGAATCACTGTCTCCAAAAGATCGCATAACTGCGTGAAGTAGAAAACCGTCACATAATTACAAACGAACTCTGTCATATAAGACTTAGAAATATTTGGAGATGTATAAAATCTGCCAACAAGATGACTCATGAGCTCCACTGTCAACTTGACGCATGAAACATTCGAACTGGCTGAGACACATAAAATTGCTACTCTGACTGAGATGCAAAAAATTGCAAGCCTGACCGAGATGCATAAGATTGCCTCTCTGATTGAGACAACTGTCAATCTTTTAAAATCCTCTGCAAATTTTATGCTATTAATATACTATCATTTGTCACGTGAATCGAGGAGTTTGGTTGATTCATCTGAATGACCCGGGATCCCAAGAGACATATAGTCCTATTGCGGCTAGTTAATAACAGTTTATGTAAAACCCCTAAATTTTTACTATTTTTTTAAATAAATTTGATACTGATTTTTTTATTTTTGTATATTGTACATCGCGTAGTTGCATTGTACGTCGCGCGTAAAATTTTGTTTTTCGTAATTGCTCTACGAGTACGACTATGTGCGAGCGTACATATTTTTGAAAAATATTTTTTCTATTTTTATAGTTTCAAAATAATATAGATAATAATTATTTTTAGCTATCGTACCTAAATTTTCAAGTTCATGATTTTAATTATGAAAAGCCTTTCATTTATATAGATATAATAATAAATAATTTTCCTATAAAATGGTATATTAGAAAAGTATATTTATGTAAATATTATTAGGACATACATATATATTTCGTATTATTTATTAGTTTATTTTTAAATAATAATATAATTTTCAAAATTATTATTATTAGTATTTTTGGAAAATATATTTTGAAATTATTGTGGCGATTGAAATCTTGATTTGATTTTATGGATTTATTTAAATAATTAAATTAATATCTATATTTGAAATTTGATTGATTTTAAAATAAATGATGGAATTTAATCAGATTTAAATTGATTTAGATTTGGATTGAAATTTATTGAATTTAATTTAAAATAAATAGAGGAATTATCTAAAGGGATTTGCAACTATCATAATCCTTATCTAAATAGTAGCTTCCACCTCCTATATAAGGAGAGGCTCATTATTCTCTATTCCATTAATTTTCTCTACCTACAAATATGTTTGTGCATCGTGTCCGTGCATATCAAGCCATATCTATTCACTTCTTCTATTTTTCATCCAAATTGATAAATGTTCTCATTAAAGAAATTCTTTTTTCCCTTCCATCTATTTTCTCTTATCACAAATTCTTACTATCCTTTTACCGATCAACCAAGTCCGTCTATCCTAGTAGTCCTTAAATTTCGAGTACGAAAATTTTCAAAGGTGGGTAGATTTGTAACTCATCTTCCCAAAATTATTATTTTTTAATTATATCTATATATTTTAATTTCGTGTTTAAAAGTAATTTTCGTAGAAATTTTGTAAAAGATATTTTGTGATTACTTTTGTGACCAAAAACTAGTTTTAAATTAATGGTTTGAAATAATGTTTCTAAAAAAAAATGTTTTCGAATTTTTATTTGAAATATAAAATATGTTTTTATTATTTTTGGTCTTCTATAAATTGGTTTTTAAAAAAAATTGAGCGATAAAAGATTTTTTTTGTCTATTTATTTTTAAATAACGATTTGGATTTATAAAAGTAAGTTTTATAATATTTAATGACATCGAGTATTATTTTGATATGTTAATCAGTTATTTGATTATATTTGAATTTATTTAAATTATCTTGATGGTTATCAACTATACTTTAAATTATGTTGATAATTTAAATATTGTTTAAAATACTTACGATGACTAATTGGAGCACTACGATTTGTCTAATCTAGATTTGAAATATTATTTGATTAAATAATTTATTTATTATTTGATTTAAATTATTTTGATAAATATTAGATATTATTTTAAAGTTATTATGTTGAGTTTGATTTAGATTTGGATTCATATGATTTGAATCATTTGATAATATAGAATAATACTTAAAGTTATTATGGTGATCATTTAAAGGATTGCAATCAAATTGATTTATTTTTTAAATAATTTATTTGATTTAAATTTATGGGAAGATTTATCCATTAGAAATTCTTATCCTATTGGAATCATATCTAGCATTAATTAGATCATTTTTTTATTTAAATCAAATCCTATCTAATTTGGGAGATAAATCTGAAATAAATACCTATATAAATCTAATACATCCCCCTTCTATCAGCCCGAAATTATTTTTAGTCCAATAGAAACTCTAAAATTCGTCATTAGAATTCAGCCCCGCTTTTTAGCAGCAACAGCAACTTGGAACGACGATATCTCCTAGATCCGAACTCCGTTTTGCCTCCAATTTTTTTTAAAAGAAGCGTATCGAGGTAAGGTTTCCAAAAACATATTTTAATAGACAAAATTCGTTCTGTAGATTTCTACAAAACTGTTTGAGTATCTAGTATCACAAAAATAAACGTATTTCAGTATTTTTGCAATTTCGGGAGATTCCGGAAACGAAAATGCGATCCGTTTAGTTTTTCGGAAAGCTAATACGAAAATCTATACCATATCCTAACTTTAGAATTTATTAAATAAATGTAATAGGTGCAGTATTAATTATAACTAGATAATAGACTATTTTTAGCATCTGAAGTTGTTCCTGCACCTTTCTCTTTGTGCGCTGTTGTTGATTCGTCGCTAGGACATCATCTTACCTCACTCGGACATCAGGCAAGACACCTTGCCTTTACTGTTTAATTTTTTTGCTCAATATCATGCATGTTTTATTTCTTGTTCTTTCAAAACCATATGTAGTTGCAAATTATTATACTTTAGTTTTCTTTATGCACTTGGCCTAGAGTTAAGGGACCACCTTTGTTTGTGCCGCATTCATTGACTCGACACATGTGTGCCACGATGTCACGTGTCTCATATAGATTCGGACTTGCGTACCGACCGTACATCGGTGCGTACATGACGAGCGTTAGGATATAACTGCTAATATAGTTGTCTAGAAGACTTAGCGGTTATTAGAAATATCGTGGTGTGGATTCAGCACGAGTAGTGCATGGGGAGGGTGAAGACAGTTATTAGGCGCAGGGGCTTTCACACATTTACTTTTCTCTAGCTGCCATTTGTGACTCAGCCGAGAGCTAGTGTGCCGTGCACTTATTTACTTTTCTCTAGATGCCACTAGTGCCTCGGTTGAAACACAAATGTGCCGCACATTTACTTTCCTCTAGCTGCCGTTAGTGACTCACCCAAGAGCTAGTGGCCGTGCATTTATTTTTCTCTAGATGCCCCTTAGCTCTCACTCGAGTGCTAATGGGCCGTGTATTTACTTTTCTCTAGACGCCACTAGTGCCTTGGTTGAAACGCTAACGCGCCGTGTTTCTAGTCTCGAGAGCCCTTGTGTGGAACGTTGTCTTCAAAGTATATTTTCACATAGAATGCTTAAGGACCTTTATTTGTTTAGTCATATATATACTTTTATGTTGAGCTTCTATTATTCAGTTATTGGCATGATATTATGTGTCTTGTTACGTCCCTCTGAGGACCTGGTTATCTCTCCAGGTGTGTGCTTCTGTGATTTTGCAGGTGTTCTAGTCAAGGCCGTGATCTTCTTCATTCTTTTGAAGACGATTGTGCTTGGTTCGTCTCGTTATTTTATCGATCACTCCTTGTACATTTTATTTGAGATAGTTGGTAGTGGACTTTGTCTCCGCCCAACGATTGTATACATGACAAATTCAAAGTTGCTTTTATATCAATTATTTATCTAGTGGATGAGATTTAGTTATTATGGTCCTACTGCATTTTACATCTTATGTATACATACAAGGTTTCTATATATTGGAGTGTACTTCGTATGTATACAGCTGGCATGTCGATGTACCCAGTCCTACGTATTTTGGGACTGGAGCGTTACAGTTTATAAATATAGTTAAAGAAAAAAAACTTTATTTTCTCAAAATTTAATGTCTTTCCACGAGAACTTCTTCTTTCTCCATTCTACCTAAAACTTTAGAGCAATGCCCCCCAAAGCTTCATCTAAGCCACCATCATCAAGCAGAAGTAAGGGGAAGTCGGTCGATGAATCAACTTAGACTGTCCTCGTCAGAGTTCAGCCGCTGATAGAGAATGAAGCCCTACTTTCGTTTGTTGGGGGCAAAACCCTTACGCTCTTTTTTTCCTTTTGTTGTTTGCAAATAGATCCATAAGGATATGTGCCTATAAGTCTTGATGCATGAGTGTGGAAACTCCATTCTAAAATGTGCAGACTAAACTCTCCATTATGCACATAATTGATGCTATGAAGCTTCAATAAAAAAATGTACATTTTTATTATGCGCTTCTGTCAACAGTTGCTTTAGTGTATCTAATCTGTACTCATGCACTCCTTTTATTATGCGTCATATAAATTCCAGACTTGATGACAATACCAAATACGCACATAAACGTCTGTGCGAGTATTTCTGTCATTAATGACCCAGATGTAAAATTTGACTAAGTTATTTAGTTATTTCCACTTTGCAGTATACTTTCCAGTCATCCCTCTTGGGGAGTCTCTTCTACATGCACCAGAAGGATTGTTAAGCACAAACTACTCAGAAGTAGTATCTTTTATGGTGACTCAGATCAACAAAGATCAGCCTTCTCTAAGGTAGAAATTAATTATTGATAAAACTCGAAGCTTCTTACAGCAGATGTTGAACAACAGGGACTTCATTCAGAACAATGAGCAGTTTCTAAGACCAGCCTTCTTGTCCGGTGATGCTCTAATTTTAATTCACGTCGATAGTTCTGAAACTAAGAAGGATAAAACTCCTTGGATAATGATTTCTGAAAATAGTCAAATATTTATATCTGCTGTAGAACGTCATCTGCCTCTGGCTACTTATGTGCCAGTTGTTTTCCCGAGAAAAAAATAGCGTATTCAATTACGCTCTCACAAGCTGAACTCCATCCTGAAAGCATAGTTCACAAATGTAATGACTCAGGAAAGGACTTCTTCGAATGTCATAAAGGATCTGTGTCTTACACCCACTTAGGGTTGTTGCTTGGAGGCCTTAAAGGTGATATAGGACCTGATATCCTGGTTTTCGTTATTGACACCTTTGTCAACAAAGTACTTGCCAAGAACAAATCCTACCCTACTGGCACTTTGAGGTTGCTCAACTGGACTCTCGACACCAAGTCTTGGAGTGACCGATTGGAGTAAATTTTACAAAAATATGAAAATACCTTGAAGGAATGTGGTCTTTTATTATGCCATCAGAGCTACTTGTTATTGTTTGAAGATGAATGGCCATTTGTTCGTTGCCCTTACAGAAATGTACAATTAGAACACCGGTATATTCTTCACACCTACTTGTTATGGTCTCGAAACTTTCTTAGGGTACTAAACCCTATGAGGAATACACTCCAACGAACGATGAGCTTATTGCTATGAAGCTAAGTAACTCGAAAATAACAGCAGTATATAAAGAACTATTATTGTATCATAAGATTTGTTATAGGATAAATAAGATTTGAAAGAATGAAGGAACTATTCCCCATACCAAGGACTGTACCAACTATCTCATTCATCAGCGACTAGTAAATGAAAAACCTGGTGGTTTTGAAGTCTGTCCGAAAATGACTGAAGATGAAATCAAGGCGCTCATAGAGGAACTCAAGAGAAGAATTTAAGAGGAAGTAATTATAACCCTCCAGCTTATGCTTTCCTCTACCAACGCCTTGAACCATTATCCGATAAAGCAGTTGTGGCTGGGTATTTAATAACTTGGTTGCAAAACTGCATAGTTTCTTGAGGCACTGGAGCCATTGAGAGATTGAATCAAAGTTTGATCCTTTCGGTTGGAAAGTTGGTCTTAGGCCATAAATTAGCTTTACTTCCACCTATGGTGTGCAGCATTAAGAAGGGGTTGCGTAACTTTAAATATAATGTGATGCACGGTGAAAAAGATAAAGACTTTACAATGACAGGACTGCTATTTCATTATTTGATGTGCTGGCTCATCCTTCATTGCCTCGAATTAATGTACCCAAGGCAAGAATTAGATGTCACTCTTGGGGAAAGTATCTTTCACAAATACAAGGGCAAAACTTGGGACTTTAATCGGATTGTGTCTTGCAGAAGATTACTGGGCTATGTGAATGCCTATGACTTTTTCAAGATCGCTTCGAAGTTCTCTGACAGTGAAGATGGTTGTGAGTTTAAAGGCACTGGGATAAACCATGTTTCTAGTCTTCCCGAAGGGCCTTTTTACTAGCTTCAATTAATCTGCCCTTCTCACCTAGTGCTCCGAAGATAGACAAATAATTACTTGGAACTTATTTGCCTAACCACTTTGTACCTCAATTCGGGTGTAGTCAACGATACTTAGAGAATGCCAGTCCTCACCTCAGATATGAGGGTAGTTTACTTGACGGTATCCGTGCATGGCGATATTATAATGCAGGTAGAATCGGCACTTCTTTCATCTTTTCTAACATGTCAGAATTGTACCTGATGTTTGCTGTCGACAAGTTTTATTGTATGATAAATTTTCCTTCACTTGATTATGATAGAGAATCGAGCTTCATCACGGGGACCAATTGAAACCATCTGCCAATGATCTCAAACAAGTTTGAGAAATATCTTTCAGGAAAAGAGATATCATTGAAAAAACATCCATTGAAGAGCCAGAGACAGAGAGCTCGTCAGACAATCCCCCCAAGTACACCACAAAGGATCAGAGGAAGAATGAATATGTCCCGAGAGCCTCTTCTTCATCGAAGAAAGCAAAAGTAGTTACAGAACTATCTCCTAGCTAAAACCAAGATAGAAAGTAGGAAGAAAATGGCCCATAACACACCAATCATAAAAGAGCCGAAAAAGAGTCATCGTCTTTCTCCTAAACTAGACCTAGATTTGGATGCTAAGGTGGAGGCAATACTATTGATTATCCCACCGATTGAGCCTTCTTCTGTAACATCTAAAGTAATATCTTCGAGGAGATCTTCCCGCAGAACTGCCTCTCAACAAACTAGTGAGAGTATAGATGTTGTAGGTTCACCTACTGGAACATCTTCCAAAATGGCTGTAAAATTGTCAGTAATACAAAATTTCCAAGCCTGCCCAAGAAAGTGAATCACTGGACGACTAGGATGATGATGATGACAACCAGTCTTATGTAGCTCCTGAACCCGCATATATGGCTGACGAAAGTGCCTCTACTTTTGAGAATATTGACTTGGGTAATCTGAATGAGATTGAAGCTAGTCTACAGATGCTGGATGATTCTTCTGCAACATCACCTATGAGTAGTAGTCACAAAGATGGACCTATTGATCCTGCAGTTAGGGAATCAACGATTTACAGTGCTCTTGGAATAGAGCTAGACGCTTCAGCTCTTGAACAACATTCTTAAGAGGGTGGGTACTTTACCACAAAATAAAAATACTAGTTTTAAAGACTTCGGCTGTTGAAAGTACTTCTAGAACTATTGGGACTTCATTATCACCTAAATCCAGTTCATTCCAAAAAGGCCAGACTCTTGGACGATCTGTGAAGGAACCTGAAGCTCTTCACACCAAATCACATCCTATATAATCTTTTTGCCCTGAACCAAGTTAGGAGATGATGGAAGGAACAAGGTCAGGATCATCAGAGGAACCATCCACCGTAAGATTACCAACGGCTAAAGATCAGACTAAAGGTATTGGACTTTCAAATAGATTTGACTTTTGTTCTTCTTGTTTTCAATATAACATTCTTTCTTTTGCACGACAGCTGCTCAAGAGGCTCCTCTCTTCCATCTGTGGTGGAGACTCAAACAACCGTTATGCCAATGATGCCACTGACAAGGGCCCACCTAGAGAGTAGGGCCAAATTTTGCGTACAGAGTTTTTATTCCCTCTTGAAGAATGGGATCCAAGGAATTATAGAGAGGAACATTCCTTATGCCCAAATCAAGATGCCAGCTGCTTGTATGATTCAAGCTCTTGAACTTATCCCGGTACATGAGGCCATAGCTGAGGATTTGAGCATGCTACTTGACCTTGGTTTAGCCGACCATCGTGACCTCTCATTAATTGAGTCCAATAAGCTCAATAAACTAAATGATGCCATTGATAAGAGAGCCCTTAATGAACAGATTACCAAGACCCGCGAAGAGTACGAATTTCTTTTCTCTTCTTTAGTCAAGTATGCTTCTCCGCAAAAAAGGAACATCTTGCAAATGGGTGAGCTTACCGCCAAAATCAAATCCCTTCGGGATGCTTATGCTTTAGAGGAATCTGCCTCAGCCAAGAATACTAAGAGGCACAAAGCTTTTGCTACCCAATCCAATGAGGCTAGAAATATTTGAGAAGCTTGTTTTTGAACTTGTTACTCTAGAAGGGAAGCGTGCTGAGCTAACATCCTTATGAGATGATGCTTTAAAGCAAGCTGAAGCAAAGAGCGGCTAACCGAAAGCAATCCGAGATAGACACTTTGAAAAAAAAATGTAGAACTCTGTAAAATGCTTAACCATCTTTAAAGCTTTGTAACTTTCTTTTCTTTTATTTTGAATGAAAATGAAAGCATCTTATATATTCATTTTAATTCTAAAAATAAAGAATATTGTACATTTTGCCTGGGATATTTGAATTAGGATATTTCTCTAGAGGTAATATGGACATAAAAAAATATCAAGTTTGTGTGGACCTATTATCTGTAACATACTCAATCTGAGCATATATAATAGATTATAAATTTAACACTATCAGAGGTAATATGGACATGACAGATATCTAAGTTGACCTATTATCCTTAGCGTACCAGATTAGGTATAGATAATAGAGTAAGGCGCTTTGTTAGAGGTATTATAGACATGGCAAGTAGATTTTAGTGGACTTATTACTTATTACGCACTTGACTACGTGCAAGTAATAAGATATGATCAAGAACTATATCAGAGGTAATATGGACATGATAGACATTCTTGGGCAAATTTGCTTAGATGTAATATGGACTTGGCAAATTTATGGAATACTATAGAGAGAGTCGATGCTATGGAATATTTCAGTGGTAATATGGACATGAATATTCTTTCAGGTAGATTTGTTCAGAGGTAATATGAACCAGGAAAATTTATGAAACCCTATAGAAAAGCAGATATCGAAGAATAATTTAGAGGGAATATGGACATGAATATTCTTTCGATAGATTTCTATTCCAGCTGGGGATTTGAAATAAGATGTCTTTAAAGCAGCTTGGCTTTTAGGATGGTTTCTAATAAAACTAAAGTATTTGTTTAGCATTTTTTTACAAGAAAGTTTCATCAAAGTTGAAGGTAATTCCATTGGAAACTTTTGACGACCCATCATTTATAATTTATCCAGAACCTCTGGAATAAAAATAATGGTTCGAAGCGTAGATATCCATTATTCTAGAAAGAAAATGTAAATCACTGTACAAGACTTGCTGGAGAATATACAATCATGTCTATTGCACTTTAGACATAATATTTCTACAAAAACTTGCCATTAGTGGGCATCATTAGTGGTTCTCCATTAGGCTTTGCCAGCCTGTATGCTCTATTCGAATATGCTAACTCGACAACGAAAGGTCCTTCCCATTTAGCTGTGAATTTTCCTTTGCTTTTGTGTGTCATCACCAGAGGCTCCCTTACTGAAAGAACTGTGTCTTCGACATGAAAAATTTGCTCTTTCACCTTCTTATTAAAGGCCTTAGAAATGTGGGCTTGACATAACTCGATACGCTATTGAGCCATAAGTTATTTTTCATCAAGCACCTCCAACTCTTGTAACCGTAGACGGTCATTGTCTTCAGTTGTCAATCCATTGGATAAAATAATTCGGAGAGAAGGAATTTGAATCTCCAGAGGAAGAACTACTCCGTAGACCAAAGAAAACAATATTGTAGCAGTTAGAGTCCGTACCGTAGTACGATACACCCAAAGACATTCACCAAGTTTCTTATTCCAATCACGTTTATTAGATGAAACGAACTTCTTAAGCAACTTAATAATAGTTTTTTTGAAAGCTTCGGCTAACCCATTAGTTGTAGGATTATAAGCTGTAGAAGCTATATTGTGGATCCAGTTTCCTCATAAAACTGATAGAATTTAGTGCACACAAATTATGGGCCATTGTCATGGACAATCCTCCGAGGTAAATCCGAAACGTTAAGTAATATGGTGTTTAATAAAACTGATCACGTTGGAAGTCTTTACTTCAACAAGCGGTATAGCTTTCGCCCATCTAGAGAAGTAATAGGTTATCGTTAGGATGAACCGACATCCTCTAAAAAAGGGGACTGATAGGTCCAATGACGTCCATTCCCCAAGCTTTAAAAGCTATGATGTAGTCGTTGGATGCAAGAACATCGAAGATTGATGTATGAAGTCACCATGAATTTGACATGCTTTATATTTTCTTGCATAATCTATGGCGTTAGCCACCATAGTGGGCCAACAATAGCCCAAATGCGTTAATCAGTTCTGTAACTTCGGACTAGGTTGATGGGCACCAGAAGTACCATCATGAGCTTCGTGAAGGACTTGTTTAGCTTCTTCTTTTGATAAACATCATAGAAGGAGTCCATCATACGACCTTCGATATAACATTTTGGTCGATGTATCATAAAAGAAGCGAAGAGAATGTCTCTTTATCGAAATAGCCTATTTTGGTTCGTTGGAAAGAATCCCATAAACAACATAATCTATATATGAGAATCTCCAACCTTTAGGATCAACATTTGCCGTTTCTGAATAGCTCTAATGGACATCTAAAAAAAATTCTGCAAAATAACTTTCTACCAATTATAGTTATCGACTTCTGGGTATTGAGTGGAGTAGCAAGTGATGCTACCAAACCAGCAAGAGCAACTGCTTCTGTATTCTCTAATCGAAGGATTTATACGATAAGAATCTAGAAAAGGAAACATCTATCTCAAGAGTTGCTTGATAATATTGTAGGAGCCTAAAAATCAATAGGCGCCAATCTCAACAAAGCTCCAACATCAAGTAGAGCCAGATCAATAAGTTGTGCCAGTCTCAGGTTACGCCTAAGCCAGGGTGCACGAGCTCCACGTGGCAAGCATCCTCAAGAAGCTGTAACGACTATCATCATTACTAACAGCTCTGACAGCTTATTAGTCGAAGAAATTCGATTCGAATCTCGCGCAATACGACCCTCGAGGAGATTTTGTCAGCATACAATTAATGCTGACAGCTAGCTTGTGCAACTTATCAATAAGCGCAAGGATCAATCATCATAGCGTAGAAGACCTAATCTGTCACGACCCGCACCCAATGTAAGGGTACGAAAAGTGGGTACGTCCAGCCTACGTCGGAGTGTCGGCGGTAGAACGCTGTCCTAGGTCACAACTTCTAACATAATATAAATATGCTCTGAAAGGAGAACAATATATAAAGTACAACTCAATCACCATATCTAAGATGGAATAGAAGATAAGATAATCTCAACAGAGAGTCACAAATATGAATAATCAATCTCGGTGTAAACCACAACATAAACAACATCTCAACACAATCTCAAATGTCTCATAAAGCTAGAAAATAAGATAAGTCTAGACTAAGCTAATGGCAAGTCCTCAGCGACTACTGGATCCTCCTGAGGATCCAGGTCACTTGTGTCAACTAGGCCTGTTCTATAGTAAGTATCGCAGCAATCCTCATCATTTGTAATATTTTTAACAGGTCCAGTCAGGACAGGAACGAATACATATCTCTCACACAGTTCATAACATGAAAGAAAAATATTAACAAGCTATAGAATAATATACATGAAATGCTGTAAAGAAATAGTAAAGAGACTGTAAAAAGAAGAACATGATATAGTAGAAATAGATATACATGATATAGATAAGAAAACTGAACTAACTATGTGATTTAGAGCACATGTTTGGTTATGTAAACAGGCTTAGGTTATACATGACTTAAATCAAGTTTGGAGTTGTACATGATAATGGTGTAGATCACATAACCAAATAAATACTCCTCATGCCCCCAATCAGTACACAAGGATCTGTCCAGGTTATGTTATTGTACATGAAAAGTAGTATCTCACATGGAGGATCAGTCCATATGAAATAACTGGTTTATACATAAAAAGC